>QLTV01000972.1:7001648-7031636 GCA_003457575.1 Thermophis baileyi
TCACTTTGTCAAAGAATGCAATAAGATTAGTCTGGCATGATCTGTTTTTGACAAACCCATGTTGGCTTTTGGTTATTACTTTGTTTGCTTCTAGGTGTTCGTTGATTCGTTGCTTGATTATCTTTTCCAGAATCTTCCCTGGTATTGAGGTCAGGCTGATAGGTCTGTAGTTTCCTGGATCTATTTTTTTTTCCTTTTTTGAAGATGGGAACTACATCAGCTCTTTTCCAGTCCTCTGGCAGTTCCCCGGTGCTCCAGGATCTTTGAAAGATATAGTTCAGTGGTTCTGAGATCTCATCTGCCAGTTCCTTCAGAACCTGACCATCTCAAGGTTGACTCAGCCTTCCATCCTTCCGAGGTGGGTAAAATGAGGACCCAGATTGTTGGGGGCCATATGCTGACTCTGTAAACCGCTTAGAGAGGGCTGTAAAGCACTGTGAAGCGGTATATGAGTCTAAGTGTTATTGCTATTGCTAGTGTTTAGAGTAAAATCTATAGGAGAAAAAGGAGTGAAGGATAGGGAGTCCTGCTTATAAAGGGATTTGACAATAAATTAAAAATAGCTGGTGAATTCTAGCTGTGTTCCAATGAATGCTGCAGATGAAGTCTGAAGAAGACATTTTGAAAAGCCTGTGAGAATCAGAAAAACTACTTGAAAAATGCTTAAATAAAGGCATGGTTTGGAAATTAACTGATTTCCACTCCTGAGTTGTTGGACCGTGATGTTATCTTTGGTGAAAGGAAAACTCAGAAGAATAGGAAAAAACAAGAGATGACCCAGGAGTGTTAGATAGGGGTGTGGGGGGTGTGGGGGTATGGAGTGGATATTTATCTGTATTATTCTTCAGTTAAAGCAAAAGGAGGGAAGTTTTCTTCTAATTAATTGATCAGTTCAGTTCAGTTTTCACACCAACTATCTGATTAATGCAACAATAATGTGCTTTAGCTGAAAATACTGAAAAACAGGCCGAAAAAAACTTCAGTATTTCTTTGTGATAACATTATGGCTGGCTTTGTTTTTAGGATATGAAGCCCAGATGACTCAGCTGTAATGGGTATGATTTCAACAGAGTGCTATGTTGATCACGCAAGAGATACCAGGCCCAATTCCATGTTTAATAATTCCAGCATAGAAAACCTTTGGCTGAGTTGATAGAATTCACTGCGACATATAATGATCTATGCACTTTTTCTGAAATGGGCAGCTACATACATTTTATGAATAAATAAAATACTTTGGATTAATCCCTTGTGTAATCTACAAATTCTGATAAAAAGCTTATCAGATTCCATAAACTCAGCCAGCTGCAGTTAACAACAAATCTACATTAAATAAATCATGTCTTAACACAATGTATGAATTGGGCAATCTCATATCCCTCACTTTTCAAGTCCTTCCTAAAAGATTTCTTCTGCAAAGGCTGCCTTGAATTTATCCCTTCTTGGCTCATGTTCTATCATGTTCTTGTTAAAGCAAGCTAGATCGATCATTCATTCATTCATTCATTCATTCATTCATTTTACAGCCAGGATTTTACTTCTTTCACTAATTCTTTAGTAAGCCAGGAGATATCATCCACCATATAAGTGGGAATTTCTTGGAAGACAAGTGATAGCAGTAGCATTTCTTTTACAGAACTATAAAACAAGCAAATCATTTCCTTTTTATAATGGGCATGCTGAAAATGCTGCAAACGTATGTATTTACAATATTTATATACACCTTCCTTCTAGGACCTGAAAATAGCATACATAAAAGTTCCCCTTCCACCAGTTTTATCATCACAACAACCCCCCAAGGTAGGTCTGGTTGAAAGATAATGTCTGGCTGAGCATGACTTGGGTAGCTTAATGACCAAGTGTCCATTTGCACCTTGGTCTTCTTAGTCATGATCCAGCAGTCTAATCCTACTGGTTTGGCAGAAGCAAATCCAAAAATATTTATATGTGAAATTACAAGCCTGTCACAAGACTGTTTTTAGAAAGAAAATGGTTGTTTTTGTTTGCAGCTTAACACTTGTACTGAGCCTCCTCCTTGCACCCCAAATCCCTAATTTCTTAGTCCTGTAATGAGTCTAATGAAGTTTCACAAGACTGAAAACCAGGGCCAACATGGTATTGCTCAACATTTCATATAAGTGGGGAATCTAGACGAGAAAGCTCTCTTCATCTGCAGAAGGGAGATGGAAGGGGTGCTTGAACCCCAAATGGGGTGGCTCTCTTTGGCAGGAATGGTTTCATGTGGCCCTAACCCCCCCCCAACCTGATCCTCATTTTCTATGGTTTACTTCTCTATACATAAACATACGAGTATATGATACTTTTGAACATTCTTTCTAAGCTAAAAAAAACACACCAATAAAATATGCCTAAGCCTGCAGACAGCCTGAAGCATTTAATGTGGTTGGTACATCACTAAGCACACTTAATTAACCCACCTAACATGCTTCCCTGGCAAGCTCCCCCTGCCCCAGCACTGTAAGTCTCATTATACTTTATCAGGCCACCACAACAGTTTGCTTTTGCTGGCACCGACGGCACACGGCATAGCACGGATCTGATGTAGCTTGTGACATGGGATTGACATCACTCCAAGTGAAAATATTGTGATCAGAGGGATGCTTGATAATAGGGAGGGTGTTCATAGTGAAGAGCTTGTTCAAGCGTTTAGGAATCTTCTCCTGGGAGGTTATTATCTTAAGACTGCAGAGGAGGCGAAAGGAGCTGCTTGGCAGAGGCAGCTTCATGTACACCCCTTCTAACATGCTGATCTGAGAGAATGGTTTCGCTAGGGATGGGCAGTCTTTTAGCGGATGCTGCACTTAACTTTTCCAGAGGAGAGGAGATAAAGGCCTCAAACTCATCAGGCCCAACATGCATCTGGATGAAACTGGATCTGGATTTTTTTCCTTTCCCTACTTATTTAGAAGAGGATTTTTTTTTTTTTTTTTTTAGTGTTGTTGTTGTGCTGTTTTTAGAATGTATTATTGTAGTTTATTTTTTTTGTTTTCCTAGTGGTTAAGAGCCGTGGTGGCGCAGTGGTTAGAAGGCAGTACTGCAGGCTAATTCTGCTGACTGCCGACTGCCAGCAGTTCGATTCTGACCGGCTCAAGGTTGACTCAGCCTTCCATCCTTCCGAGGTGGGTAAAATGAGGACCCAGATTGTTGGGGCCACCATCAACATCCATTATGTTCTTTTCAATGATGAACCAACATTTCTGGAACTATCTCACCAAAGAAATCCCTTTTGCTTCATCTTGATTTAAGTGGCCCGCTTCGGCTATATTCCATATCAAGGACTGTAGCTGCTGCCATTTTAAAAATATGTTTCTAAATTGGATCATTTTGCCTAGATTTAATTTTTAGTTTAGAATATGTTTTGTAAGCTGCCCTTTGGGAAAGCTGTGTCTTGAAAGACAGTATACGGGTATTTTAAACCCATAAACATGTATCTGGCTGTTGCAGAATCTTTTAATTAGTGCTTGTTTGCACAAATGCTCCCTGAATCCTAGAAAGTTAAAGCAGTCTAAATTAGGATTTGGAGGGACAGAAGCAGACCAAGAAATGTATTTCTTTGCTTCAGTAAGACTGACATTTTGTAGATTTGACATACATTTCTGAAGGAAGCACATCTGCCCAATTTCATCCTTAGTCCAGATCACTTTTACAAAAGCTCATAAATCAGCACGAACCATTACTCTTGAAACGCAAACCGTTTGAACTTGGCACATTGTAATTTGCGCATCTCCAGCTCAACTCTTAATGTTCTCTGCTTTGGGCACCAAACACTGAGAATTTATCTGGCAGCAAAAGGAGTAATGAGTTGTGCAGTGCTTCCCTCCTTCTCTCCCTTTTATTTTCTCTTCCCTTCCCTTCCCTTCCCTTCCTTTCCTTTCCTTTCCTTTCCTCCCATTCTCATTTTTGCCTTTTGTAAGACTTTTAATTCATGGAGAAACCAGATCATGTTAAATGTCAGTGAAACTTTGCTGTTATTAATCAGCAACTTCTTTATGGGGGGGAAAAAAACCCATAATCTGTGGGATTGCCTATCCCTGAGGCTATCTGCCTATCTCACCAGAGTAGATAGGGATGGTAGTAGGATGCATTAAACACTGCAAATCTTGCCAGTCACCAGAAGCATGCTTTTTCCATTGCTATCGCTGCCCTATGGAACACTCTCCCACCCTGAGATACCACAGGCCCCCCCCACCCTCTTAACCTGCAGAGAGCACGTAAGACCTGGCTCCCCCCCCCAATGGTTGGGACTTGGTGTGGTCACAGTAGGGGAAAAAAGCATTGGGAGTTGCATTGGGAGATCCGGCCAGGAAAAGGTGTGTATGGGTTTTTAATTGTTTTTAAAAGTTTTTTTATTATGTAAGCTTTCTATATTTTATTCTGTTTTTTTATATTTGCTGTAAGCCGCCCAGAGTCCTTTGGGAGTTGGGCAGCATAGAAATGCAAACAAACAAACAAACAAACAAACAAATAAATAAGGGAAGTGTAGCTGTGTAGCTGTGGCACTTGGTCTTTCAGTTTCTGGCTTTTTTATTTTTATTTTCCTTTTATTGTTGCATGCATTGTTTTTTATTGGGATTAGTTTTGCTCTAAGATGGGAGGTTCAACAAATGTTTTAAGTAAATAAACACAATAAAAATCAAAGCAACATTCTCAGTGCACTAAGAAATGTTTGTCACGCAAGGCAAAAAGACAGCTCATTTTTCATATTTATTTTCCAGAAACAAAACATAAAACATACAGTAATCCAATTGCCAGGAAGTGATTTCTACTCAGAATAACCGGGTTTCGTCCCATCTGGGCACATGTATAAGGGTAGAGACTTACTGTCTGTTCATTCTTCTGCTATTGAAATACATGGCAAATTTTCTCTTTGAATCCTGGCAACATCCACAGATTTTAATAATGCTTAGTAAGGTTTACAGTTCACTGTGCATATGATCTGCGAAATGCTTTGGCATGCGAAAAGGTGTTTTTTTTTTTTTAATTACAGGGTGGGGGATTTTATTCAAGGGTGAGAGGATGTTGGAGAATAATTGGACAGGAACACCTTCTCCAAAGGGGCTCCAAAACCCATTAGGTAGGACTACTGCAAAGACTTTTTTAACCCATTGTGTGAAATTGTACAACTGGCCGTGTGTAGTGCTTCCTGTCCTTTTAAAGGGGGGGGGATGAGAATCTATACAGTACCCCAAAAATAGTCTTTTCTTTATAAGGCTTTATCCAGTTCTAACGAAGAATAAAAGGTAAGAAAAACTGAAAAAGGAAGAGATTGGAAAGAAAAGGTCAGGAAGGGAACAAGGTTTTCGGAGCTCAGGAAAGGGGGGGGGAAATGAGGAAAAAAAGTAACTTAATTCTTCCGTACAGATACAAATATAACCTACAACACGCAGTAATCTCTTACTTTTAAGATTAAAGTACCAGAAAGATAGTCTTCAATCAAAGCCCACAGCTGCTGGAAAAGCGGGGCGCCGGGGGGGGGGGAAATCACGTGATAGGAGAAGAAAACCCGGTAGCAGAGCGAGGAGACAGAGCAGTGTCAGGAGGGAAGGTGCCGGGGAGGCAGGCGCATCGCAGCAACAGTAGCCACTAAAGGAGGCGGAGCTGAGACTCCGAAGTTGGTTCTTCTCCGGGATCCCGTCGGCGGGGGAAAAAAAAAAATCAGCCACCCCGAGCGCGAGCCTAGAAGGAGCAGCAGAGCCGAAAGAGGGAGATCCCGGGAGCGCTGCAATTTTAGGCTCGGTTTTTTTTTTGTTTTTTTTTAAGCGCAGGCGGGCAGAGGAAGGGTCGCAGCCATGCCTCGCCACGGCGGCTCTCGGGCGGCGCGGCTCTGGTGAGCGCTCCTATGGGGGATCCCGCCGAGTAGCAGCGGGCGCCCCCCCCCCCCCCCCCCCCCCACCCCCCCCAGATCGCCGAGGTCCCGTGCCCCGATGGAGCCGGAAGAAAAGAAGATCTCGGTGTGGATTTGCCAGGAGGAGAAGTTAATCTCGGGCCTCACCAAACGCACCACTTGCTCGGATGTGGTGCGGGTCCTTTTGGAGGAGAGCAAGCAGCGGCGCAGGCGTCGGCAGCAGCAGCAGCAGCAGCAGCAGCAGGCATCGCTGCAGGAGTGCGGCGGGGGGATGTTGTCGGGGCTCCCGCAGTCTTACTGCATCGTGGAGAAGTGGCGGGGCTTTGAGAGGATCCTGCCCAACAAGACCAAGATCCTGAGGCTCTGGGCGGCCTGGGGCGACGAGCAGGAGAACGTGCGCTTCGTGCTGGTGCGCAGCGAGGCGTCCTTGCCCAACACCGGACCCAGGAGCGCCGAAGCCAGGGTGGTGCCCAGCAGGGACAGCCCGGGATGCCACGGCTTGGGGGTTACAGCCCGGGCCAGCCTGGCTTTGAGCCAGGAGCGGCAGAGGCGCGTGGTGAGGAAAGCCTTCCGCAAGCTAGCCAAGATCAACAAGAGGAAAGGGCAGCCGCAGCTCGAGGAGCCGCCGGCCAAGGAAGCCCCGGCGGGCGAAAGGATGGAGACTCTGGTGCATCTGGTCCTTTCGCAGGACCACACCATCCGGCAGCAGATCAAGCGGCTCCGCGACTTAGACCGGGAGATCGACCGCTACGAGGCGAGGATTCATTTCGACCGCATGAAACGCCACGGGGTTAACTACGTGCAGGACACTTACTTGGTCGGAGAAGAGTCGGAGCCCCCCGCGGGAGAGCAGGAGCTAAAGTCTCCCGCAGGGGCGGCCCCAACAGCGGCGGCGGCGACGACGGCGGGGGAGTTAGAGAAGCCGTCGTCCGGCAGCGAGGACTTGGAGGAGTACGCGTGGAAGTGCGAGCAGGTGGCTCGGGTGCAGGAGCAGTGGCGCCGCCAGGAGGAGCTGATCGAGCATTTGGCCGGCGAGATCCAGGAGGAGCTCAACGAGCGCTGGATGAGGCGGCGCCGGGAAGAGCTTGCGGCCGCCAAGGGCTCCAGCGCCAGCCTCTCCGAGACGGACTGCAACACCACTGAGCTGAGCGGCGGCGGCGGCGAGCTCCACGTGGAGCAGGAGCGCGTCAAGACGCAGCTGAGCACCAGCCTCTACATCGGGTTGCGCCTCAACACGGATTTGGACGCCGTGAAGTCGGACTTGGAATTTACGCAGCGCGCCTGGGCCGATAAAGAGCGGGAGCTCCAGCGCCTGCTCGATTCCCTGGAGTCCTTACACGTGGAGGGGGAGGGGGAGGGGGAGGAGGAGGAGGAGGAGGAAACGGCGGTGGCGGACGAGGACGAGCGACGGGACCTCCCTTTCAACCCGGGCGATGAGCTGCCCGCCTCGGTCCCGATCACCTCGGGAGACTGGGGTGAGGAAGCCGCCCGGAGTTTGAGCAAAGACCGCGAGGATCGTGAAGACGAGGATTCCGACACGGGCTTGAGCTCTATGCACAGCCAGGACTCGGACTCGGTGCCCGTGTGCGAATCCCTCGTGTAGCAGTTTCCTCCCGCCTCTCTCTCTCCTCCCGGTCTTTTCCTTCACTTCGTCTCAGGGACTGCAAAGTTGTGTTTCCTCCCTTCGGTGCACAAGTTTCCATTGGCTCAAAATGCTTGGATTAAGAATTCCTGCTTTTCCTCTCGTTTCTGATCAAGTGCATTGCAGTACATTGTAATAATGCAGGATCCAATCTGGGTCGGTCACCGGGATCATGATGGTGGTTCATTTCTGTTCAAAACATTAAATCCTGGAAAATATATATTTGTACAAACAAACAACAAGCTAGTTTTCTCCATAATTTAAAAAAAGGTATTCCTTGTTTTGTTTATTTCAAACTTTTCAAATGAAGAAAAGCTGCCGTTTTAAATATTTAATTCTCTGACGAAATACTGTTGGGGAAAGTATAGGATATTGTGTATATAAAACAAAGCACCCAACATCTACGTTGAGGGTTTGACACTGAAACTTGCTGAAACTAGTCAAGAATGGCAGATTTTGCTCTTGCTTTCTCACTCTTTAACTGCAAGCTTTAAAAAAAAAGGCTTGTTGGCAAATCTCTGAAACTTACTTTCCATGTTTTTTTTTGTTCCTTTACATCTGAGATATTTATTTTTGAATGGCTTTTTAACCCTTACATTCATAATTGCAAATACAAGACAGTGTGCTTTAAAAGTGTTATTCATTAATTTGCTTTCTAATTCAGGAATTTTCTAACTCCTTGGTCCTTTCCCAATATAAAGTCCATCTGTCTAATAAAATCGAGCTGTAATTTGCTCTGAAAGAATTACAGTAGTTTGAGCCTCTGATCAAAATGAAACATAGAGATGGAAGGCAGTAGCAAGAATTGGGATGATTAAAAACTTGTACTCAGGAATGCCTGCTGTCAGTGTGTTTGGAATAGATTCCAACAAACGTCTAAGTAACAAAATTATGTCTCAGATGCAAAAATCTCTTATGCACAGGTGTTCATGGGAATAATCCAGGTTTTTGTGGGGAGGTGGGCAGGGTTATTTAAATGCTAACAATGAATCATAGGAAGTAAATAGGAATCATAGCAGTTATGCTTGTTTGGTTGTGTTCCTTAGAAAATGGGAAACGAAATGCAGGAGACCTAAGTTAATTTGCTCACAACACATTAACAGTGTAAACCTGCATGAGAGAATGCTGGTTGAGTGAGACTTTACATTGTAATTACATTGCACTGAAACTTTAAAAGTGACATGTGCTTTAATGCTTCTAGTATGCTTGATTTGCAGATTTATAGAAGCAGTATGCCGTGTGTTACGAATAAGATTGAATTTGTCTAATTATGCTGAAGTCAGCATTGGGTAAGAGCCATTCTACAAAGCCAGCTCCTCCGGTGCCTTGTTTGTTGCTAGTTTTGAGCAAAGTTTTTGTGGCTAGAAGACTAATATAAAGAGCAACATCTCCCAAACTTATATATCTATATATTTTGTTAAACTTTCAAAAGGAAAGAAGACTTTCAGACTATTTAAACTCCTACCCCGTTTTAAAATGTCAAATTTGGCAATGAATGGAATGAATTTCACTGGTGGGAATGATGGAGGCAGAAGGAATGTGAAGCAACAAGAACAAATGAACCCTTTCTCCTGTGCGCGCACACACACACACACCACCATCTCAAGACTAGCATATAACTTTTTTTTTAAACAGTCATGATTTAATTTCAGACCCTAAAACAATCTGACTGAACAAATGGCATTGTAAAGTCATACTATGGATTTACTTCTAAGCAGAACTAAACCATTGGAAGTTAAAAGTGGCACATACTATTTTTGTTGCTTTGTTTTTCAGATTATCTTCCTTGTGAACAGTAGGGCAGTTGGGCAAATTGTTTTTCCATTCTGCTTTTAAAAGTGTGTATTGAGAGCATTGTCAAAGGAGCAGAATCCTTCTACCAATGGATAGTTAGAAGTAAATTTAATGGGATTTCATTGCATATTGAGCTCCTTGTGGAAATGAAGAAGATTGACTGTGTATAGGACAGCAAATAAGTCCATAGTAACCAGTCTTGGCAAAAGATGAAAGGGTGCCATCAGTATCATATCAATTTGCCTTTCTCAAGCAAAATCTTACTTTCATCTATTGCATAATTGCACTGCTATTTTCTTCTATGTCTTTTGGGTCAGTTATTTAAAAATGGATACAAAATGGTAGAATACAGGCCAGTTATTAAATGAATCACATTATCTGGGAGAAATTCCCTGAATGGGGGCAAGGTGATTTATGCAATACAAGCTTCGTCTAAAAGCAACCAGTATTTGGGGAGAGAGGGGGGGAATCTTGTATTTCAAATCAGGAGGGAAAAAGTGCAAAGACACTGCACTGGCCAAAATGTGCTACAAGAAAGTACTTTAAGTTAGCCATTTTAGTTTTTCCAGTTAAAATTTAACATTTAGTTTGTTATTTTACCTAAGTGACAGTCTGATCCTATGCATTCCTGTTTCAGAAATAAACCTGGTTATTAACTGCCAGATAAAAGTTTTACATGTATGCAATGTTAATGATCCTTTGGTCCTGAACATTTGCTAAAAATGTACTGTATATTTTCTATACTGAACCTGATGGTAAGAAGCTATTCTTACTGTTTAAAGAACACAGATTTGAGAAAATGGTGACTCAAAACCTCATTTGCAATAACACTGGATTATTTATGGAATAAAAAAGACATATTTTTCACAGAGGATTGATCTGTCATTTGTATACCAGTTAACCAGGTCTTGATGTAAATTACTACCGGTAATTGGAATGAGTGGATATCCCATTAGCACCAGTGCTATACAAGTATATGCACTTACTACAGAGGCAATGGAGGATGACAGAAAATGTTTACGGCAAAACCGAAAGGGGCTAAATGCAGCACTCATAAAAGACATTGTACTGATAAAAGATGACTGAAATGCAAATGTTGGGGAAATGGCAGAATTTTAAACTATTGGGAAACTTTTGACTTGAGAGAACACCACACAATGTAGGAGATAGGGTTAATAAAGTTTGGGACAGAACATTCTTCGTCTGCATGATCTTGAGATGCTGCAAACAACTATAAATCCAGGCCAGTTGCTGAACACCCGAAATGTAAGTCACATGTCCAGGGGCGGGGTGGGCAGCTCTTGGAACTTCGGAACCAGGTTGTAGGTATGTTTTGGGGAGGGGCTGTTGTAACGTCAAATGGTTGCTGGTGTGTGACCAGTCACACAGTTGAGGTATATGTGTAGCTGCCTTAAACCACATCAACACATGGACATCACCAGATGCACAATACTGGAATCAGGTCGAGTACACAAATGAACACCGGCACAAGGACACTTTCAAGCACAGATTATGGAAGAGACAGGTTGGTGTGAGGTATATACCCTGTTTCCCCCAAAATAAGACATTCCCTGATAATAAGCCCAATCGGGCTTTTGAGTGCATGGCAATAAGGCCAAGTGCTTATTTCAGGGTTCAAAAAAATATAAGACAGGGTCTTATTTTCAGGGAAACACGGTAGGTTAAATTAAAATTAAAGCAAGTAGGTGTTGCCCTTGAGACTTAACCTAGAAAATGAGAATATAAAATCAATCTAAGGAACAGGATCAACTATGCAAAGACAACCTGTTAGTTGAATGTAATCAAGGCTTAAGAACTCATGATCAGCAAACAAACATGCATATATTGAGCATGGTATGTGAGTGGGATGATGAACTAAAGATATTTGGAAAGGTTAGAGAAGTAAAAAAAAAAAGGGGGGGGAAGAGAGTTGATAAGCACTTGGAAGAGCTACAGGTGGTCACTAGGGACAGGTTGAGATGATGGGCACCTCTCCATAAGGCTGCCAATGGTCAAGCCAGACTTCACGGCACCCAGCTAACTAAATGTTACAAAACGATTTCATGCTGTTTCATCAACACATTAATCTAATAACCTTCCATTAGAGATTGTTTGGATTCATTAAAGTGTCAGGCTCTACAATTTTATAGAGCTTGCAAACAATGTATTTACCAGGGCTGAATGACTTTTGAAAGTAATCTGGGAGAAGTGCTTGAGATCCCTCTCGAGGACAATATGTTTCTACTAAGAATTTTAAGCCTGATTTTAGATATTTTCTTACGCTTAGCATGATCTGCTTTCAAATCAACAAAATCAAATAAGCAGTTTGTACATGGCGGGTTCTGGGGATGTTGGTTTCAATGCTCCATACTCCATAAGTATGATTAGAAAGGTTGTGCATTCATTGAATTAGGTTTTTGAAAAGGCTAGCTTATTAAAGCATCTTCTAATTTAGTCATTTCATATTCACTTGGCCTCCTCCTCCCCCCCCCCCCAGAAAGGGGAAGAACAAGTTAATGATATCTAGGAGAACAACGGGTGAAATTAAATGAACATAATGATAAAACAAGTCAAATAGAAGTAAAAGTGGCCCCATAAATACAGTTGCTTAGCAGATTGGCGCTGGGAGTCTGTCCTGTGCTGAAATCCTGGCTTTCTTTTGTAGCTCTTGATTAAAACTTCACAGCATTTCTGGCATGAGGTAATTATAAAAACAATAAACTAAGAGACACTAAGGTGAACTCTGGACTAGCAGGCGTGAGATAAGTATGAAATCTGCTGCTGTGAGAACAGAGTTGCTGAGGTATTTTTTCTCTCTGCTTCCACTACGGAAACCAGAGCAAAGCTGGTGCCTTCTTTGCAACCCTTTGGCCGTAGAGAACTTGTGGGGAGTCTGCTTTTCCATTGGCAGGTGGAGGCGGCCAAACCCCAACTTGGACAGGCCTGGCCCGTCTTCCCCATGACCAAGCTTGGAAGCTCTTTGAGGGGTAAGCAGCTCACCCCATGCTCTCCGCTTGCCAGCAGCGAGAGAAAGGTGGGTGCTTGGGAATACAGCTAGTCCTTGACTTACAACAGTTCATTTAGTAACCGAAGTTACAACGGCACTGAAAGATGTGACTTACGACCATTTTTCACACTTGGCAACCTTTGCAGCATTCCCAGGGTCACATGATTTACATACAGGTGCATGGCAACTGGTTCATACTTACAACCGTTGCTGTATCCCGGGGTCATGTGATCCCCTTTTACAAGTGATGGATGGAAACTAATCAAGGAGAGAAGCAAGCTAGAACTAAGAAGAAATTTCCTGACAGTGAGAACAATTTACCAGTGGAACAGCTTGCCACTAGAAGTTGTGGATGCTCCAACACTGGAAGTTTTCAAGAAGAGACTGGACTGCCATTTGTCAGAAATGGTGTAGGGTCTCTTGCTTGAGGGGGGGTTGGACTAGATGACCTACAAGGTCCCTTCCAACTCTGTTAATCTGTTAATCCCACCTCCAGGATCCTATTCCCTCCTCTCTTCCCCACTTTTCCATGGGCTCCTGTCTGCATTGTTTCATTGTATCCACTCCAACTGCTGCAATGCCTTGTTGCAAAATGGCTGATGCTCATTTCAGGGTAACAAAGAAGAATGTCAAGGCACCTTGGACGTTGCTTTCGTTTTATTCCAAGAACCTGAATGAAAGTTTCAGCATTCTTCCGTTAAAGGACTGGAGAATGGAAACAATGAGGATATGGATGTGCCTTATGCTTCCTTGGAAAAGTCAGTATGATCGTTTTGATGAGTGTTGTGACTGTGACTATTACAGCATGATGGACAGGTAAGAAAAGTGGTTGGGAATATGATCTGTTGGGTTTTTTTTCTTTCCATTTTTGTATATACTCCTTTATGACCTACTGGAAGATCCTGAATAGGTTGAGAGTTGGAGTGCCTAAGTGTAAAACCAATATGCTCAAGTGGAGGCTTTTGACAGATGACAACACACTGTGTGAATGTGGAGCGACACAGAGCCTGGCCCATCTGGTAGTATGTCGGCTACTACCACAAACATGTACCAATAATGACTTATTTTTGGCCAATGACAAGGCCAAGAAAGTGGCTTCATTCTGCAGTTTGAAGTTTGATCTAGACCACAGGTGTCAAACTCACCGCGTCACGTTGCCGTCACGTGACGTATCACGATGTTTTTTCCCTTTGCAGAGCTGGGGTGGGTGTGGCCTGCGGGTGATGCATCTGGCCCGTGGGCCGCCAGTTTGACACCCCTGATCTAGACACAGAAGAAGAAGAAGAATATACTCTTTTTAGTTACCTGGAGTGGGAGTTGTATTATGACATGACAATGTGCAGGTCATCATTCTGATTCCATCTCAATTGGTAGTTGATACTTTTGTGTGTGTTTGTGTGTGAGTATGTGTGAGTGCATGTGCACACTTTCAAGTCAGCATTGACCTCTGGTGAGTGCTTGCTTATTCTCATAGCAAGAACCTCTGGGAAATGGTTTGCCATTACCTCTTTCCTAGGGCTGAGAGTGACTGGCTCTAAGTTGCCCAGCTGGCTTTGTGCTTAAAGCAGGACAAGAACTCACAGCCTCCTAGTTTTTAGCCTGCAGCCTCAACCACTACATCAAACTGGCTCTCCTTTGCTCCTACAAAACATGGTTGAACATGTATTTATATATTCAATTTATGATCCATTTTCCTACTCAATGTTGAAGATGGCTAAAACGATTAAAGTGTATGCAGTTAAGACAAATACATGAACATTAATGCTAGCCATAACTAATAATTAAAAGCTTGGAAAAAAGAGATGCATTTTATAGATTTTTAGCTTGATTGATGCATTTTGCAGAAAGTGTAATTTTCAGATATTTTCCCAGGGGAGTCCCATATAGAACACATTGCAATTGTCAAAATGGGATGTAACTACGTAATCGTGGATAATGACATAAGTGGACCATAAATCACACTAGCTGTAGATGTGCAAATTTAGTCCTCATCACAGCTGTCACTCATACATGTGGTGATGGCTAAGGGCCAAGGAGCACCCTGAACAGCAGTCTGTTTTTTTTTTAAGTGAATGCATTATATTTGTACATATTTTTTTAAAAAATGTCAACCACAATGACACTTTATTTTGCTGAAAAAGCATCTGCCAATGCCTTATTCTGGCATCATGTTCCCCCATAAGCTGTTATTTGCTTTGCTTCCGAAGATGCAATTGATTACAATAGCATCTTCAGAAGCAAAGCAGAGTTGGGGAGGCAAGAAAAATAAGTGACTTATGCTCCAAGAAGACAAATGTTAACATTAAGCATGCTTTAAAAAATGTGTACAGATTTGCAATCTGAGGATTTTTTAAAGGATTATATAAATCTACAAAGGACACTTCCATGCATTGCTATCAGTAGCTTCAGTAGAAAAGTGTCACTGAAAGGTCCCTGCTGAGAAGCAACATGGCAGCCAGTTAGGAACATCCCATCATTGGGCACTGTGGGAAGCAGGAGGAATCTTTGGTTTACTCTTGTAGAGTTCCACTTAGTCCTCACATCTGAGTTATTCCATTTCACACATCATAAACATTCTTTAGATAAATGAACTACTGTATTTTCAGAGTATAAGACGCACCGGAGTATAAGACGCATCTTAGTTTTTGGGGAGGAAAATAGGGGGGGGGAAATCTGCCTACCAGGCTGGCGTCCTTAGTCTGGTCAGTTTCAGCACATTATTTTATCCCCTGGTTAGGGCTTCGGAGGGAGTAGCAATGAAAAAAGCCTGCAATGACTTAGGGCTGGAAAAAACCTTCGGAGGGAGTAGCAATGAAAAAAAACAGGCAAAGGGAAGATCGCTTAGCTAGCAAAGCACGGAAGATTGCTTCACTCATTAGTGCCTCGTTAGGGCTGAAAAAAGGCTTCTAAAGCACAGAAGCTCAGCTAATTGTCGGAGGGAGCAGCAATGAAAAAAACAGGCAAAGGGAAGATCGCTTAGCTAGCAAAGCACGGAAGATCTCACTGTTAGCACCAAGATCGCTTCACTGTTAGCACCTCCTAAGGGCTGGAAAAAAAAGCTACATTCGGAGTATAAGACGCACCCAAATTTTCAGCTTCTTTTGGGGGGGGGGAAAGGTGCGTCTTATACTCTGAAAAATACGGTACTTTTCTTATCACTCTGATCATTCTATACTTTTAAAGAGCTGTGGTGGCGCAGTGGTTAGAATAAAGTATTGCAGACTAATTCTGCCGACTGCCAGCAGTTCAATCCTGACTGGCTCAAAGTTGACTCAGCCTTCCATCCTTCCATCCTTCCGAGGTTGGTAAAATGAGGACCCAGATTGTTGGGGGCAATATGCTGACTCTGTAAACCGCTTAGAGAGGGCTGTGAAAGCACTGTGAAGCGGTATATAAGCCTAAGTGCTATTGCTATACACAAAGAAAGACTTCTTTGGCATGCAAATATCAGAAAGAGTCTTTCTCCTTCTGCATAGCATTTCTGAAAATGGTCAGAAGGAATCCTCTGGCCAAATGTCCATCCTGTCTAGTTGGCAATTTAAGCCTGATTCTGGGGTGGGGGTGGGGGTGGGTAAAAACCTGGCAATTCAAACCCACAATTTATGTGCAGGCTTAGTGGTCTCACAGTGTCAAAAAAGCAGGCAGAACAGATAAAAGGGCTTTTCATGCTACACCATGATTATTATCTTTCTTAGCTTTTCTTTCTTTGTTGGATCCCAGAGTCATATGAAAGAGAATAGAAAGTTTGGCTCAAAACAAAAGCTGGCAAAGTATATTCTTCTCCTATCTCAGAATGACTATTACATTAAAGAAAATACACTAGAAACAAAGAATCTAGTCAGTCTGCTTATTTTTCATTATAGGAGAAGGTGGGTTTATTTATTAATCCACTTTTCTATTTGTTTCATAATCAAGTCAGTTTACAAATCTTTTTTTAAATCAATATAACCAGAATAGAGATACAAATCATCAATTAAATTAAAAATTAAACATAATGATTAAAACTATGCTTTTACCAATTTCTGGGGAAATGGAAGCCAAACATAAATCTCCAGGGAACATATTCTATAGCTTTGGAGCTGCAGATAAATTCCTCTCTTGTAGGCAGCCAAGGTATCTTCAAAGGGAAATCTCCTATTGATCAGAGTGATCAGGCAAATTAGAGACATGGTGGCTCAGTGGCTTAATGATGCTGGAGATGGTTCCTGCTCCACTGGTTTGGGTCCTATTGGTAGCATTGCATGGTGGGTGAGCTTCCGTCACTCGCCTCAGCTTCTGCCCATCTAGTAGTTCAAAAGTATGTTCTATGCAAGTAGATAAATAGGTACCTCTTCGATGTGAAGATGCGTTGGTGCTCTGTGCAGGCAGTCAGATTCCTGCTGGATCAAACCTTTCAAGTTGCGAGGCCTGTTTAAGAGGCAGTTCCGGGGAAGGAAGAGAACTTTGGATGACACTGCAGGAAGAGCCACTTGTCTTTCTTTCTGGTGTGAAGCCAGCTTGCCTTCCTGTGGTGCACCTTGGGAAGCGTGTAAGCGTGTCTCACAACAGAGCTGGTAAACTGACAGCCAAACTACTACTCTGCAATAGCATTGTCATCTCCTGGCTAAGGAAAAAACACCATAGGATCATCATCATCATCATCATCATCATCATCATCATCATCATCGGTCTTCTAGACCATCCCCCTGCTCAAGCAGGAGACTCGGTACCATTCCAGACAAATGGGTGTATCATCATCATCATCATCACTTTCTTCTTTCTTTCTTTCTTTCTTTCTTTCTTTCTTTCTTTCTTTCTTTCTTTCTTTCTTTCTTTCTTTCTTTCTTTCTTTCTTTCTTTTTCATTTTTGTCCTTCGGTAAGAAATACAAAAATGTCTGCAGAGAGCACAATAGAAGAGAAAGAACTGGAGAATATCATAAAACACAAAGACCTGCAAATAGAAATAGAATGACTGTGGCAGAAGTAAGCAAAGGTAGTCCCAATAGTAACTTGGATGCAATCCCAAAACAACTGGCGCACCACTTGAACACCATTGGTATTGACAAGTTCACCTTCAGTCAACTGCAAAAGGCGACTTTAACTTGGAACTTGAAACTCCAATTGAAATTGGTACAGAAAATAGATCTGGATGCATCTGGAGCTATGAAGACAGTTTCTTAATGAATTTCCTCAAAAATAGGACATTTGAGACGTCTATAATTAGAAAGGTTTCCTGGGTCAAGGGAGGTCTTTTTCAGTAAAAAAAAAAATATTTTACTTGCCTTGCTTAATCATGCAGGAACACATCTCTTGCTCAAGGAGGCATTAATCACCTCTCCTAACCTTGGTGCCAGTCCTAACCTGGCTTGTTTAAACAGCCAGGAAGGGCAAAAACTGAATAAACAAATACTGTAGAGCCCTGATTTATCCTGTTCATATCCTTGACATCCATAAGCTGCCCAGAAGAAATTCACATGAGCCTGACCCTAAGGTTAGGTATCTACTGGGTAATCTATTATAATACTGGACTCCAAACTGAGGTGACTCTGGTTGACTTTGACTGCAAGTGTCAGCCTTGTGAGATGGTCCAAACAGGAAGCACACTCAGATGAACTACTTTATTTTGAGGTTTTGTTAACATAATTTTTCAAGTTTGAAAGTATATTTTCCTTTGTTACCTTTACAGCCCAAGAAACTAGAGAAGTGCCTTCTGAAATGTTTACCATTTCTACATTCCTTCTGTGGGTTAAGCTGTCTCTTATCCAACCATTGCCTTAGCTGTGGCTCTTCCCCAGTCTCCCAAGGTAATTCCCAATAAACTATTCTATTCTATTCTATTCTATTCTATTCTATTCTATTCTATTCTATTCTATTCTATTCTATTCTATTCTATTCTATTCTATTCTACTATTTTATTCTATTCTATTCAACAACAAATAATGAGAATTGTTCATAATGAGTCTTGTTGGTTGAGCTCTCCTCTCCCAAAATAATTGCTCAGCTGTTTTATATAGACCCAGTTGAGACAGAACGTAGGGCCTCTTTGTTGCTTCCACTGCCATGGAATATGACCTTAAGTGGAGCTGAAAAAATGTTTGAAGAATTCCTTCATTTGTATTCTAATCTCTTCTCCATCCACTTCATTACTGTCAGCTTCCTGGTATATCAAGGGGCCAATGAAAGAAGAGCATGCTTAATTGATGTAGCATTAATGAGCAGAATCTTCAGGCTGGAGAATCTATCATTGTTGTCAACTTCTTTGGTTAATTTTCAACCTGAAAGGAAGAGAGGCCAATCACTGGTCTGCTGTCTGGCATGAAAGATCAGGACCACACATGAGGTTCCAATTAGGAATCTACTGAACTAATGGTTATCACTAATTTGGTACTAAGTAAGGGTCAATGGAATTCAAGGGGGGTTGGACTTGGTCCATTTGTGGCCACATAGAGACTCTAGGCTGATTCCTCTTTTGACTCTGCCCCCAGGTTCTGCCACTCCTTCTCCTACACTTGCCCTCTCTTCTCTGTAATGACAGATTGTAGTCTCTGTCATTTCCATCTGCTATTATTATAGTAATAATGGTAATCAGGTCTAACTCTAGTAATCATTTTCCAAGTAGCTCCTTTATACTTCCATACCATCAAGCAGCAAATTAATAAACACATCTTCATCCATTAAAGTGCTCTCTCATTGCACCATTGGGAAGACAAACAAGCCAGCCATTCTAAAGGAACATCCACATACATACCTTGGATTGCCCCTTTGGCAGGAACTCCTTTATTGGTGATCTTGCTGTCCCAAAGACATATTTCTTTAAACTAGGAAGCATAAGATGCAATATTTGGTTTTTGCTTGCACCAACATTTCTTGACTAAAACAAAAGACCCATTAACCCAAGAAGAAAAAACAGGAGTCATCTATAATATACAGTGCAAAGACTGTAGCAGCCATTACTGTAGGTAGGACAGGCAGGCAGAAAATTAGCAGAGTGCATCCATGAACACCAACTAACTATCAGTAGACACAATGAAAACTCCTTAATCTCACATTGACAGAGTCAGTCATAGTTTCAATTGAAATGCAGTGAATATCCTAGACCAAGTTAAATCCAAAACTGCTTGGGAATTCCTGGAAGCTTGGCAATGAGACAAATCAACCATCAATACACACATCGAAACAAACCATATTTATTTGAGAGGGAAAAAATGCTAAGAAGGATACAAAAAGACCCGATCATATCCTTCCCAGCAGTCTATATTCAGATAAGCAGAGATTAACACCAGGCAAACAATCAATCAAACAAACAAACAAACAGAAAACAATATCCAAATCTAGGAACTACCACACCCTCAACAAAACTGGCAAAACAAACCCCACTTCCTTCTAGCACTGATGATGTTACCTAGTGAGGTAATGAAATGTCTGCAAGCAAACAACCAAGCTTATAGAGCCCCAAGGACTCCACAATTCGACCCTGAACCATATATGTTCTATTTTACTGGAATTTAGCTCTTGTATGCATTGTAGCCCTCAGCTGTTTATATTCTATGTATAAGACACCTGGAAATTTATTTATTGGATTTTTTTATCCCACCTTTGCACCTTTACAAGGAAGTAAAGGCGATGAACATACCTAATACTCCTTTCTCTTCCTATTATCCCCATAGCAACAACCCCATGAGATTAGTTGAGCTAAAGAATGAGTGGCTCAAAGACACCCAGCCAGCTTTCATGCCTAAGGACTAGTGTAGAACTCATGGAGCTAGTTTAAGATCCTTTTCTAGATCTCAACCTTTCCCTTTGTTTAGGTTTGGTGTTCTATCTACACCATGTTTATGATGGCCTGTGATTAGTAAATTGTCTTCTTCAACCCTCCTGGAATGCTTTTTAAAAATATATGAAAAAAGTATCAGAGTTTTACCATTCTTTCCATCACTTGAGCTAGAAGGGGAAAGTGGCAGAATTCTTGTAAATTTCACTTAGTTAACAAAACCTTATCTTGGACTGTTCCATCAATAAGTTTGCTTTTAAAAAGTCCTCTTTTCCCTGATTCATGAATGAACAACAAAACAGCTTCTCCTTTGTTGTATTTTTTTTAAAGGTAGTGGAGGTCAGTGACTAGTGACTAGAAGGATTGGAGCATTTCCACCATAGGCCATAGTAGCCAGCTGGATGCAGAAGTTTGCAGTACCACACACAAACCAAGACAGCGCAACTTGAGCCAGAAGAAATAAAAAGACTACTTTTGATGCAGAACAAAGAAACATGGCTGGAGGTTGCATTAACTGGTAGTGGGCAGGTGGGTTAAGAACAATAACTTGCATTTCTGGTTCCAGAAATGGTAGATAGCTGATGCACAACTGGGATAAGCTGGAAGTTGCTACTCTCCTGATTCTGCAAAGAACAGGAAACTATGCTAATTTACAGCCGTTTTATGGGATCTGGGAAAAGTATATAAGGAAGTAGAACATAAACTACTCAAAGGGAAAAAATAATTGAATGACCTCGTATCCCTACTCCCAAGACTACACACATTGTCCTTGCCATTAAAAAACAAAATTCCAAACAAAAAACAAAAACTGAAGAGCTCCATTAGAAAGTTGTTTGAGCATTTTATGTGATTTTTATTTCTTGTTCTCTATTTGTGTCATTCAGACACTGAAAGTGGGGGGTTCAGCCCAGGGGTGGGTTCCAACTTACCTCGCTGCCGGTTCGCACCCTCCCGCGCCACGTGGGCGCGCCTCACGTGTGCGCACATGCACAGTAACAAAAAATCCAAAAAAACCAAAAAAAAAACAACCCAAAAAACAAAGCCGAAAAAAAAGATGGCGACCACATGCACAGTGCCGGAAGTCGGCTTCTGTGCATGTTCAGAAGGAAAAAAATAAATAAAAAAAATCAATTTTTTTTTTGAAAAAAATTCAAAAAAAATTCAAAAAAAAGATGGCAGCCCCACGGACCGGCACCGACCGATCCAGTTCGGTGATGTCATTGTGACATCACCAGTGGGCTGCTACCAGTTTGGGAGAACCGGTCCGAACTGGGAGGAACCCACCCCTGGTTCAGCCCTAGATTTGTAATGGAAATAGGGTAGATCTATGGAAAGATCTGTGGAATATTTTCAGTAAATTGACTGGAACATCTGACATCCAGTATATTATCAAAAGTTTATTTTGAACTTGTGTTAACTGTTCTTCCCTTGGCAGAAACATGCTACATCTCAAAAAAGGTAGAATTAATTTGTTGGCTTTGACAAGTTTTCAATTACACATTAGTCTTTGACTTAACAACCATCATTAAACCTGCCAATTAGGGTAGTAAATTCTGATGCATGTAAAGTGCGTCATCACATGACCAACCCAATTTTACCACTTTTTTTTACACCAATTGTTAAGTGAACCCATTGTTAACTATGGGGCATTTTTTCCTGGAAACCATAAATGCCAGTTTGCAGCCAAAACATAACTTGGGGTCATGTGATAACAGAATGCCACAAAGAACTATAGATGCTGTTGATTGCTGAGCACTCAAAATACAGTCACACGACCGCAGAGGCTTTCAGAATTTTAGAATCAGGTAGTCTTTTGGGGGGGGAATCTATTATAACTTCGAACAGTCACTAAGCAGTGGTGAAATCCAAATTTTTTTACTACCAGTTCTGTGGGCGTGGCTTGGTGGGCATGGCTTGGTGGGCGTGGCAGGGGAAGGATACTGCAAAATCCCCATTCCCTCCCCACTCCTGGGGCCAGCCAGAGGTGGTATTTGCCGGTTCTCCGAACTACTCAAAATTTCCGCTACTGGTTCTCCAGAACCTGTTAGAACCTGCTGGATTTCATCCCTGTCACTAAGTGACTGTTGTATGACAATACTATCTGTATTGTACAATAACTGGCATACTTTATGTTAGAATTCACAGTCTGAGGTAATTCAGGGACAAACTGTATGATATTCAAAATGCTTGTTGCTCTGTACTGTTATTTGTTTGTATCTTTATTTTAATGTTAAAGGGATATGATCCAGATTGGAACTACTGTGCATGAGTGAGGAAAGCCTGCTTATCTATGTACTTAAAAAAAATCTCTGTCACATATATACCTTACACTCATGTTTTGTTTTGTTTTGTTTTGTTTTGTCTGCCCAGTCC
Source organism: Thermophis baileyi (assembly GCA_003457575.1). Taxonomy (NCBI): domain Eukaryota; kingdom Metazoa; phylum Chordata; class Lepidosauria; order Squamata; family Dipsadidae; genus Thermophis; species Thermophis baileyi. Next base: position 7,024,082 of record QLTV01000972.1, read on the forward strand.
TTTGTTCCTGATCCTCACCACTGGTTTCTTACATGATGAAAAAGGAAATTGAAACAGGTAAGTTGTTTTAAGATTTGCCCCTCCTTCCATTGTGGTCCATGCATGTGCCTTCCATTGTGGTCCATGCATCTGCAGTAGAAAGCAGATGTGCTCCCCTAATTTGTATCTGACGCTACATGGGAGGAAGATAACCAGAACAGATGCCTGCCTACACAATCTTTGTTTTGTTCTCAAGAGTTCTAAATGATTCTCTATGTGTGTTCTTTGTTTTCCTCAACCCATATTGCATTATGACATGACATGACATGACATGACACACATGGTCAGGACAGAAGGGGCTGCTTCCAAGAGAAGGGGCTGCCTATTAACAAAATTGCAGGTCAGACATGCCTAATCACAAAATGCATTCCTTTGCTAGAAGACAGATAGATAAATGGTCTCACCATCACTCTTTTGAGATGATCTCTACCATCCAAGCTTATTTTCCAGGTGAAAAACTGAGCTGCAGCTATTTGCCATTTTTATTTCCCAAGGCAGTCCATGGCTCATGTGAAGTCCAGTATATTTTTTTTAAAAAGATGTGGTACTGTAGGCTAGCATTTTTATGTAGCATTGTCAGCTTTGCATTTTCCATTTCCACAGATGAACTAAACAAGGAACCTAGCAACATGAAAAAAAATCTGTCTGTGGGTACAAATGCATAATGGCTGATTTCCCTGCTTTTCTGCGAATCATGTGAAAATGCTTAAAGAGAGGGGCACGAGGTTAAAAAAAATAATTGAATGGAGTTAGAGAAGGAAGAAAGAGAAAAATAGGCTGAAATATAAGGTAGGCTTTGTCTTTTTTGTGCCTGATATTTTTGTACAAAGAGCCCATTCACATGACTGCATGCCCAGCACTATGGCAGCCATGTTCAAGAGCTGCCCATTGAATGTTGCCATTCTTTATATGAGAACTGTGCTAAGTCAGCAATCATTGGCTTCTGAGGCCATATCTGGGGAAGCAGTGCTGCCTCTTTTTCCCACACTTGTCTTACGGCAGTTGTTTTTTGTTTGTGTTTGGCAGACTGAGATTGTTTTTATGCAGGTTTCACAAGCTAATACAACCAGAGTGAAACCTGCATAAAAACTATCACAGTATGCCAAAGACAAACAAAAAACAACTGCCACAGGCAGTGTTATAACCAGATACAAAGATGTAGAAATACACATCAAACTAATGCTCCTTTCTCACTTGCAGTCTCAATGTTGATATGGGCATATCATATCTAAATTAAATATCTCCAACCCTTCACTCACAATGTTGAGGTTTTAGAGTGGGAACAACATTCTTCAAAAAGAGCTTTTGGAGCCCAGAAATGTACATTGATTGTTTGTTAAGATGCCATTTTAATAGGAACTGTTGCTAAATAAACTCAGGAGCTTAGCCAAAGGGTAGGGAATTAAATACATACAGTATGCAACACAAATAAAATTAACGTAGAGTGTAATTGAATAAAACAAACGCTTAGAGGAATTAAACAGAATCATCTTAGAAATGCCCATTGCATATCTATTTTTCAGATTATTCATCATTCTTTATTTTTCATAAATCCAGAGATTTGAAGATGCACAGCCTGTGCCAGCCTTGTGAGGCAGTCCAGGCAAAAAGCAAACCTAGAAGTAGTAGTTCTAACTTTATTGTAAGGGTACTTTAACTGAATCTTGCATGTGTGAAAGCACATCTCTTCCCTTTACAAGAAACCAGGGAGGGTCCCTGTTCTGATATGTTTGCCATGCCCAATTCCTTCTGCAGACTCAGCTGTCTCTTTTCTGACCATTGTCTAGTCTACAACTCTTCCTTCTGTCTCCCCAGATTGTTCCCACATAGCATTACAGGCCAGAATCTTATCCTCACTTACTTGGGAGCAAGCCTCAATGAACTAACTGGGAATTATATGTGAGAAAAATGTGTAGGATTGTGTTGTATGTAGTTTTTGTCCAACATAAATGGATAAGATGGATAAGATAACCTACTCCTAATGCAAACATTTTATTTAAAGCTTCCAAAGAAGAATTGAGCCATGCATCATGAAACCAAAATGAGATATGTTTTACAAAAGCTAAAGGGACACAATATAAACTTCTAACATAAGCAAAATAATAGAGGACAAGACAACATAAGAAGAAAGTGTATCACTGTTTTCTTGACTGCATTGACTGTGTCAATCATGCCAGAATGTAGAATTAATTAAAGCTAACAAGCACTAGCACTAATCATTCTTCTGAGGAAACTTTATAATTAAGAAAGCACTGTAAGAACAAAATGTGAAGAATATGGAGAGGCAGTTCAGAATATGGCAGGGAGATAAACCTCATTATTCCATATATATTTTTAATTTGCATAGGGAATATTTTAAAATTGCAACAATGGAAGAGATGTCAGATAAAAACAAAACTGGAGATTGAAACACAGTTTGAGATATTTAGGTGTCATTTTGTTAGCTGAAAATGAAAAATAACAACTTTTACTAACATAATAATATAAAGTGAAATGTTTAGTTTGATATTAAATATCAAGAAAATAAAAAGAATGAAAAACCTGCATGCTTAGTGAAAATGCAGTTGACGGCAAAGAAGGGAAAATCCTAGTCAGTGCTGGTTTTCTTGTCTCAAGAACGTGCTGAGAAAAAGGAAGAAGGCAAAGCCTAATTTAGGCAAGAACACAGACAAGGGGAAATTTAAATCACAGCATAGATCAGAATAGTGGCAAAGTGGGCTATGAATGCTAGATAGTAAAGCATTTAAGTGATGGATTTGGAGATGATTACTAAAGGCACCCAGAATACAAGAAGAACCATTCAATTAGTCTTGGACCAAATCAAAGCAAATGGCTGCCTTGAGGTGATGATTAACAAACAGAAATTCACATATGCTTGGCATGTTATTCAAGAAAATTAAGGGCTAGAAAATAATATTGTACTTGGTAAACTTGAGAGAAGTAGAAAAAGAGAAAAACAACAGGCAAGGTGGTTGGGATCAAAGAGATTACAGGAATGTCTTTGAAAGAGCTGTGAGTTATTTCTAAAGATAGGTCATTGTATTTTTTTATATTTATATAAAATTTATATAATTATATATCACATCTGTAGATTGTCTCATAGAGCAACATAATAGGGAACATTTATCATGCAATCATCAGGAGTCAAACATGACTCCGGCATCTAAATAATTAATGGAGAAGAGGGGGGGAAAAGCTAGCATATTATGTGCCATCAACTCATTGTTGACTTTTAGTGACCACATGGATAGATTTTCTGTAAGACATTCTGCTCCCCCTCCCCCGACTGATGCTTAAAAGAATTTTCCAATGTGCACCCATTGTCGCTGTAATTAAGTCCACCCACCTTGCAAAATGTCCATTAGGACAGAATTGTCTTGAATTTAGTCCCAGAATAATAGGTGTATTATGTAAGTAAAATGTGACAGGAGAGATCACAATTAAGAAGCCTAATTTACAGTATGTACATATCAACTGAAATGAAAAATATATTCTGCAATGAGGCATCAAAGATGTTACTTACATGTGATTCCTGCCTTGCAGCATTCTGTTTCATGCAATTAGCTTCTACCCTACTAATTCTAATCAATAAAAAAAATCCCTTTTAAGCATTTCACAAACTGGGGTTGTTGTTGTTGTTATTATTATTTTTTTGTAGATTTGGATTTAGAATTAGACAAATTGAAAGGCCACCACATAAGATATCAAAGAGATATGCTAAATCCCCCTTCTTTAAAAAAAAAAATGATGTCCTATCTGTGATCTTGATTTTACCTAGGACTATGGCACTGAGTTTGAATTTTTATCGTTTTTTTCCCTAGCTGGTTAATTATTTATATTGGAAGAGAAGAAGTACCTTCATAGGGGAAACAACTGAGTAAAAATGATTTGATTTCCTAGGGCAGCCACCCTCTTATAAAACATTAGATCCAACAATGGCTTCATCTATGTGTAAAAAGTGCATGTTAAAAACCATATGTAAATGTTATAGAAATTCCATATACCGCATTTACAAATTACATTTATAGGATCCCACTACATAAGCCTCTTTCCCAACAGCTGGTTGAAAAGAAACTGTGTTTAGTTTAAGTTAATGAGCCCTTTTCTAAGGAGAATTGGTAGGTAGTTTTCTGCCCTGTACTTTGGTATTATGGCTGGCTTTTAACTTGCAGTGTTAATAATGGCCTTTCAATTGGCACTCTGCACTGAAGGAATTATTAAGAAGAAAGTTGTGTCTTGAGGAGTAGCATCGCATGCCAACAGCCCTAGGCATGGTAGTGGCATTCTTACTGGCAGTTCTGCTTCTGACCCACAATTCGACCTTGGGATAATTTCTTCAGCTTCATTTAAGACAATGGGAATTCATCTCACTGCGTTTTCCCTTTCATTTCCTTAGTTACAGAGACGGAATATGTATGTATTATGGTGCACTCTGGATTTCCAGAGAAAAAAAAATTGCAGACTACAGGAACCAGGAGTACTACTCAGGTGACCCTGAGGACACAGATAAACCTCCTAGTGCTCCAACGACCCTCTAAAACACGGGTGCCAAACTCGCGGCATCACGTTGCCATCATGTGACATTTCACGATGTTTTTCCCATTCCTGGAGCTGGGGTGGGCGTGGCCTGCACGTGACGCATCCGGCCCGCGGGCCACCAGTTTCACACCCCTGCTCTAAAAGGATGCAAATTAGCAGCTGTCTGCAAGGAATATAAATCCTTCCATTCCCCACTATCCAATCAGAGCTGAAGAAGCTTCTTGGGTGAAAAGTGAAACGTCTTCAAAGAAAAAAACAAGAAAGTCCAGTTGCCTCCTGAAAAAGCACCTATGGGACAACCATGACCTGGATGATTGAGAATCTCTACAGACACTAGAAAAACAGTACTGCCACATACTTTACAAATGATAGATGAGGAAACTACTTCCTTGATGAATTCAGTGATCATGCAAAGTTACAATGGCACTACAAAAAGTGACTTATGACCATTTTTTCACACTTACGACCATTGCAGCATCCCCACGATCATGTGAACAAAATTCAGACGCTTGGCAACTGACTCATATTTATGATGGTTGCAGTGTCCCCGGGTCATGTGATCACCTTTTGTGACCTTCTGACAAGCAAAATCAATGGGGAAGCCATATTCACTTAACAACCATGCTATTAACTTAACCCTTGCAATGATTCACTTAACAACTGTGGCAAGAAGGTCATAAAATGGAGCAAAACTCACTCAACCGTGTCACTTAGCAACAGAAATTTTGGGCTCAATTGTGGTTGTGAGTCAAGTCGACTACCTGTACAGGTAATTCTCAACCTACGTTTCATTTAGTGACTGTTCGAAGTTACTACAGCACTGACAAAAGTGACTTATGACTGTTTTTCACACTTACGACCTTTGCAGGATCCCCATGGTCACATGATCAAAATTTATTAAAGCTAACTTGGCAACTGGCATGTATTTATAGCAATAGCAATAGCACTTAGACTTATATACCGCTTTACAGTGCTTTACAGCCCTCTCTAAGCAGTTTACAGAGTCAGCATATTGCCCCCAACAATCTGGGTCCTCATTTTACCCACCTCGGAAGGATGGAAGGCTGAGTCAACCTTGAGCCGGTGAGATTTGAACCGCTGAACTGCAGCTAGCAGTCAGCTGAAGTAGCCTGCAGTGCTGCACTCTAACCACTGTGCCACCTCGGCTCTCAACCATTTATGATGGTTGCAGTGTCCTGGGGTCATGTGATCACTTTTTGTGACCTCCTCACAAGGAAAGCCAGATTCACTTTACAACCATGTTACTAACTGTGGCAAGAAATATCATAAAATGGGCCAAACTCACTTAACAACTGTCTTGGTTAGCAACAGAAATTTTGGGCTCAATTGTGATTGCAAGTCCAGCACCACCTGTATACAGCCTTATTATCTGATTCATCAGCTGGGTTTTCTGTACTGAAGCTGGCATCTGGGCCACCAGGAGAGACCTGATGGTGCATTGGAAATGCAACTAAATTAGAGTGCTCAGGACGCTGCTTAATTGACTGGATGCATCTTTTAATGCAGAGTTGCTGTATATGATTAATGGGAGAGTGAGCATTCTAGGGCAGTGATGGCGAACCTTTTTTGGTTCGTGTGCCAAAAGGGGGTGTGTGCATTCCCTCCCCCTGCACATGTGCACAACCCCCGCGCTGCCCCCTGCGCATGACCACCACCCCCCGCTGCCCCCGTGCATGCACACAGGCCTCACTGAAGCCTGGGACAGCGAAAAATGGGCAAACCGGAAGTTCGGAAAAACAGACTTACGGTTTGCCCGTTGGGCTGTTTTTCGCACTCCGGAGAAGCCTCCGGAGGGCGAAAACGGCCTTCCCCAAGGCCGAAAATCAGTTGGCCAGCACACGCAGGCGCACTGGAGCTGACATAGGGCAATGCCTCGCGTGCCCTCCGATATGGCTCCGCGTGCCACCTGTGGCACGTGTGCCATAGGTTCGCCATCACTGTTTTAGGGGAAACAATTATTTGCTATCAATTAATGAGTTGAGTAAGAAAACCCAAACTTAAGTCCATACTCAGCTGTGGAAAGTCATTGGATCACTTTGGGCCAGTTGGTATTTTTCAGACCAAGATATCTAGAGGGTAGTTCTAGACAAGAAACAAAGGAGAAAGCACTTCATATGCTTTTTTGTTGTTGTTGTCTCCCAGGAAAGATGGAAAAGATACTTAGCAAATTTAAAAAGAAGAGGGTTAACCTTGTACAAATTATGTGTGCATGCATGCATGCGTGCATGTATAACTACAGCATGTTACACTACACTATCAAATAATATGAGTGAATGATGACAAGTAAAACAATGGTTGAGCATAAAATATATTGAATGCAAAATATGGGAAGTTTGATTATTGTTCTGAAGGTAATTCATACATACTTCAAGTAACCGGTGTGATATTTGTGAAGACTGCTTTTTTCTTTAGTCTACAAACTGCAAACTTTCTTGTGAGTCCATATGTTGAGCTGAACTTGAAAGTACTGTTTGGAGATTGCAAGGCAGTTTTGTTTGTTTGTTTGGGATTTTATGGTCTGCTGGGGTGGCGTAGTAGTGAGCATTGCTAGTATCATATATCATGGTCTTTTTGGAAAATTTCCATTATGTTCTACCTGAGCTATAGAAAAAAAACCATGCCCAGCTGATTTCTATATTTCGGCAGCATTCTTTCTTGAAAGAAAGATTAAGAGCATCCAAGCCATTTCAGCTTGTAGAGCTTCTTTCTACTTTAGAGCAAAGTTCCCCATTGGGTTGGAGCAGTGGTGAAATCTAAAAATTTCCCCTACCGGTTCTGTGGGCGTGGCTTGGTGGTCATGTGACCGGGTGGGCGTGGCCAACTTGTAAAATGTGGTGAAACTCACTTAACAATGCTCTTGCTTAGCAACAGAAGTGTTAGGCTCAATTGTGGTCATACGTTTTCTTCCTTTCTTCGTTCTTTTGCTTCCTTGCCTGTCCTTTCCTGTCCTTTCCTT
>QLTV01000972.1:7031836-7045016 GCA_003457575.1 Thermophis baileyi
TTTCTTTCTTTCTTTCTTTCTTTCTTTCTTTCTTTCTTTCTTTCTTTCTCTTTCTTTCTCTCTCTCGGCAGCGGGAGAAGGAAGAAAGTGCTCTGGGAGTGAGGGCAGCCCGGCAGTGGTGCGTCCCCTGTCATGGGCTGGATGCGGGGAGCAGGACCCAAGGCCGAGGGGAAGGCAAGCGGGCAGCAGACAGCCAAAGGCCCCGCGGAAGCCAAGCGCACCAGGACCAAAAGACGAGTGAGCCTCGCCATGTCCCTTCGAAGCAGCTCCTCGGACGAGCGCAGTGGGTCTTTCTCCCCCACCCACTGCCAGCATCGGCCTTACCTTCTAGATCCTCCACCTGGCGTAGATCCTTGGTGGAGCTGCTGCTGTTGCTCTGGGGCTGAGAGCAGCGGCGGTGGCTCTCCGGGATGGCAAGCGGATGTCCTGGGGCTGCTGCACATGCGCACTATGGTGCACATGCGGTGCGCATGTGCAGCAGCCCCGTGACATCTGCTTGCCATCCCGGAGAGCCGCCGCCGCCACTCTCAGCCCCAGAGCAGCAGCACCAGCTCCACCAAGCATGGCAAGGCTGCGGCCTGCGGGGAAGGGAGTAGGGGAGGCAGGCTTACCAAATACGCCGAGCAGAGGATCTAGAAGGTAAGATCTAGACTCTGCCGGGGGGGTAGGAAGACCCACTGCGCTCATCCGAGGAGCCGCTTCGGGGGGACATGGCGAGGCTCGCTCGCCTTTTGGGGCAGGACGACTGAGCGGCGACCAGGGGACTGGTTCGGGGGCGTGGCCAGCCAGCTGTTGCTACCGGTTTGGCGAACCAGGCCACATGTCCGCTAACGGTTCTCCCGAACCGGTCCGAACCTGTAGCATTTCACCCCTGGGTTGGAGGCCCAGAGAGGGGGAGGGAGGGGGAGGGGCCTTTACGTGTACATGCACATGTGCAAACAGGGCTGCCCAGAGACCACGAGTGGGACCACAAATGTGCGCACAATGCAAATGGGATGGCGATAGTATCGCTCACTGTGATGGTACAGCTTGTGGCGATGCTGGCACCTGCATGGCGCTCACCACAATACAAGCATGAATAGGGGCCAGGCAGTCATGCAGCCCGGTGGCCAAGAGGCCATGGCCTGGTAGTGGACCGTGGCCCACAGGTTGGGGACCCCTGCTTTAGAGTATGGTTTGCCAAATCTCTAGAACGTGTTTTAGAAACTGCTACCAAATCACCTCAGTGACATTTCAAGATGTGAGTCATTTATAGAGTCATGTGTTATCTGAGCAATTTATTTATAGCGTTTAATGTAATATGTGGGTAGTTTTACTACCTTATAACATGCTATGCTTTCTTACCATTGTTATGGACTCATCTCTTAAATAAAGACATGGAACTCTATTACCATGCCTCATTACCATAAAAACAACAGAAGGAAAGGTTGAAGTTTCAGAGAGAAAGATCTAGGTTGAGAAAATGTTATTTTGTTTTAGTTTCCTTTCCGATGGAGATCATCATTTAAAAAGGGCCAGTGGAACTCCTTACCTATAGTGTAATATGTAGTTTGACTCCAATTTAATATAAAGAGATCTTTATAAATCTTGTCATTTCTTGATCTGAGCAAGATATTTTTGTTTTTAAGAGCCCTTTCATGCAGACTGTAGTCCCGTTTATACTACAGCAAAACTTCTCCAATGGAGAGGGGTAAACTCAACCTATTTTTGCTTATCATCATTTTCACCTGTGGTTGGTTTCAGACTATTGACTCTGTCATCAATATATACTTGCTATCCCAATAATTTGTAGGGTGGTAGGACCTTAAAGCACAAAACTAAGACTATGATTATTCAGGAGTAAAAAATGTGGTTAGGAACAGTGGTTTTAGGCTTTTGAGGAACAGATTCTGAAAATGGTTTCTTCAATAGCAACATTTTTACCATATTTTCAATTGTAATAGTATTTACTCACGTCTTCAAAATATTTGGGCAAATCCCCTTTCACCAGAGACCTCTAGGTCAGAGTTCCCCAACCTTTCCGGCTTTGCAGTCTGGAGGAGGGGTGGAGAGGCGATGGAGCGCTGATCATGCGAGTGGAGATGTGTGTGTGCTCACCCGCCACTTCCATGACCCGGTTCCAAATGGCTCACGTCCCAGTAATGGGCCACAGTCCGGGGATTGGGGACCCCCTGCTCTAGGTATTGACATTGTCTGAGAAAAATAGAACAAAGTATTCCCAGGTTGATTACCACTCTTCAGCTTACAAAGTCTTTAAAGAAAAGTAATTCATGAAACTAAACTGATTTAAATTAATTGTATAGTAGTGCTTGTTCTTAAAGAAATACAATGTTGAATGAGCATGTCATGACTTGAAAAGGGGATTGCAAAAACAGCACATCACTTTAACCATTAAACTCTATAATCTATTTAAATTATTTTTCAATTTGAAGGTAGCATTGTGACTACAAGATACTGAAGCTGAAGCTCAAATACTTTGGCCACCTAAAGAGAAGAGAGGACTCATTGGAAAAGACCCTGAGGTTGAGAAAGATTGAAGGCAAAAGGAGAAGGGGACAGCAGAGGATGAGATAGTTAGATAGTGTCTGATGCAATGAATATGAATTTGGGCAAACTCTAGGAGAGAGTGAAGGATGGGACACCTGGGTGTGCTATGGTCCATAGGGTGGCAAAGAGTCAGACATAACTTAGCGACTAAACAATAACAACAATTGTGACTACAAGTATCCCTTGCATTGTGTAAATTCACTGTTATACAATTGATCGTTTTTGTGCAGAAATTTGCCTTCAGTGAAAACCAAAATCACTATTATGTGATTGATGCTAGCATAGTCAATTTGTGCCAAAGACTGGAAACATTCCAAGACTTCTTCCTGCCAAAACTGTTTGAACTATTTCCACCAAAACTCCTTTCTGCTCTCTTTCACAATTTATCATTGTGTTATGTAGTTATTCTAACTGTGTGTCCTGTCTCCCACGTACTTTTGCAATAGTTTATTGCTAGGAGGTCAAAATGGCTACAACTGTTGTTCAACTTCCTTATCCAAAACGAAAGGCATCTTTCTAACATTAAAAACAAATTTAGACATGATATATCATCCTAAGCTGGTAAAGGATCCTCAACCTAGGATTCAAGTGAATCTACTGTGTGCAACATAATGAACTGTGCTAATAAAAATCATAGAGCCATAATGATTCTATTTTTTTGTCTACCATGATAGCTATGCCCATTAAACATCCAATTATTAAAAAGATGAGAAAATACTTTCACTACATAGAACATGAGACAAGGAAGAAAACCTGTTTGAGTTTAAAAGTTTATAAGCACACCTGTCAATGCATTTGGGTTACAAAATTTCAACATGGTGCCCCACAAACCACTTTTTTCCACTGGTTCAGTTAGTGCATCGTTTTTTGCAAATTCAGTTTATGTGAGATTTTCAGAGAACTTAACCCTAACCCTAAAGGAAGGCAAATCTGTATATATCTCTATGTGACTTGCTGGGGGAAAAGCTGCCCCTCTGCCCCACTCCCCATGCACTTCCTGCTCTTAATAGGTTATGACTACTTAATTACTTAATTAACTAACTACTTAATGTGACCAAAGAGGTTTGGGGATAAGCTGAAGTCCAACTCACTGTATGCAGAAGTCAGTAGATTGGGAAAAGCTGTTTTAAATAATTTTTGCTTTAAATGTTCAGGAGGAACAACAGTTGTATCTATTTATATAAGTTTCCACAAATCAATATTGCAGTCAGCCACTGCAATCCATACACAATTACAACCCGTGTGAATATCTGTTAGAGCACTGAACGTGCATCAGTTTGGATAAAATGTGCTTGCTTATTAATGCATAAAATAGAATATCTGTTTTTACTACAAGCTAACTTCCCAGCAGAGTTCAATCTATGAGTCACTGAGATTAAATGCATGTTTACAAATGTTTTACAATGTGTTGATTTGGGGCTGTGGAAGTTAAGATCTGTCCAGGAGCTGCGGAATGAAAGTTTTGCAACTTGGCAGTGCCATTCTTTTCAGCAGTATAAATATTTCTGCAAATTTAAGGATTAGAGTGTGAGGGTGGAGTCAGAAAGAAGTCAGAAGTCTGTCAGAAATGACAGCTTAATCATGAAATATGGCAAGATATCTAATTCAGGAGCCATATTTGTTTTATTTGTTTTACTTTCATGTTAGGAGTTCAAACTTCATCTCTTTTTTAAAAAAGGAAATCCTATAAGAAAGTGACTACTTGGAAGATCCTTTCAGTTGACAGATTTTTACCTGTTGCTACTCATTTATCATTAAACCCAATATTCAGTTGCACAGATGCCTTCGGCAACGGAAGGATTTAAGGCATCCATTTGCCAGTAAACACTATCCAACTGCTCAAAATTAACATCCATGTTTGAAAAGGATGGAATGGTGGCTGCCGAAAGGGTCTAGAACTGTGATGGCGAACCTATGGCACGCGGAGCCATATCTGCCGGCACGCGAGCCGTTGCTCTAGCTCAGCTCCAGCGCACATGTGCGCACCGGCCAGATGATTTTTGGTGTGCATGGAGGCTCTGGGAGGGCGTTTTTTCGCCTCCGGAGGGCCTCTGGGGGGGCGGGGGAGTCCATTTTCGCCCTCCCCAGGCTCCAGGGAAGCTCACGAGGGCGAAAAACGGGCCTATCAGGCCCACTGGAAGTCGGGAAACGGGGGAGCGGGGGGATCGTGCGCACATGCATGGGGGTGGGGCAGCACGGGGGTTGCATGTGCATGCGCAGGGGGTGGGGTGCATGGGGGGCATTGAATTATGGGTGTGGGCACACTTTCGGCACCCGAGGAAAAAAAGGTTCGCCATCACTGGTCTAGAAAGCCATGTGTGGTTCAGTCCCAAGCCACCCGGGGTGCCTCCTTTCTCTGCCACAAAGTAATGATTTTAGGATATGACTGTGTGGCATGCCGGACAAGCCCTAGAGCACCTGCTTTTGAGGTCTCACAATAGATCTCTGTAGCAAAGAATAGCAATTGTCATGATTGTTCTTGCTGGTCTTACTGTGCTTATGTGCCATTTGTTCTTCAGTTTCAGGCAGCGAAATATTTCTCACTGACCCAGACGAAAGAAAAGTTGTCAGTGAAGGGAAAGCAAAGTATAAGCAAATATTCCAATTTTTTTTTTGTAACAAAAAAACTCTGATGGAGAAGAAGTATTTTTCCAGTCTCCCTGCTAGTTTTCCTTGGGGGCAGACTGGGGCAGTTTTCAAGGAGACGAAGCCCTAAATGACTCAATCCAGGGAGCTAGACATCAGGAATGTTAACTGATGTTGCATTTGTTTAGAGAACAAAATTAATTCCTGTTGAGAACCTTAAATGGGAAAACTACATGACCTCATTATAGCATTTCCATGAAATCCAGCATCTAGTTAAGGACCCTTCAGGAGAAGACTTCCTGACATGTTAATACACACTGACAAAAAGAGGGTGGAATTATCTCACATTATTCAACAAATTATACAGACAGGTACTGAACACCATTCGTCTGAGTGCAATTTGAATCACAAGAAACTAAAAAACAAAACAAAACAGGGGAGTGCACAGAGAGATTAAGCTGTCTTTCTTGACCTGTTTTATTTATTTATTTATTTTTTAAGGACAAGACTGACTGTGTTTAAATACTGTAGCACCAGGAGATTCGAGGAGTCTGTCAATGAATGGTGAATACAAATTAAAATTACTGCGGGGGAAGGGGAAGAAATTAAGTTAATTTCAGTGGGAAAAATGAAATCAAATTCTTCTGAACTAATGGATGTTAATTAAGAGAACTATTATGTTTGCTTTTCTATCTAGCCCAAACATGCGCAAATGTTAAATATAACAGAATCCAACAGCCTTCAGCATTAAGAATGAAAGAAACTTTTTAGTATGTTATCATTGGCAAAATATATGTCTCTGTTTTTATTTACCCTTAGGTATAGTGTGCAACTGAACAATACAGGCAATGTTGCAGTTGCACTGAATGGTGGCCGATTCTGACTTTGGTGACACAAAGAAATTAGCTCACATTTGAAATATTTTTCAGAATCAAATGTGATCTTTAAAAAAGCTTTAATTAATACAAAGTTTAATAAAGTACTTTGCAATTCATAGTAATTGAACAAATCAAACTATGTCAAGTTGACCGGCTCCATGGAGTTGGATCTGTTCCATCATCATGAGTAATAGAAAGGATAGGCAAATTTTTGCTAACTGCAATGATGTTCCCAGATAAATGGCTTCACTTTTCTTCATGAGATTCAATGACAATTATTTAATTATATGGGGGGGGGAATGGAATTCTATTTAGAGACACCAGTGTTACGGGGACTAAATCTAATGAGTCTAGCCATTAACAATCATGTTTATTCCTGTCTTCATCTATATAGTCCTTCTTCTTTGTTGAGATAACTTCATTATATACTGGAATAAGACAGAATGTTGGCAAATTTTATATGTTCTTGTGTGTTTATTCTGTTTTTTTAAAAAAAAATCATACATCTAATAACAAATGAAAGGAATGCAATCATTATGGACTACTATATATTCCAGATGTCTTGGAGAATGTCCAAAATAATAAAGGTTGCTTCCTTTTTTTTAAATTGAATAATATGGGAGAGTTTTTGCAAGCTGCATCTTCAACTAAAAGCATAAGAAAAGTACTATGAAACCACATAATTAGGTCATGGAAATATTTTGGTTCTGAAAGAAGCACAGCAAGTTTCTCTGGTCTAGTACTGTGTGTTGTCCATCCATGTTACTACTTTAAAACAAGAATTATTTGCATTTCTAAGAAATGTGATACATTAGATACCATCTAGGACCAACTCCCAAAGTTAGTGAGGTTCGTTTTTTTCTGAGAATATATGCTATTATTTAATTTATGTAATTAATTAAGCTGTTTGAAAGCATGGCAAACTGCCATTGCCTGAGCTGTATAGGTGAAGTGTGGAAGGAAAAGTATACCAAGATTGTTTCTGGTCCAAATTCTAAGAGTGACCTGTGAGTAATAGGTAAATCTGATCAAACTCTACAAAAGAGAAAATCTGGAATAGTAGCAATAGCACTTAGACTTATATACCGCTTTACAGTGCTTTACAGCCCTCTCTAAGCGGTTCACAGAGTTAGCATATTGCCCCCAACAATCTGGGTCCTCATTTTACCCACCTCAGAAGGATGGAAGGCTGAGTCAACCTTGAGCCGGTGAGATTTGAACCGCCGAACTGCAGCTAGCAGTCAGCTGAAGTAGCCTGCAGTGCTGCACTCTAACCACTGCGCCACCTCGGCTCAGTGCCTAGCAATTCAAAGGCAGCCCAAATGGCCTTATTTCAGGCCAAGCTTTGCCTGCCTAATGCATGCATCCCAACGCTAGACCTACAACTAGATTTCATGGCTTAATTAAGGTTGCAAGTCTTTGTTGTTGTAAGACGAGGCATTGTGTGACCTTTTTTTTTTTTTGGACATTTTTTGCAGCATTTCTTAAGTGAACATTGTAGTCTTTAAGCAAACGCTGCACTTGTTAATTCCCCAATGGGTGTTTTGTTTTTGTTTTTTGCCAGAAACTGGAAGTAAACATCGGAAACCAGCAAAAAAATTACACATATTGCAGTCTTGGGACCATGGGATGCTGCAAACAGCTATAAAGGTGAGCCTTTTGCCTAGAACCCAAAATGCAACCAGGTGAACAAGGTGTGTGTGTGTGTGTGTGTGTGTGTGTGTGAGAGAGAGAGAGAGAGAGAGAGAGAGAGGGAGGTGGGTTATAGCAGGTTCTGACCAGTTCTGGAGAACCGTTAGCAGAAATTTTGAGTAGTTCGGAGAACTGGTAAATACCACCTCTGACTGGCGCCATCTATTCTACTGGCCCCATCTATTCTCTGCCTCCTGAGTCCCAGCTGATCGGGAGGAAATGGAGATTTTGCAGTAACCTTCCCCTGGAGTGGGGAGGGAATGGAGATTTTACAGTATCCTTCCCCTGCCACACCCACCACGCCACGCCCACCAAGCCACGCCACGCCCGCTACACCACGCCCACCAAACCACACCCAGAGAACCGGTAGTAAAAAAATTTGAATCCCACCACTGGTTTTGTGTGTGTGTGTGTGTGTGTGTGTGTGTGTGTGTGTGTGTGTGTCAGAGGTGGGTTATAGCAGGTTCTGACCAGTTCTGGAGAACCGTTAGCAGAAATTTTGAGTAGTTCGGATAACTGATAAATACCACCTCTGACTGGCCCCGCCCCCATCTATTCTCTGCCTCCCGAGTCCCAGCTGATCGGGAGGAAATGGGGATTTTGCAGTAACCTTCCCCTGGAGTGGGGAGGGAATGGAGATTTTACAGTATCCTTCCCCTGCCACACCCACCATGCCACGCCCACCAAGCCACACCCAGAGAACCGGTAGTAAAAAATTTTGAATCCCACCACTGGTTGTGTGTGTGTGTGCGTGCGTGTGCGCACATATGCAGCCATTGTAACTTTGCAAATGATCATAACTAGCGCTGGGGAAGTCCATCATAACTTCGAACAGGCATGAAGCAACCAATTGTAAGTTGAGAACTACCTGTATTTTATCCCTTTGCCTCTTGGACCATGGGAACAAAGCAGGGGTGAAATGCTCCCGGTTCGCTCGTACCTGTCGGTTGCCGTAGAGCTGGTCGTCAAGGTAGCGCGAGGTGCCGCCCACCCGCCCGGATGCCGCCATTTGGGTTCTTTTACCCTCTGCGAATGCACAGAACACTTTGCGCATGCGCAGAGGGTAAAAGAACCCAAATGGCAGCGTCTAGGTGGAGGGGCGGCGCCTCGCGCTACTTTGGCGACCAGCTCTACGGCAACCGACAGATACGAGCGAACCGGAAGCATTTCACCCCTGGAACAAAGCCAGCCAATGTTCTAGTCAAAGATAATATTGATGTGGGCATGCATATTGGGCTGATAAGAGATTTATGGAGATGATTTCTAGGACATAATCTAGTCCAGTGTTCTCAACCTTTTCTTCACCACGGACTCCCTTTAAATACCCTTTGTGGCCATGGACCACCAAGACTTAACTCAATATTTAAATCATAACATTTCTTCAAGCCTTTGCAGACCCCCTGTGATGACCAAGGGTCCACAGACTACAGGTTGAGAACCGCTGATCTAGTGAGGAGGAAACCGAAGAGGAACATTTGCAAACAATTCTCTGCAGAGAAAAAGCCAAGACTATGCTGTGGGGATGATGAAAGTTGTAGTCACATGTATGTGGACCACCAGAGGAGAGATGGATATGTTTCTTGAAGGAAAAGGCAAATAGAAATGCAATAAATATTGATTACACTTAATACAAGGAAACTTATTATTGCACTTATGTACAAATTAATAGCAAGCTCATTCTTTGAATTTCATGTAGCACAAAATACAAGAGGAGAATTTAGCAATAGGTTCAAGGGAACCCTCGTAGTTTGAATGAATAAACAAACCAGAGATGGGTTCCTCCCGGTTCGCACCAGTTCTATAGAACCGGTAGCAAACCTCTGGTGATGTCACGGATCTGGTTCTGTCGGTGCCAGTCCGTGGACGCCGGCATCTCTTTTTTTGATTTTTTTTGAATTTTTTACTATTTTTTTTTTCTTCTGTGTATGCGCAGAAGCTGAGTCCCCAGCACTGCGCATGCACTGCCATCTTGTTTTCGGCTTTTTGGGGGGAATTTTTTGCAAATTTTCACCACTGCGCCGCGCGGTGCGGCCACGCGGTACGCAATGCATGTGCAGCCATGCGGTGTGCAATGCATGCGCAGCCATGTGGCACGCAATGTGCATGCAGCCACGCGGCGCGGGAGGAAGCGAACTGGCAGCAAGGTAAGTTAGAACCCACCCCTGAAACAAACAAACAAACAAACAAGCAAGAAAAAACAGTTAAGGGAGTGAAGAATCCCAGAGAAATAAACCAGTGTGACCTAAATATGTTTAGTGGTTACAGAATTGTCTACTAATTTTTCAAGAGTACAAAACTTAGAGCAAAGAGTATTTTGAAGAAAGAAATAGCTTATAACTGGGAAGCTGAGCAAGAACAGTCAGTCCCTATTGAAATATTTTGTTGCAGTTCCACTTATATAACACATTTTATATAACACTTTTACAAGATGGTGGCGCCTTGCTTGGCTGCGGCTGCTTCAGCTCTCATTATAGCATGTGTATATGTGTGTTAGCTATGTGTACACTTTTGAGAGCAGGCAACAGAATTTCATTTTTAATGTGTGCCAGTGTGCCCACAGTAAAAAAAAGGAAATAAAGGTCATCTATCTTATTTCAGTACAATTGCTGATCTAGTTACACCTGGGTATTCCTCAACATTATATCCAAAACCAAAGAAAAAGCACTACTTATAATCTTCAACTTGAAATGTTACTTTTTTTCTCCTCTTTCCAAAGGCTCCTGTCAACCATATCCCAGGGACTTGTATGTAGATCTGGAAGACTGCAGAAAGCTGGAACGTTGACAAACCACCTAGCAGCCACCCACCATGAGCTCTGAGGGAGGCAGACATAAACCAGACAAGAATAATAAGGTTGGGAATTCTTGGCAAGAAGAGAACCCAGAGCAACATGTGCAACATTGCTGAAAAAAGGAGGGAACATCTCAAGATAGTCTCAGCCGATTCAAGGCACAAAGAGAATTATACATCGTAGCCTTTCTGATAAATCAAAAATAGATGTGGCTATGTTACACTAATATGGGGGAATTAAAAAAAAAAACATTACTGAATACCATAGTGTATGCACAGAACATGCCAGGCCATCATTTCCATCTCTCTCCACTGGCCTTCTTTAGTTGGCAGGAATTCTATGAAGATTCCCTGGAGCTTCTCCGCCCTTGCCTGAAGATACCAGGAGGTGAAAGGTAGATCTTCTGATTCAAAACATGGGCTCTATCATTAAGTAACAGTCTTTAAGAGACTTTTATAGAATTTCCGGAAAGAAATAAGTAATAGTTAAGTTTTTAAAGCAGGGCTCGGCAACACAAACCCTGCAGCTTTATTGGCCTCCTGCGGCCATTTTTCTTACTGTTTATCAGATCCTTCATCCCACCTGACTTTTTAAAACGTTTGTGTTAATTAACATATGGATTCCTATCTCTCTCTAGCTCAAGGTGGCATGCTGCAAAACAAAACACCAGGAGCTACAGCATCTAGTAGCAACTTTCTAATACATGGAAATGCATGTGAATTTACTGGTTTATTTACCTCAGTTGACACTGACTATTCATATGAGTCTGTCCTGTATATGTTTTTAATGGCAGGTACTGCAGCCCACTGCTTGTTCAGAAAAAAAAAAAGACTAATGTAGGACTGGTTGGTAAATAGTAACTATTTCGTTCAAAGCGATCATGGCAAATCTATCCAGAGCAGCCATTTTGGAAGAATCCCCAGATTAAGCTCTCACACTTCAAATTGGCCATCACCTTGAAAAAGATTAGCTGCCCTGATTTTAAACTATAGTTTATTGAGGAAAAGTTGTATATTAAATGTGAGAAAGAGAGAGAGAGAGAGAGAGAGATCTCGTGTGTGTGTGTGTGTGTGTGTGTGTGTGTGTGTGTGTGTGTGTGTGTGTAATTTTAAATAAATGCCACATTCATTGAGAAATAGTTTCTGTAAAACCTTGATTTTTTAAAAAAATTGCAGTTTGCTTCCAGGGTGTTTTTACAGAAGAGATTCTATCCAAAGTAAAGACAACACTCTGTGGTTTATACCATTCATTCTTTGAAAGATATCTTCTGGGCTGAAAATGAATTCCACCTAGTATCATTTATTATCATTAAAATAGCACATGCTTTCACATAATTTCCTAATTACATGATTAACGCTTTTAAATATAATTTCAAAGTGACATTTCTTCTTGCATGAAGGTAATGCCAAATGTATTTTTCCACTAAGCAAGCAAAAGTGATTGATCTTTGGACTTATAAATCACCTACTACTTTACAAACAATCCAAATATTCAGGGCACAGTTGACTGAACATCAACATAGTTCTCTCAACATAGTGTCCCTTTCCAAGGAAGTTGGCCAGTTCAGACTTGTAAAAAAATAAATAAGTAAAAAATCAGAAGAAATGACACTTTTAGCATTAATTTGTTATTTTTTTCCAATGCAGTGCTAGGCACCGATTAGTAAAGTGTCCTCCCAACACATAGTTATTATTACTATGCACAGCTAGGTGAACCTGCGTGTGTACATCACACCCATGGAAGTGAAAGGAGGTGTGAACCTTTTTCAGAGGTGTGGTGTTCCCATCAAACAATGTCAACAAATGGGGAATAACTACATGGCTGTGAATTTGATGATGAATTAAAATAGGAGGAGAAACTCAGAATAACCACCCAAGTCAAAGAATACCAATTTTATTTTTAATTTGTACGCAAAGAGGAAAATACCATTACTTTTTTTAACTAGTGTGTTTGAGCTTGTTGATTGTAATATTGAGACAGAAAAGGGTGGAGATGTGGGAAACCTTGTCATACATATAAACCTACACGCACATACATTCATCATATTCCAGTTTGGCACTAAAATAGCCACCACTAATAACAGTAGGTTTTATACCTGGGGTTCATGATGGCAGACACAATTTTGAGCATGGATCAGAACAATGAGCTTCTCCAGTTTTTGGTGAAGAAGTCAAAGTTGTATACCAATGCAGTGAGCCATGTGCAGATCTGTACATTTTTTTTATTTTTTTTTATTTTTTTTTATTTTTTTTATTTATTTGTTTGTCAAACATGTACAAGATAGCAGGTATAGGTATAAACATAAACATAATCAAAGTGAATACAGATAGATGAGGACAATAGTACAGTAGGACAGGGACAGTAGGCACGCTGGTGCGCTTATGCATGCCCCTTACAGACCTCTTAGGAATGGGGTGAGGTCGACAGTAGACAGTCTAAGGTTAAAGTTTTTTGGGTTTGTGAAGAAACCACAGAGTCAAGGTAGTGAATTCCAGGCATTGATCACTCTGTTGCTGAAGTCGTATTTTCTGCAGTCGAGTTTGGAGCGGTTTACATTAAGTTTGTATCTATTGTGTGCTCGTGTATTGTTGTGGTTGAAGCAGAAGTATTCATAGACAGATAGGACATTGTAGCGGATAATTTGATGTACTATGCTTAGGTTGGATCGAATACGGCGAAGTTCTAA
>QLTV01000972.1:7046936-7058753 GCA_003457575.1 Thermophis baileyi
TTTCTTTCTTTCTTTCTTTCTTTCTTTCTTTCTTTCTTTCTTTTTCTCTCTCTATCTCCCTTCCTCTTTCTTTCTTCCTTCCTTTCTCTTTCTTTCTCTTTTTCTCTTTCTTTCTTTGTCTCTCTCTCTGTGTGTCTCTCTCTCACAAACACACTCTTCCTCTTCTTCCTTCCTTCCTTCCTTCCTTCCTTCCTTCCTTCCTTCCTTCCTTCCTTCCTTCCTCTCTCTCTCTCTCTTTCTCTCTCTCTCTCTCTCTCTCTCTCTCTCTCTCTCTCTCTCTCTCTCTCTCTCTCTCACACACACACACACACACACACACACCTGGTCTGGGAAGAACTGATCTGGTGAGCACCAGAGCAGCAGCGGTGGGAGAAGGAAGAAAGCAGCGCGTCCGCAGGACCTGAGGCGGATGCGGGTGGCAGTCACCCAAAAGCCCCGCGGAAGCCGAGCGCGCCAGGCCAACAGGGCGGTAGCAGGAGAGGGCAGTGGTGGCAGGGAGGGCACTTTGGGAGGCGCTGGCTGGCAGGGAGAGGGGAGCCGGCCCAGGAAGCTTTGTAGCCACGCGGCTGTAAAGCTTGCCGAGCTGCCTCCCCCCTCCCTGCCATGGTTGCAAAGCCAGCAGCTTTGGGAGGCACTGGCCAGCAGGGAGACAGGAGATGGCCCGGAAAGCTTTGTAGCCATGCGGCTGTAAAGCTTGCTGAGCTGCCTCCCTCCTCCCATCTGCGGTTGCAAAGCCAGCAGCTTCGGGAGGTGCTGGCTGGCAGGGAGACAGGAGCCAGCCCGGGAAGCTTTGTAGGCACACAGCTGTAAAGCTTGCTGAGCTGCCTCCCCCTCCCTGCCACAGTTGCAAAGCCAGCAGCTTTGGGAGGCGCTGGCCAGCAGGGAGAGGGGAGCCGGCCCGGGAAGCTTTGTAGCCACGTGGCTGTAAAGCTTGCCGAGATGCCTCCCCCCTCCCTGCCGTGGTTGCAAAGCCAGTGGCTTCGGGAGGTGCTGGCCAGCGGGGAGGGGGGTAGGCTAGCGCAAATGCTTGCTTACCTGAGTGTAGGCAGGACTCAGGAGGCAGTTTGATGTGCATGGCGAAGGCGAGGCAGGGCGAGCGTCTCAGCGGGGGATCAGTTCGGGTGTGTGGCCAGCCAGAGGTCACTACCGGTTCGGGGTACCACACCAAATTTCCGCTAACGGTTCTATAGAACCGGACCGAACCAGCAGCAACCCACCTCTGTATGACATCATCTATCTCCAGTCTACAACACAATCCTTTCAACAGTTCCAAGTAGGCTCCATACACATTTGCACTACTCAGGTGACCCTGAGGACACAGATAAACCTCCAAGTGGCCTCAAGGACTCTTTAAAAGAATGCAAATGACCAGCTGTCTGCAAGGAGTATAAATCCTTCCATTCTCCACCATCCTGTCAGAGCTGAAGAAGTTTTTTGGATGAGAAGCGAAATGTCTTCAAAGAAAAAAACAGAAAGTCAGTTGCCTCTTGAAAAAAAAGCACCTTTGGGATAAACTCATAACAGTTATTTATTCTGAAAAATAGTCTTCTAGTTATACCCAAAAGGTAAAATTCTAAGAGATTCAATGTCATAATATAGCCATTAAAATATTTTAATGATCAGATTTCTCCCACCTTTTCTTGTAATTAAGTAATTAATCCTATTTCTACTGCTAAAGTACTTTTAGAAAATGGTTTTAATCTGCACAATATGTGAAAAGAACATTGGATAGAAAAATGCCTCTACAATATCAAAGTTTGCATTGCATTTTGGAAAAACCACCTAGATTTGACAAGCCCTGTGCGATATGGACAACACTGAATTGAATTTGCACTAGCCCTGGTAGATATGCAGATGCCCTCTATAAGTGGAGCAAAATACCATCATTGTATGAATTGTAACTATGGGGCCAAAAAACAAACCATCCAACATTCAGTATGCCAAAATAGAGCCTATAATGGAAACTTTGCTGATTTCCTGGCTGTGACAAATAAAGCCAAAAATTATTAATCTAGACATACATTTATAATGCTTTATATTTTATATTTCATATTTTAATCTCTTGTGTTTTATCAAAATGTGGTGTGAATGTGCCATATAGTAAATACATAATAATTATAATTAAGTTCCAAGGATTAAATTTTTAGTTATTGATTGCTTCAGTGTATTCACTATTAGAAAAACAACAACCAGAGAGAATCTGGAAAAGTATACATATAATTATATATACACTAAATGCAAATTCATAATATAACAGTTTATAATCTCAGAAAATTATGATATGACATAAGCCTGGCATAGGAGTGGCCAGGGAACTGGTAACCACAGTAGCATCTGATCTGGAACACAGAAATGAATACACATAAAAAAACAGAAACCCAGCTGAGGCAAGGAAAAAATTTGTAGTTCTAGGGGCAATAATTACTTGTATTTGAAAGGAAAATAATTCTGCTTTTAGAATTACATAAATAGGAGCTCTTTAATAGGGACTTCTGGAGTAACATTCAATTGGCACAAATAGATCATTAGCAATTACCGGTAATTCCTACAGCAAGGACAATTTCAATCTTGATTTGAGAAAGAAACTAGACCTATTGTCATTTAATTTTACATTTAAAATTGATTTAAATATAACTCAGTTAATATGATGCTTGGACTATAGACATGCATAAGGTACTGTATGTAATTTGAAATAGCAGATGTGACTTTTTGAGACTATTAAAAGAAAGGCTACTGATATTAGGATGAATCCAGTTTATCTTATAGGAGTTCTTCTGCACTGGAGAAAAGAATAATCATGGCATGTAGTAGTATCTTTAAGACTTCTTCTTTCCCCTTCAGCCCCTTATAAGAGCCCAGAGACCCTCTAGAGCAGGGGTGTCAAACTCACGTCGTCACGGCAGCGTCATGTGATATATCGTGACTTTTTTCCCCTTCGCTAAACCGGGCGTGGGCGTGGTCAGCACGTGATGCATCTGGCCCGTGGGCTGAGAGTTTAACAGTTCTGCTCTAGAAAAATTATGCTGAGATAGTAATGTTTTCACTTAACAGAATAAGCTTCTTATTCACTGAATGGTTAATCCAAATATAGATTGGTTAAATATATTGTTGTTAATATCAATTGCTTTAACATTCGTCAGATACATTAGAAAAGATGCATTAAGTAGTTCTCAGGTTATGACCATTTGCTCAGTGACCTTTCAAAGTTACAATGATGCTGAATAAATGGTACTTACAATGAGTCCTCATAGTTCCAGACAGGATCCCTACTGTCATGTGATTACAATGTGGGAGCTTGGCACTTGGCTCGAGATTAGGTCATGTGATCATCATTTCCAATCCCTTTTGACTTCCCATAAGCAAAGTCAACGTGGAAGTTGGCAGAAAGTCAAAAGTCACGGTCATGTGAGGTCCTTGTTTTATGATCTACACATTATGTCATCAAATGTCCTCATTTAATGAAAGCAATTGTGACTGCCAGGTCTGCCGTTGCTAAGCAAGGTGGCCAGATCCAGTCCCAATTGCTGTTGTAAGCCAAGGAGTACCTGTAATGTGGTTGCTCATTAAAAGCATGCCATTACCTGTTTTTACATTATACGTTTAGAGGTCTGGTTCAGAGGTGGGTTCCTACCGGTTCTATCCGGTTCTTTAGAACCATTAGTAAACCAGCGATGATGTCACAGAGCCGGTTCTGTCAGTCTCTCCGTGGGCGCCGCCATCTTGGATTTTTCTTCTGCACATGTGCAGAAGCTATTTTTTTATTGCTGCGGGGGCGCGTGCGTGCCCAGCGCAACCCTGAGCGAACCGGCAGCAAAAGGATCCAGAACCCACCCCTGGTCTGGTTGATGTGTATATAGTTGATTTTATCTGCCAAATATTATTTAAATCTTAGCTGGGCTTTAAATTAATTATTTCTCAGTGATCTCACAGATCATAAAGTGACCTGTAAGATGAAAACAAGACCTAAGATGAAGGCAAGAGAAACAGCTTAGTTTCTTTATTTATTGGAAGTTACAGGACTCGTTTTTTTCCTTTCTAGAATCAATTATTCTGAACTATTTTTTGTCACTGTGGAAAAAAAATGTATAAATATATTTGTCTTTTGTAATCTTTAATACATGAATGTATGTGCAAACACAGCTGGGACTGATGACTAAGTATTTTCTAAGAAAAAGTAAGTATCCCAGATCTAGAAATGGATGACTCGGATTCAGGTTGCCTTTGTTTCTCATTGTTTGGTTTTTAAATTCTGTTCTGTTCCTTCTTTAGAAACTTTATTTTAAAATATTACAAACATGTGTCCATGTGGTTGAACGCATATAAAACAATTATTTGTTTGTTTGTTTGTTTGTTTGCTTGCTTGCTTGCTTGCTTGCTTGCTTGTTTGTTTGTTTGAATAAGCAAACTAAGCTGTAGTAGTGACAATTTTTTATTTCTCCTAAAATTTTATTTCTCCCAATTTTTTATTTCTCCTGAAAAATTAGGGATCTGAATATTCTTTCCTCCTCCTTAACTCTTGGGCTTCAAATTCTCTTGCAATGCAGTAAGCACTGTAGTCCCAGTATAAACGTTTTGGAACAAGTGGGGATGATTGCTTTTGTCTTCCTGTCTTCATAATAAGTAAAGATTTCAAAAGAAGTTCCTGACACTGCAAGAGTCTCTAGCTTTAGAATAACAGAGTTAGAAGGGACCTTGGAGGTCTTCTAGTCCAACCCCCTGCTTAGGCAGGAAACCCTACACCACTTCAGACAAATGGTTATCCAACACCTTCTTAAAAACTTCCAGTGTTGGAGCATTCACAACTTCCGGAGGCAAACTGTTCCACTGATTAATTGTTCTAACTGTCAGGAAATTTCTCCTTAAGTCTAAGTTGCTTCTCTCCTTGATTAGTTTCCATCCATTGCTTCTCCCCTATCCTTCTTTTCATTAAACTAGACATACCCAGTTCCTGCAACCATTCTTCGTATGTTTTAGCCTCCAGTCCCCTAATCATCTTTGTTGCTCTTCTCTGCACTCTTTCTAGATCTCAACATCTTTTTTACAATGTGGTATTTGCAAACTGAATGCAGTATTCCAAGTGTGGCCTTACCAAGGCATTATAAAGTGGTATTAACACTTCACGTGATCTTGATTCTATCCCTCTGTTTATGCAGCCTAGAACTGTGTTGGCTTTTTTGGCAGCTGCTGCACACTGCTGGCTCATATTTAAATGGTTGTCCTCTAGGACTCTAAGATCCCTCTCACAGTTACTACTATTGAGCAAGGTACCACATATACTGTACCTGTGCATTTTGTTTTTCTTGCCTAAATGTAGAACCTTACTTTTTTCACCATTGAATTTCATTTTGTTAGATAGCACCCAATGTTCAAGTCTGTCAAGATCCTTCTGTATCTTAAGCCTATCTTCTGGAGTGTTGGCTATTCCTGCCAGTTTGGTGTCATCTGCAAATTTGATGAGTTCCCCATCTATCCCCTCGTCCAAGTCATTGATGAAGATGCTTTGTCTATCCTCTCACTTCTTTATAATCATGAAATAAGATAACACAGCCAGGAGATCCAAGGAGCAGAAACCTTCTGACCTTCAACTTGGAGTAGGTGCCTATAGCTGAGGGAAAAAATGCAGAGCAACCAATGGTAGAGCTTTGGCTTCCTCTGCTTTAAAATGTCATGAAAGTTTTCTGTAGGTTTCAAGAACTTTTCGGTGACTAGAAAGGACTTCCTACTTTATTACCGCTCTGCTCCTTAGTGATCGATATTGTTTTTTCAACATTTCCTCATCTTATTGATACAGGACGTGTCCATAATACAAGTATTGTTGACAATATGGAGTCCTTGGTGTTTCTCAGCCTTGTTGTTTGCTTGAAGACGTTTCATTACCCATTGTTACATTTTTTTAAACAATGAACATGTGGGACTTAAATTTTAGAAATCTGAAATTTCTTCATAGAGGAGGCATGTGTTAGTGCATGCAGAGAGATTTTAATTCACTGAATTTTTTAACACTTATCTTGCATTGATTATAAATAAATATATGTGTATGCACACACACATATAGATACAAAGGCCAATGTAATGTGGTGACTAAGATGCAGGATTAAGAATGGAGAGACCCAGGTTCTAGTCTCCTTTAGGCATAGAAGCCATGTAGAGACCTTGGGCCAGTCCCTCTCTCAGCCCTAATCCACTTCTGATTCTATCGCCAGCTGACTGAACAACGAAGTCCCTCATCACCTCATGCACTGACAAAGTCCCTCATCACCTCATGCACTTACAGTGCATTACACCCAGGGGTGGGTTCTAACTTACCTCGCTGCCAGTTCGCTTCCTCCCATGCCACGTGGGCGCAGTGCCAAAAAAAAACAAAAAACAAAAAAGCCAAAAACAAGATGGTGATGCATGCACAGTGCCGGAAACTCGGCTTCTGTGCATACGCAGAAGAAAAAAAAATTTTTTAAAAAATTCCCCCCCAAAATATTTTTTTTAAAAAAAAATCTTAAAAAAAAAGATGGCGGTGTCCACGGTCCGGCACCGACTGAACTGGCTCCGTGACGTCACCAACGGGTTGCTACCAGTTCGGGCGAACCGGTCCGAACCGGGAGGAACCCACCTCTGATTACACCTTATGCACTGTAAGAACTGGGTGAGCACAGTGCAAACAGAAGTGGACTCTACAATCATGCAGGACAACTGCTAACAACAACAACAAGCCACCCACACAGACACACACACCACCTTGGAATCTGGTTTGATGTGTGATGTAGAAATGCTTAAATAAGAATAAATCTATACCAGTAAAACCAAATGGATGAATAACTTAAATGAGACCTGTTTAATCCTTTCTTTTAAAAAAATCAACCCACAACTTTCCACCAATTTTATTTACTTCTGAAGTATGGAATCAATTTTCAGACCAGGAAATAAAATAGATTAATTTCATGACTGATTATTTTTTCCTAGGAAACTGGTTAATGTTGAAAGCTGTACTCAAGCTACATGGATATTTCTACCATGGAGTAATGATAATACTGTAAATATGATAGTCAGATAGACAATCACGTCACAAGGATTCCAGGTGGCTTCAGCAATAAAATACATGGCAATGTATAATACATTTTCTTCCTCTGTCTCTCAGTAAAACTATTAGGTCAGAATTGTAATCAATGGGAGAAAAGCTCCCAAAAGACAAGAAAAGAGATCAAGGGCCTATTGAAGCAGGACTGGTTTTAAAGTTTGTTTGTTTTTTGAAAAGCCAACCAAATAAAAATCAAACATATCTCCAAAAGTGAACTGTTCTGCATTATTGGATCTGCCACTGACCTCTGGAGTCCATTCCCCTTAATTTCTCACAGGATCAGGATCCTAACATTCCCTTTCAAAGAGACTTCCTGGATGGGCAGATACTATTTGGAAGAGGCAGCCCTGAAATTACCTTGCAGTCCAAATCTCAATAGGTTAACAGCACAATCTGAATTGGACCTGGAAACCTCTTTTAGTCCACATGAAAGAAATGTGGGAACCCGTTATTCAAGAATGGCCTCACCAGAGCAAGATATTCCTGTCCTTCTACTGCCCAGCCCATGGTTGGTCTGCCAACCAGCTTAGGTGACAGCTGCAGTCCTTAGCTTTTTTGTCTACAGTTCAGTTTGTGACTCTCAAAGGATTTATGCCACAGCCTTATCTTAATGTTTCTGGAAAATGCCTTCCATGGATATCTAGACATCTGGTACTTAAATTTTTATGTAGGCAGATGATTGCATTTTAGTGGGATGTATATATTGCTACTTAAACAGCCACAGAGAGTCATGTATTTATCTCAAAGCAGACTCAACCCATGAACCTTTCAAACAAAAGGGAGAAAATCAGCTGTTGTGATCCACCAAATAATCTGCATATAGAAGCAAGTTGATATATACAGTATATATATCAATTGCATTATGATACTCATGTGTTTCTTTGCCCAGAAATCAAACATTATACCCTCCCTTTGTTTCTCCTTCTGAACTATTGCCTTTTTTGTCCTGCCTTTTTTGTCCTGCTTCTTTTTATTCAGTTTTGGTTCTCTCATACACATTCTAACCAGGCTACTGAAACATCCATTTCATTTTTTTAAAATATTTTTATTTGTATCACACCTTTATTATTTTTACAAGTAACTCAATGGCAAACATCTCCAACACAACTTCCTCCTCCTATTTTTCCCACAACACAACCCCGTGATGTGGGTTGGGCTGAGAGACAATGGGCTGAGAGAGTATTAGTGACCCAAAGTCACCCAGCCGGCTTTCATGGCTAAGGTGGGACTAGAACTCACAGTCTCCTTTTTTCTAGCCTAGTGCCTTAACCAGTAGACCAAACTGGTTCTTTAAGGAATGGCTGGTGCTAACCTGTTCCCAATGATATAGCCTCCAAAGTACCTCTTCTCTGTTTTTCTCATTTTCCTCAACTATAAAATCTAATTCTCTTCTCTGTTACGCAAAAATAAATTAGATTGGATTTAGTTGACAGTTATTTAATTAAAAGCACTTACAAAATGGGATGCTGGGTGTTTGTAGATAAGTTTCAAATAAAAAAGCCATATCTGTAATCTCTTCTGTAATAGGAGTAATTTATTGTGTTGATGCAAAACAAAACAAAAAACCTCTACTTTTTTATATCTTCTTCCCGATCTTACCTTTCTTTATACTGTGCAATTTGGAGCTTGAACAGCAGCTTTCAGTGATTTCCCACCGGCTTTAGGGACTCAAAAAATGAGCAATTGTAAAGAAGTTGGCATTCTGCCTGGACTGCCACAGCAAAATACAGAGCCCTTTATTGAGGACTGGTGCAACTGTGTCTTCCCAAATCTTAGGTATTGCCAACGTTGCGGTAGTGTCAGCTCACTCCGTTTCACCAGATTTTTAAAATAGCTGGCATTGTTCATATTTTGAAATTCAGTCAAGGTGCTTTCGCTGCTTCCTTTCTAAAGGATACCTCCCAGCAACTAAAGAATTGATATATTTGGAAACGAGTTGCTTGAAGTAAAACGAACATTTTCTTTCAATTTATATGCAAACTGCAGCTTTGGAGAAAAAGCATGCATTTATTTTAAGGCAGTGGGTTTGCCAAATTAGCAAAGAAACTACAATACAGTGAAAGGGATGGAAGCTCTATAAGAGAATTTCACATACAACCTTCCTCAACTTTGTATTCCCCAAATGTTTTGGAAAACAACCCCATAATTACCAATGTAACATCAATTCTAAATTAAAAGCTCTCTTAGGTCAAGTTCAACTCTTGCATTTTCACCCTTGCAGTTTTCTTGGCAGTGTTATGAAGTAGTTTGCCATTGCCTTCTTCTGAGACTTAAAAAAACCACCCTCTATCTCTAGCAACAATTCAGGAATTAAGAAGTGCTCCCATCCAAATGCTAACCAAAACTAATCCTGCTTAGTTTCTGAGATGAGCCCAAGGTAATTAGAAGTGAAGTTATTACAGTTAAAATGAAGTCATTGATGGGGGGGGGAATTCAAGAAAAAATAACTATAAAAGAGGACTGCAATGGAGAAAAACAATACAAGTTATAAGTTCAATTGCAGACATCTTCAGTTTGATTAGAAGAACTTCAACCCAAGACTATAGAGTAGCAGTGACAGTCAATCCCTGTAATGCTGTATTAGATGGACCAGTGATTAGGCCCAGTTGAAGGAGCTTTTTGAGCATAGAAAAATGTCATGTCAAAATTGTTCTTTTTCTCTTGGTCAAATAATTAGTCCTGAAGCCATTATCTTCCCATATAGAATGATAGGTATGTACTATTACATATTACACTCTGACTAGACTTACATTTGTTCATGAGTGGGAACTCCATGTGTTTACTTCAGCTACTGAAGCTCTCTACAGCTTCAACACCATATTGTATTTTTCCCCAGAGTCTTTGAAATAGTTTTTTGCAATCAAAATGCATGGTAGGGATTGGATTTCACAAATTCCGATCATGCACAAGTGTAATTAAAATAAGAGCTAGAAGTGTGCACAACATATATAGAATCAACATTAAACATACATTGTCCACCCTGGTTGAATGTTGAGAAATATGTCTCAAATAAATCTGATAAATTCCCCCTCTCCTTGCACAGTGGGTCTACAAATAATTATAAACTTCTTATCTATACTTGCTATGTTTGGTTTATTACTATTTTACATCACATTTTTGCAAATTAGCATTTTGAGAATGTTGACATGCAGTTCTATTTCTTCCTTTGTTTTTCCTCTTAGTTTTAAGTAACGCTTTGTAGAAAGCAATAAAATTAAGGATAAGATTTAGCTTTCATCAAACAGAAGCAATATACAGGTTGATAACTGTTTTAGTACACAGCTTAATTTCTGCATGCCAAGTGTTTTAAATTAAAAATATACAAGAAATTAATCTGGTTTACTCACTTATTTAATTATAGAGTTCAGCCAAACAAAGAGGACTAATTCATGTAAAACAAAGGAACAAAACAGTCTCTTATCAAAATCCTTGGGTGTTTTTCTTCTATTCATGAAAGTTCTTTTTGTCTGATGTTGTACAACTAATCTCTGTTTTGATAATCTGGATTAGAATTCTCATATCCATCCTTCATTTAAAAAAAATCTAATTATGCATAAAAACTAAATTGCTCACCGCTACAATTGTTTATCTCTCCTAATTTTATTGCTGCACTGTGTTGTATTTCTGATGTCACAAGGTAAGTTTATCTTTCTTTTTAATATATGTTTATATAGGTATAGGTAGTCCTCGATTTACAACTCTAATGGAGGCCAGAATTTCCATGGTAAATCATGTTGGTCATAAATCGAGGCACCTGTGTGACTGAACCAATTTTATGATTTATTTTTTTTTGTGGTGTTCATCAAACGAATGCAGTGGTCATAAAGCAAACAGTGCAGCTGTAAAAGAAATGCTGTGGTTACAAAGCAAGTCCATTCATTCCTATGGGTGCTTTTTGCCAGAAACCAGCTGTAAAAACTTGTAAATTGTGCTCACATAACCATGGAATGCTGCAACCAACCGTAAAAGTGAACCAGTTGCCTAGCATCCAAAACGTGATTGTGTGACATGTGTGTGTGTGTGTGTGTGTTTGGGTGCCATTGTCAGAACTTCAGAACTGGCTCCAAAGTACCTTTTGTGGAGAGTGTCCATTGTAACTAAGCAATTGTTAAGTGAGGACTACCTATATAGGCTTATTTACTTGTTTCTAACAGCTGGATAATGGCAACCTATCTGGTAATAACCTTTAATTATTCAGTACAATTAAGAATGTGGATGGCCATGAAAAACTGAGCCCTTAACCCTAGATGAAGTAGAAAACAACTGACTAGAAAGACTACATTGTTAAGGGTACAGTCTTTTGAGATGGAAAGACTGCTGAAAGCTCTCTTTTTTCCTTATGTGTTAACTGGAGTTAGTTAAAGCATTTTTAAAATGGGAAAAACAATTCCAGAGTGCCTAGGTTTGTAAATGCATTCACTGACAAGAAAAAACAAGTCAGCAAATGCTGACACTTAATTATAGACAATTAAAATTCATGAATAGGATGTAGCTTGAGAACTCCAACTAAGAGTTGGCATTATCTGAATGCATCCTCTAATATATATACAGTGAGGTATAAAATTCACTGGGTGACTTATAGCTGGTCACTCATTTATTTATTTATTTTTATTTATTTTGTCAAGCATGTATAACAGATATAAGTATAAACATGTTTATGAATACATGAAATGGATACAAATAAATGGGGACATTAGGACAGGGACACTTATGCACCGCCCCTTACAGACCTCTTGGGAAGGGGG
>QLTV01000972.1:7061606-7084450 GCA_003457575.1 Thermophis baileyi
GAGAAGGCCCTCCCCCACGGTCCCGCCAGCCGGCACTGTCTGGCCAACGGGACCTGAAGAAGGCCAACCCTGTGCGACCTCACTGGTCGATGGGAGGAATGTGGCATAAGGCGGTCACACAGATAAACTGGTCCTGAGCCATGTAGGGCTTTAAAGGTAACAACCAACACCTTGAATTGTGACCGGAGCGCAATAGGCAACCATTGCAGCTCGCGAAGGATGGCACTTTTTATCACCTTTTAGAGTTTCACGCACATTTTTAACATCTCAAATAATTCCTCATACATCCAAAGCTCCATGTTGCCAATTTACCAGATTTTTAAAATTTTTATATATCACATTTAATTAGAACTTAAAGTCCATATAGTCTCTTTTTATTTTCAAATTCTAATGTCCAATTCAAATATTAGTCCAATCACTCCAAATCAAACGTTTATTATCTTCCACAGTCATAAGAAATCAAAACCAAGCAATGTAGGGAAACAAACCCTCCTTAAAAGTTCTCACAGTTTCCAAATTATCTTTTCCGGTAGTCAAGGTCAAGTTTCACAGCTGCACTTTCTCTTCTATCTTCCACCAAGTGTTGCAATGCTCTCTTTCCACCAGCAGATGGCTCTCTCAAATCCACAATACTCTCAATCCCACTGCTTGTCAAAACTGTCTAAAATACTTTAAATCCACATAAAAAATGCTTTTCCCCAGGTTCTTTTTTCTTTTTTTTCTTTTTTTTTTTTGTTTCTCCAAATCCAATTGTACAAACAAGAATCTTCTTGGGCTTTGATGTTTAGCCTCCGCTTTGTCCTACTCCCTCCATAGAATTTCCCAAATGCTAATTAGCTGCTAATTACAGCTCCGGGACACCTTTTAATGTCCAAATTTCAAAATTTTCTTTTACCTGTGAGTTGGCCAATCACTCACCCGGTTCCAGCACTCCATTCAAAACAATGCTCCTGCACAAAAACTTAGTCCAGTTGCCCCAGCTTCAGAGCGGTCATTTTGAAATGGCCACCGCCCCTGCCGCCGGTCCGAAGAGCTGTCTCTGACCTATCGAAGAACTTGCCTGTTCCTCTTGGTGGTCCGAGACGCCTCTCCTTCTTCACCGTCCCTACAGGACGGTTCCGGTCCGAAGACCCCCGACAGCGGTTTGTCCGGCTGGATTTTCACAGAGCTTGTCGGAGCCCGCTATTTTTCCAGCTGGTCTCTCCGTGATGCTTCCGGTTTCTCCCTCGGTAAAACAGATTGTTGAAGTGCAATATATATGGTGCATCTAAACCAGGTACATACAATGATAATGGACTGTTAGATCAAGTCAAAGACCTACCAGCTAGCACTCAACTTCCAACGGTGTCCTGCCTGATTTGCCTCTACTTGACACACAGAAGTTTTTCTTACATGATTTCCTTCATGGAACATTACCTTAGATTAGCCAAAGGGCTTGCATGACCCAATGGTTGCATGATGGTATGGGCTATTATCGTCAGAAGTGTAACACTTCCAGAATAGCACCCATTATGAACTGGTGAGACTGACTAAATACAATCCACTGAAGAAGGTAATGGCAACCTTCTAGTATTCTTCTAAGAAACCAAATGGACATTCATGATACTGGGAGATGATCCTTCCTCATCTCCCCAAGTTGGAAGATATCCAGTAAGGTACCGAGAAACAGCAGTTGGGAATAAAGCAATAGCAATAGCACTTAGACTTATATACCACTTCACAGTGCTTCACAGTGCTCTAAGCAGTTTACAGAGTCAGCATATTGCCCCCAACAATCTGGGTCCTCATTTTTACCCACCTCGGAAGGATGGAAGGCTGAGTCAACCTTGAGCCTGGTGAGATTTGATCTGCCAAACTGCTGGCAGCCGGTGATCAGCAGAAGTAGCCTGCAGTACTGCACTCTAACCACTGCGCCACCGCGGCTCTTATGTTGTGGTTGGACTAAAAGTCAAAGGGACATCAGTTGCTGATCTGGCCAGAGGCAAAAGGAATGTTCCGTGTTGCAAAGATACATATACCATTTGCACGTGGTATATCAGAACCAGGAACCAAAGCAAATTTGATGTTATCAGAGAAAAACAAGAAGAGACAAAGAGTGATCATTCCCCTCCCTCCCAAATTCACACACTGGGATAAGTCCCATGGTGACATGCCATGGTATCCATGAAATTATGAGCTGGAACCGAAATGGTAAATTGAAGTATCCAGAAACTAGATGCAGCTATGTGACAGGATGTGAAGTATAACGGTGACATTCCCAACCTGTCCCTTAAACCCAGTTGCAAAATAGGACCTCACTTCTGGTTATCTTCCTGCAGAACCTCTTGTATGACAGTTACTACTCCTTTTATCCTACTATGTGAATTTGATTGATGCAGAGAGGAGAAAATACACATTCTGCAGCCATCCAGTTCTCAATAATATAAGACAAGTCTGCCTTCTCGTCAATGGTGCTTAAACATTTGTGAACCCTTGAATTTGCAGTATTTCTGTATACACACATCTTAAAATGTGATGTTTCCTACAGACATTTTTAAACTCGAGAAAGAGAATCCAATTAAACAAACGAGTCAAAAACGTTATGCTTTTTATTTTTTTTATCACTTTTGAATAACAGAAAAAGAAAAGAGACCAAGCACAAAAATAATGATAGAAATACATACACTATCAAAGGGAAAAAAAAACACATAAATGCTTTAGCAAAAGATGAACCCCCCAAAAATAAACAGAAAAAAGGAAACAAAGTAAAATATATTGTTATCACAATGAACAGTTTCAATTCTATATATACTTGTATATATTTCTAATACTGTATACTTATGTAAGTGCCATGCTTTTTTTGAACCTACTGTATTTTGTATAAATGAGTCCCATATTTCTTTATAACTGTCTATACAAAGTCTATGTCTATAGGCAATCCATAAGTCAAAAACCCTATATTTGTTCATTTGATTGTTAGCTACATATTTGTGTGTGGCAAAAGTCGGTGAACCTCTAGAAAGATTCCCACTTGAAGAGGAAATTAGAGTCAGGTATTTCAACCAATGGGATGATACCAATGGGAGGGTGGGAGGTCCTGCCTTGAATTAAAAAAAACAAAAACAAATTATGGGTACTGAATATCAAAGTGTGATCTTCACAACATAGTGTGAAAGTGTGTCATGGCTCGAGCAAAGGAGCTAGTTGTTAACGCTCAGCAAGATGGAAAAGATGACAAAACTATTTCCAAAGAGTTTTGACTCTACCAGGTCACTGTCAAATAGATTGTGTACAAATGGAGGCAATTCAACATCACTGTTACCTTCCCCAAGAGTGGCCAATTGACCAAGATTATACCAACAGCAAGGTATGTAACACTCCAGGAAGTGATGTATGCATGTCTAAACAATATGAATTTGTCTGCAGCCTAACCTTTCAACCTTTGTTGCTGTACTGCTACCTACCTGGCCCGCAGTCAAATGTAGCTCCAAATCAAAACTCATTGTTGGAATATTACATTCCTGAGCAAGTGCCTCTAATGTGAATGTAACACCACCCACATTCTAAAGGTCACATATTTTCATTGTTATTCCCCCCCCCTTTTTTTGGTCAGGTTGTGAAAGTATCCATGGAAGCATACCAAAGGAACTGCCTACAAACACCTTCACACAATGCTTTTTCATGCAGTGTTGACAGAAGAATGAACAGAAAAACAAACATCAGCAAAAAAGAAAAAAAAAGAAGAAGAGGAAAGAGCAGGCTTTTTGTCAGCATGTTTTCCTTACATTGAAGCCATGGACCCCATGTCCTGTAAGAGAAACAGATTTATTTTTTCCCAGTATGAAATAATATTCTTTCAACAGTTCATAAAGAAGCAGTGGCAGGACAGGGGAAATGATGGGTTTCCCTGTGATTCTTGCTTCATTTCCTTTCTCTTTACCTTTATATGTAATAACTTGTTTGCTCAATTTGGCTTTGCTAGCATCAAGCAATTTCAGAGTAACACATTTCAACTAATTGCTTAGGTAAAAGCCAGATGTAAAGGTCTAATAGCAGCAATGTTCTTTTTAAAAAACTGCATTTGAAGGCATCTTGTTCAGTTTTGAATCTGAAATGTAACATATTACAATTAAGTCAATATAGTACATTTTTAAATGTAAGTGCTGCGCTGGGGTTAGAAAAAAGATGCTGACTTTAAATTATCCATTTACTCTGGATTGGCATTTTCTAATTGGCTTTTTGAACTTTTATATTGACATCTCACTATTGTAAATTAAAATAAATAAAATGTGGTAAGCACATTTATGGCACTATCCCTCATTTAAAGTTATCATTTAAAATAATACCGTACATAAAAGTAATGTTCACTTTAAAAAAAAAAATCAAAGCATTAGCCTCCAGCATTCTTATTTGCAGGAACATGTTTAAACTCTACTGAGGCCACAAAGGCATTTTTAGAAAATACAAATAGTTGGTATCTGTAATCCAAAGCCTTCACAAAAATACTTTGGATAGAGAATGAATGAATGAATGAATGAATGAAGGAAGGAAGGAAGGAAGGAAGGAAAGAAGGAAGGAAGGAAGGAAGGAAGGAAGGAAGGAAGGAAGGGAAGGGAAGGGAAGGGAAGGGAAGGGAAGGGAAGGGGAGGCAATAGGAACAATTTCATCAGTTTGTACTTTAGTAAAAGATGTTTCATGGTGGCCATAGTCACTGGGGCAGCCAACTAGTAAAAACCTGAGCTCTCTCTTAGGTAGCTATTTTGTGAAAGTACCCAGTATACTGTATATTTCTACCATCTTCTTCACCCTCTCCTGCCCCTTGTGTGTTTATCTCCAGCAGATAACCCTCCATTTTTAAGAGAAGCAAGGAGGTTGCAGAAAAGGGGCATAAAAGAAGTAAATGTTGAGGATATGTAGTTTATTTTTCTCAATAAAGTATATACTATTTGATTTATTTTTAAAAGTATTCTTTAATCATGGGAAAATTTTGAATTATGTAGTAAAAGTATTCTGAAATAAAATGTATGCTTCTTCCATAGACAGACATATATTCAAAATTAAGGCCTTATTGGTATATTATTGGCATCCATGCTCAAGAAAATGCCCTTTTTAAAGCATAACATGGAGTAATATATCAAATGCCAGAGCGATTTTAAAACATCAAATAAAATTTCTACAACCTTCATTACTAGTTTCTTATCCATATGAATTAGGCCCAGATCAGACACATGATTCCCCAAAACTGATTTAATATAAGGTAAATAGGCAAGAAAAGGATTTATGCAAGGTAACTGTGTTTTTGTGTGATTTCCATTCATTCCTGGCAGAACAAGATTGTCAATGGATTTGACTCCACCCCAAAAAGCAAACGAATGGCTAATCCTGGTAAAGTTAACAAGGCAGCTTTTGTACAAAATGTTCATTGGAAACAGAATCCATTTTAATGAAGCACAGGGATCCAGTTCTCTCTTATTTTACTTACCAGATAAAGCAGGGATAAAAGTAAGAGTTGAATTATAACCGCATTGCTGCATTGTTTTGTAAGGATCCTATGTTCCTCCCTGAATTGTTACCTGGCTTCTGAACTGCAAGGCTGTTGACATATTTCTCAAGTAATAGCTTTAGAGTAATATTTCTGTGAGCAGCTTTACTTTGTTCTCTATTCTTGTCCCGGGTTTCCTGAATAATGTCTGATCAGCTTGACTTTTGTTAACATGTTTACCACTGTCTCTCTTCAAACAGCTCTTGTTACTTTAGGTTCAAATGACAAGGAAAAGAAACTCTGAAAAGAAAGGCTCCAGTCCAGAATAGCTATGACAATCTACAGTTCAAAATTACCACTGAATGGGGCACTGACTTCCAAATAAGAAGGAACAGTGAACACACTGTTACCTGGAATGTTTTAATGCTGGATTCATGACATGGTGCTGGAGGTCAGCTATGTGCCTTTGGATACTTCCCTTGAGGTCTGCCTGGCTCCCTGACCCTCCTATTTAAAATGTTTTTCTACCTCTTCCTTATACCTCTCACACTGCCCTCCTCTCCTCCCACATGATGCTGGAGCTTTTTGCTTTCAGAAGTTGCATGGTGGAAGGAATGCAAATATTTTTCTTTCCCTGGAAATCAGCCAAGCTCACTTTTGAAACCTTTGGCTTTTCTGAACCATTTCAGATTTATCTTTGTCCTGAATTTTGTGGACCAGAAATGAACAAAATACTCACTGTGTTCTGACTAGTCTTCACGGAACTGCTACTATTTCTTCCTTTTGTATGAAAAATTCAGTCCTATTGTGCAATCTAAAATTGCATGTCTCATTTTTGAAGTTTCAGGGTCAAAAATTTCACGGTCCTTTTTAAATGACAAATTTCTCCTAACCCCATCTTGTGCATTTGACTCTTTCCAAAATGGGGGAGCTTCACATTTTTTAAATTCCGTTTCATTTTGTTATTCTCTTCTACAATGTCCAACCTATCAAGAACATTCTGAATTTATTTCTATTTCTAAAGTGTTAGTTATCCAATCAGGTTTTTTTTGTTACCTGCCAACTTAAGAAGCAGATCTTCATCTCTTTACCAAATCCTTAATATCAATATTACAGAGCACATGGCTCAGTAGAGTCCCTTGGAGTCCCATGCCACAACTCCTGTGATTTGATACAGAATTATGAATAAATATTTTAATATGCTTCTTCAAACAGTTGGTGGCCAATGACATGGAGCACTTTTGATATATCAGATTCAGGGGTGAAATTCAGCAGGTTCTGACAGGTTCTGGAGAACCAGTAGCGGAAATTTTGAGTAGTTCGGAGAACCAGCAAATACCATCTCTGGCTGGCCCCAGAGTGGGGTGGGAATGGAGATTTTGCAATATCCTTCCCCCAGGAGTGGGGTGGGAATGGAGATTTTGCAGTATCCTTCCCCTGCCATGCCCACCAAGCCATGCCCACAGAATCTGTAGGGAAAATTTTTGAATTTCACCCCTGATCAGATTGGATGGTTGGTAGTGGTACTGATTATTCAAAACCGCTCCATAATTTCAACAGTGGCTGCTGTTGTCACTTTAATGACTCTGAGCATAGTGTCAACAGACACTAACCCTAACCCTAAAACAATCCTTTTTGGTTTGGTACCTAAAGTGGTTGTAAGACAACATAGCCATCCAGTAAGGTTCTCCCAGGAAAATCATCTGGTTGTGCTTAA
Organism: Thermophis baileyi; assembly: GCA_003457575.1. Lineage (NCBI taxonomy): Eukaryota > Metazoa > Chordata > Lepidosauria > Squamata > Dipsadidae > Thermophis > Thermophis baileyi. Next base: position 7,068,785 of record QLTV01000972.1, read on the forward strand.
TTTTCTTGAACTGAGGGGGTAAGGCTAGAAGATACTCTTCCTCACTTATGGACCTCTAATTTGGAATAACAGCTCCTTCTATAGAAACCTTCTGAAAATGAGATAAAGTAGTCTTCTGCCAGGTATGATTAAGATCTTGTGAGAGGTGTGCGGGAGGATGGTTGTGTTTTTTATTTTGTTCTTGTGGTTTCTTATCTTTTATGTGTTATCCTGTTTTTTTGCACTGCATGTGTTTTAATTTATAGTTTGTTATAATTCATTGTGTTATTAAGCATCAGAAGTCCTTTGAGACTGTGGCGCCTACTTTATAAATAAATAACGAAACATGTGTTTCATCATTCTGATGCTGGAATCAGGCTTGAGGCAGAATTCAGCATTCATGTGTTACAGGAATGGAAAGGTGAGAAAACCCAAATCAAACTTTTTGTCTATCTAGTAGACATTAAGGACCAACAAGCCTCTATTCATCAAGCAACTCTTAATATCCTTTACATTTTATTCAGTGCAATTACAGTGCTTAGTGTTGGGTTTCTTGCTGTTCCTCAGTCAAAGCCCAATATATAAACTTTGGCAAGCACTTCTGTGCTCATCAAAGAACTCTTTGAACTGCCAACTTGTTTAAGGCAACTTCTCTTTTTAGGATAATCTTTGTCATTAGAAAAGGAAAAAGAAGACCTGTTAGCACTGATGCTTGGTTTGCAACACTCACCACTAAAAGATCTGAGAAATATACTGAGAAAACAATTCATTGAAGCCTTGCTGGCAATATAAAATTGTTCCTAGAGAACCAAAACACGTGCTCATCATGGGCCAAAAGGTAGATTAAGAAACTGAGGTTCAGTGAGTGCTTGATGAAGTTGCACTTTCTTTGAAAAGTGTAATTCTGGAATCAACCATGACCTGAATGACTAAGAAACTCCATAGACATCTGGAATCAACCCTGATCTGGTTAATCGGGAGACTGAACAAATCCCTAAGGTTTTTATTATAAAAACATACTTCTGATTAAAGATTCTTCTGTTTGATTTGGAGGTGTGAGGTTTTGTGTGTCCCCTCTCCTTTTTCAGGAGTTATTCTTACTTTTATCCTATGCTGTTCTCTTCTGATTTCTGTTGGCAGAATGAGGGAAAAGTAATCTAAGCCCTTGATTCTTTCCTCTCCAGTCTCCAGCGTTACTCCTCCTGCTATTCTGGACAGTCCCCACATTTCTGTGAGATAGATTTTCTTGGGATAAGGGATAAATGCTAAGATTGAATTCCTTCCTTCAGTTAGCAAATAGTTTCTACTAAATCAAAAGTTGTCCACAGATAGAATCAACTTTTTTCTGGAAGTCTGGCAACCATATTTATTAACCAATTTGAGTGATATATGTTGCACATGAGACAATATTCTAATATGGCTTGGGGGGTGCTAATTCATCCCTGCGAATCATTTTCGCTTATGTCAGCAGTACCTCTAGATGTTGGCTTGTCCTTAAAACATAGAATAGGAGACAAAGTTTCAGCAGATCTATGCTGGCACCTTCACAGTATATTTCAGAAAATATACAGTAGTGTTAAAAAGACTCTGAATCCCACAAAAATCTTTCCACTATTTAAAGGCAAAGGTGGGCTGCTGCCAGTTCGCACCAGTTCGGGTGAACCAGTAGTTAAGATTCTGTGCAGTTTGGCGAACCGGCAAATTCCACCACTGGCTGGCCCCACCCCCACTCATTTTTTGGCCTGTTTTCCGGGCCGTTTTTTCAGGCCAAAAACGTCCCAAAAACGTCCTGAAAACAGCCCAAAAAACAGGCCAAAAAACAGGCTGAAAAATGGGTGGGGGCGGGGCCAGCCAGTGGTGGGATTAGCCCTAACCAGCTGAATCCTACCTCTGCCTTTGAGGCGAGTGGCCGGGAGGCGGAGCTGGGTGTGATGAGTGACATCACCCACCCACTCACATGACCAACCGGCCACACCTACCCAGCCAAAGAACCGGTTGTTAAGTTATTCAAGTCCTACCACTGTATAAATGGTTGGGGTTGGAAGAACAGGCTATGTTAACTGCATGGAAAATACAGATTTTGCACTGTACAAAAGAACATTTTCAATAGTCCCTATAATAAACCAGTTGATTCAGCAAAGTCTTGGGCAGATCCATCCAACCTGAGTGTGGTGATCACATGCCCCTCCTCAAATCCCCTCACAGATTCTTTTGCTAGAAAATCCCCATATATGTATTTGCACATGTGGAAGAATATATCTGTGAGTTGTTGTACCGTTTGAGTTTGCTCACATCCCATTTCTGAAATTTTCTTTGATGGCCCTGCCTCCTTTTCCAGGGTAGCTCTGCGTGGTCAGTCACATGCAGACCTTACTGAACAAAGTTTGTATAGTCCTTTCCTATGTCAACAATGTTGAGTGGACCAAGCATGAAGTCCTCTTCTATGATTACACAATGACCATCTGCATTTGCTTGCCTTAAAACAAGTTTGTACAGGCAGGCTCTTCTCAAAGTGATTGCAATCTTGGCAAGTCTTGAAAGGACTTGGAAATCCATTTGGAAACCACTTCTCTAGGAAGGTCTCCTATTGTACCAATTGCGTAATCTCTCCGCTGTGTGTGTGTGTGTGTGTGTGTGTGTGTGTGTGTGTGGGAGAGAGAGAGAGAGAGAGAGAGAGAAGGAGAGAGAGAGAGACAGAGAGAGAGAGAGAGCGAGCGAGAGAGAGAGAGAGCGCGCATGTGTATATACATACTTGGAGACACACAGATATGTCTCACTTCATTGTCAATAAACACGGTCTTCAACATAAAGCAACTGTAAGGCTTCTGAAGTAATCTCCCTTATAAGTTTTTGATTCGTACACAAAGCTGTCTGCTGATAATATCTCTAACTCAGCACTCTGTAAATTCTTGAGAGAAAAGAAAGGCTCAGCAGCTATATGATGAATGTTCATAGACCAGATTATGCCAGAGTCCTGCCACCTAATTCTCTTAAGCAAACAAATCTGGAACAACTGGCATGCTTTATTCAAAGAAGAAGGTTCTCAAAGAAAAAATAATTCCAAAATGTAATATTAATATTCAATTGCACCGTAAATACTTTGAAATGTCAGGAGTACACATCATATACTTCATGTACAGGCTACACTTGAGTTTTAACTTCAGTGGCAGTAGCAGCACTCCAAAAAGTAACCAGAGTCAAGATATATATAATCAGTGGTGGGATTCAGCCAGTTCGCACCGGTTCAGGCAAACCGATTGTTAAATTATCCACCCACCCCTGCTATCAAAGTGGATCCTGGGCACTGCACTGCACTGCAATGAAGAAACGGGCAATGGAGCAGCTGGTGCAAGGAAAGGAGAAGGCCGCTTTCCCTCCTCCTTCCCTTGTGCCGGCCGCTCCATTGCCTGTTTCTCCATTGCAGCGCAGTGCCCAGGATCCACTTTGATAGCAGGGGGGTGGGTAATTTAACAACTGGTATGCCCAGGGTCAGGTTGGCCGTCGCTGGAGGCTCGTCCCGCATGTGCAGCAGAGCTGGAGGATGGGGATGGGCCACGCCTCCCATGACAGCCAACCTGACCCTGGGCAAACCGGTTGTTAAATTATTTGAATCCCACCACTATGATATTGACAATAAGATGGTGGACCAGTAGAAGAAAACACTGGTTCCTGACTACATTCAGCCATGATGCTGATAGATGATTTTTGGACCGATCACCAATCCCTCATGGGATTCTGAGGTGCAGGAATTGATGTAATCTAATTGATCAAACATGAATCAATGGTGTTAGGATAAAAATAAAATCTGATTCATTTTATGTTTTAAAATGCCATGAAATAAATACAGTTAAGATTATTATTAAATACCAAGGGAGTTATGATCTCTTTCTGTCACAACGAAAGTTACAATTTGTGGTGACTTTTTGCAGTGGCCTTAGGCCTGCATCTGGGGCTTTTGAAGTTTCCATATGTCTTTTTCCTAGAAATTAGAATCTTGAGTAGATTGGAAATGAGAATAAAACAAGGAAATCTTTATTGTTTGTTATCTGGAAGATCAACATGCTGTTTTGTTTGGCTTCTGAACTATGGTTTAATGCAAGCCAAGAGAAAATTACTGTAATAGTCTGGGTCAGAGCAGGCATACTGAGTAAGGTTTTCGCTTTAAAAAATGGTGTTTTAATCTATGAATTGTTGCCTTTATTATTTTTTTTCTGTTTTCAGTGCTCTTACTCCAAAGTGAAAAGAAATTTACTTTAAGGTAAAAAGCAAACTAGTTATGGATGTGGGCACTCCAAGCCGGTGGAAATTATATTCAGTCAGAGCAGGGGTGGGTTCCACTTACCTTCCCTACCGGTTCGCATCGCAACGGAAGTGCGCCCCGTCATGTCGCACAAAAGACCCGGAAATGACCCTCTGCACATGTGCAGAAGCCTTTGCGCATGTGCAGAGGTTTTTTTGCAAGCCGCGGCAACCGGAGGACCGGTTCGGGAGCATGGATCGCCGGTCATCACTGCTGGTTCTGCGAGTGGTGGTAAATTTCCGCTACTGGTTCTAATGAACTGGTCCGAACCGGCAGCAACCCACCTCTGCTGTATTCATGTATTAACAGACCATAACTTGCACCCTGTCTTCTTCATTATTCATTAGCTGCTCACTTAGAGTAGAAAGATACTAAAGTAACCAGCATTTATTGATCAAGTCTCAACATCTTTCAGGGAGAATAAAGAAGTGTTTCTGCATTCATAACCTCCAAGTAATTAGGTATGTACAGTATCTTGTATTATTTACAATCAGTAGTAGCATGTTTTTATACTTTCCCCAAGTTTTATGGATTTTCCCTCTGATATATATCTGAAAAGTTCAGTGGTACCCAAATCATTTTAAGGGAGAGAACAGACATACCTGTGAAATTTGATTCCTAGCTGAAATGAGGGGCAAATTCCTTATCTGTTGGAAGATGTCTAATGGTAACTTGAGGAGAGGTTATTAGCTGGTTGGAAAGTGATATTAAAGATCAACAAAATATAAAACAATGCAAAAAGTAAAGATAAAATATTGTGGTATATTCAATAAAGCTTCAGTGAACATTTTTTAAATGGTGGGTGTTTGTTTGTTTTTGTTGTTGTTTTTTTGCTGTTCAGTCACTTAGTCATGTTTAACTCTCTGTGACCTTATGCACATAGCACATCAAGTTCACTGTCTTCCACTGTCTCCCACAGTTTGCCCAAATTCATGTTCATTGCATTGATGACACTATCTAACCATCTCATCCTCTGCCGTCTCCTTCTCCTGTTGCCTTCAATGTTTCCCATCCTCAGGGTCTTTTCCAATGAGTCATCTCTTCACATTAGGTGGCCAAAGCATTTGAGCTTCAGCTTACCGTAGTATCTGTCCTTCCAAAAAACAGTCAGGGTTGATTTCCTTTAGCATTGACTAATTATGATCTCCTTGCAGTCCAAGAGAGCCTTCTTCAACGCCACAATTCAAAAGCATCTTCGGCGTTCAGCCTTCCTTATTAAAATTATTGTTATTAATTCCTTATTAAAATGATTGGTGTGACTTCATACTATGATCTTGCATTTAATAAAATGCAAATGCTGAAACAGTATCTGTTGACTTAGTAGTAAGCAAATATATTCACCTTAAATAACTAGATACATATTTAAAGGAGAATATTAGTAGCTCAGGGTTAAAATGAGGGGTCCTTGGTGCTCTCTGAGCTTGTTTGTTTTCTTGCAGACTTTTCATTACCCTAACTAGGTAACATCATCAGGACTAGCACTGATGATGTTACCTAGTTAGGGTAATGAAACGTCTGCAAGAAAACAAGCAAGCTCAGAGAGCACCAAGGATCCCTTATATACATATTTCCTAAATTGTAAATATAACGTATACTAGTTTCTTTTAAAAGTTTGACTACTCAGGAAACCATGCCAGTTTTTTGAAAAACTATATTATATTTCTATATTGAACTTGTCTTGGCATGTTTACAATTTACATTCCTCACATAATTAATTCAAGCTAAAATAGCCAATTTCCAATATCATGAATCCATTTTTGTAGTTTAAATAACACACCATTTTCATACTTTAATTGAAATGTGCAGAGAAACTTTAGTCTTCAAATGATTTGTAAAAGAAGACACAAGAGTATGTTTGTTGCTAAATAATTACAAGCAAAATAATATCTGTTCTGCAGAATGAAAAGCACAGGGTTGATTGATCACCTTTGATATACATGGCATCAAGATATTTGTAGAACATGATAAACAGAATACTTTTTTCCCTCCAAATCTGTAGATAAATTTTCAATGCAGAATTGCATCCTCTTTGAAGTGAATGAAGAAGTTGTTTTAGTCCATTTTATTGTGAAGAACTCCATTTCTATAACATGACACAAATTTTATTTTTATTTGTCAAATTTCTATACCATACTTGTGTGCCTCCATTAGGCCAACCATGTCTGGACTGATAGCAATTGGGTGACCAAGTGACATTAAAGTGAGAGAGAAAACTAATTCATCCACATATTTGCAATTGATACGTGGACAGCCTAGCACAAATGCAAGTATTATATTCAGTAGATATTATTGAATCTTCACTTATTCCAATTTTTTTTAACCATATAAACTTTGTCCTTGAACTAGTTATTCTTTCCAGTTAATTTATTGAATTAACTATAAATTTGGTTCTACTTCACAGGTGACACGTTCTTACAATGTATTTTACTCTTTGAAAAATGTGCATTATGATTTAAAATCTGTGTCTTAGGCATATGCTGTTGCATATGTAGTTGCCCAATTATTATTTTTATGGCACGTGTTAGCCAGGGATCACCGAGGTGGCTGGCTGCCTCTGTGAAAGGAATTTTTTTGGGCGGTGTTATCTTTACCCGCGGGACGCCTGAATGCCAGTAGGCAATCGGGGGAGGCTCCTTTCTTGTCCCTACGCGGTTTATTCACTCACAGGAATCGAGCCGCCAACCTCAGCAGTGCGCAGGCCCAGCGTCTTACCACATGAGCCACCGCAGCCCCCTAGTTGCCCAATAATGCAATATTACAACCTTCTGCTTGGTTGACATGATATGGAAACTACTGAAACTAGGATTTTAAACTGATAGATGTCTTTCTAGTATTTCTGCATAAGATAACGTCAGTCAACATATAGTTAAGAAGATAGGAGAAATGGTTAGCAGTCAAGAATTGTATATAATTTATTTTATAAAATTAATTAGGTACAATTAAAGGACAGCAAAACTTCTATACATAATTGTCACCCAAGTATACAGACTGATTTGCTACACATTGTCTGGGGTTTTTTTAGTGTTTATATATATTTCACATGTCCAGCACTTTGATTTGTCTTCTTCTTATGCATTTTTATTTATCTTCGCTGAAAGTCATTCAGGATGTTTGCAGATCAACCTATTCTTCTCAGATCCATAGTCTCATGCATCCAGTATAGCAGTGTTTCCCAACTTTAGCAATTCTGGGACTTGAAGTCCACATATTTTAAAGGTGCCAAGTTTGGCAAACACCTGCTATAGAGGCATATGTAACCTTCCAGTCAGGAAATCATTTCTACCTGCCGGTTCCTGTGGAGAAGAGTACCAAAATGGATTGCACATCACATTTGTTTTACTTAGTAGTAACAGCTAAACCCATTCCATGAGACAAACCATGGTTTTCTTTTGATAAATTACAATGTGAAACTGCGATCTGAAATTAATTTATGAATCTATGGCTTGCTAAATCTGAATCTGTAATTCTGGTTAACACATGGGATGTGTTTTCTATCTTAATTTCTTGCCAGTCTTCAGAGATAGAGGCAAACCTGCTTAAAAAGGCTCTGTTCATCAAACTTCCTTATTCCCCCCCCCCCATATGTTTTAATTCTCTCTGTCAATTGTTTTCTTTACACTCAAAAAGAAGGACTAGGGGTGATATGATAGCAGTATTCCAGTATTTGAGGAGCAGCCACAAGGAAGAGGGGGTTAACTTGTTTTCCAAAGGCAAGGCAAGAAACAATGGATGGAAACCAGGGTTGGGTTGTGGATCCTTTTGCTGCCGGTTCGCTCAGGGTCGCGCCATGCGCACGCAGCAATCAAAAAATAGCTTCTGCGCATGTGCAGAAGCAAAATCCAAGATGGCGGCGCCCACGGAGACACTGACAGAACCGGCTCCGTGACATCATCGCTGAGTTACTAACGGTTCTAAAGAACTGGATAGAACTGATAAGAACCCACCTCTGATGGAAACTAATCAAGGAGAGAAGCAACCTAGAATTGAGGAGAAACTTCCTAACAGTAAGGACAATTAACTAGTGGAATAGTTTGCCTTCAGAAGTTGTGGGTGCTTCATCACTGGAGGTTTTAAAGAAGAGACTGGATAGCCATTGTCTGAAAAGGTATAGGATCTCCTGCTTGAGCAGGGGGTTGGACTAGAAGACCTCCAAGGTCCCTTTCAGCTCTCCCTAAGCACAAGACACAGCTCGCCGTCTTCCTTCAAATGCCAAACATCATATCTCCTTTACAAAGTATACCAAAATAACTATTTCAGAGGGGGGAAACTAATTGTGCTTACAAAAAAAGGTACAGCTAAATATACACTTTACATAAAGTGCTTATGCATTCTTAATCTGTGGGTAACTAGGTGTGTATGCTATATTACTTGCAATAAATGCTTGCATATATTTACCTTGTTTCCTAAGTTTTATGTTTTCCTCTGATATACATCTGATACTTTGTAAGAGCCAACTAAGGAATTTTAATATAGAGAATGAGGCTAGAGATGAGAAGAGGCCTATGTTGTATGACCAAGGGGGAAAACTAAGGCTGTTAGGACATGAATATGCCAAGATACAACTGCAAGTCAGAACAGAAGCAAAGACAAATACAAATGTCCACAAAAATGTCTACACCCTATATACCCCAAAGACAAGACAATCTTATCCCCAACAAACATTCCTTCCGAACACAGAAATACAAAAACACACCATACAAACAGACCCATTGCACCTTTGGGTAAATTAGACTCAGCATCACACTGATGGAGCTTACTTTACTGTAGTGCAAATTACATAATGAGTTTGGGATCACTGCTGCCAACATTCATACAGATCCCTTCTTAGACTAGAAAGTGAAATTTTGCCAGGGTAGCAGCAATAAAATGTTAGCTCCTCATCCCTTATGTCTCTGGAACTACACCAGCGGTGGGTTGCTCCCAGTTCGGCCTGGTTCTTAAAGGCGGTAGCAGCAGTGGCGGGAGGCTCCGCCCACCCACCCGGGATGCTTCTGCACATGCGCAGAAGCATCATGCGCGCATGCAAGCGTGCGCGTGAACCAGTAGTAAAGGGTTTTAGAACCCACTATGAACTACACTACTAGGAATTACACTATAATAGACCTACTACCTCTAACTACAGAAACCAAAGAAATGTCTAGATAGAAGCAAGAAAGTAGAGCAGACTCTCATTCTTTGCTGCCATCTAACTGCCATCCAGATTTTTTCAGCCTAGATCTGGTAAGCCTAGTTATTGTTGGAGATGGGGAAAATTTTTCTCTCATTGTAAAATACAATCTCTGACTCACTGGCGGAGAGACAAAAGGGACTAGAGACCAGACCAGAAATGGAAGAAGACAGTGTAGTCCTCAAACAGCAGCTCCTAAGCAATGAAAGAGCCAGGAACAGATGTAGATGTATTTTACACTCCCCCCCCCCCGTCTAGTTTTAGCCTGCTAAGGGAAAGAAGAGAGGATGAAATTAACCTTCAGTTTCTCCTAAAGCATGCTGGGACCTGGACATCATGTCCCAGCACTGGGTGGGGGCTGCTTTGAAGTGGGTTGGTTCCCCCACTCTTTTCACTTTTTTTCTTCTTTTGTGGGTAAGCTTGTGTTTGTTCATGTGTCAGATCTGGGATTGGCATTATGCACTTCTGGGCATGATTCTTTCTCTGTATAAACAGGAACATTAAAGGAAAAGGGAGGAGAAAAGGCAACCTTATACTTAAAACTGGGAAGGGGGTAGAAGGCAGGTTCTCTTGAGGGAAGGGAGGGGGAAGGCAATACATTCTGGATCTATTCCCTGTATGTGAGGTTTGGGGCATATTCTTTCACAAATAACTTTTCACCCTTTTCAATTAAAAAAAAAGATGAACTTCATAGGAACTGAAAAATAGGCCTTCCTAATTACTGTATGTGTGGATTACAGTTCTACTGCTTTATTAGCAACAATATTAAGCAATCCTTTTAATCCATGGGATTTATTATTGTGCCTAAGTCTGTAAGTGATATGTGAAAATGAACTATACTTGCCCTGACTCTGCCTTTTTCTAATTTTCATCACCTGAACTTTCGATTTCCAAATTCCAGAAGTGAGAAATGTGTTCCTTTTTATTCTGTTACACTAATTTCTATTAATACATTTTCATCCAAGGAATTTGGACATTTTGAATGTATTACATTCTTATAATCAGTAAAGTCACAGAAACCCTATGATTTAAAAAAAAAAGAAAAGGAAAAGAAAAGCCAGTTCTATGAAACAAAGTTTGATATGAATAGCAAAGAGGATAGGATATGTCCAATAGCAAACTGGAATAACCTATTTCTCTGGAAGCATTTTTATGATCACTGTGAACAAACAATTACAAAGTATACCACATTTCTTAGTAATTTAGATACACAAAGGCAATTCCCCATATCCTGCTCTTTTAAGTACAAGAATAAGTGGGAAAAAGATGAGAATAGAGCAGCATTTCCTGTTGATGTATCTCTCATACTAAATAGCTTGGGATAGGCTTGAAAGTATGAAATAGAAAACCTAGTTCCACAAATATACAGCCAAATTTGTCTTTTATAGCAGCAAGGATGTTTGGAAAGATATTTTGGGACTGGCAAAAAAAACCTGAAGGAAATTGAAACAAGAATTAGCTGTTTGTCTGCAAGACAAATTCTGCTTTGTGTGTGTAGGGGTAACAACTTCTTAACACAAATCTTGCCTTAATGTTATACTATAAATGAATGCAAAGGAAATAGATGGAAGCTCTCTGACTGAGATAATTGATAATAATAACATGAAATCAGAGTTTGGTTGTGCTTTTCACATTTCACTACCGGTACTACCAGCAACTTGATTTTGTTACTGCTTATAAGCTGGAATGTTTAAATGGAGGGCATCCTTCAAAATTACCTCAGAAATAGATTTGTATCATGTTCAGGTGATAGCTTTGCTAAGATGCTGGTCCTGTTTATGCTGGGAAGCTTAATCTTCTTCCAGAGCTCCTTTTGAAAAGGTAGGATACCTACAGAGACTGAATGAAAGAAAGAGCATAGAATACCTGTTCTTATTTGACTTTTCTGTATTGTGTGTTAAATAACAAAACTATTTTTTTTTAAAAAAGGATAATTGTATTATGTATCTGAGTGAACATCTAAACGACTTGCCAAAGTAAGTAACTTTGTAAAATTAATTAGCATCTGCAAAGACTTTAATCTGAGACATATGAACTATTGCCAAAATAAGATGCATTTGGCTAATGACATCTGGTGTCATTCAGTAAAATTGGGTTCCATTAGGCCTCCAAAGCCTGAAATAAACAGACAGACTGCTGGTTATGCATTCCTTCTTTTAATACACAGGCAATGTTCTTTCATCTTAGTTATCTCTTTATCTTTTTAGTTGAGATATTGAGGTGTAATTAAGGCTGAGGTAAACAAATCAATAAGGCAAATTGCATTATGACTTTGAAATGCATATCTTCACATAGCTAAGACTCATTTCTCTATTTGGCTCTCAGTGTTTCTATGCTCAACTGAACCCAGTGCTGAGGCTTGACAAAATGAGGATCCAAAAGATAAGAATATTTTCAAATGACTCAAGTAGTAGATATTCTACATCCCTCAGTCAAGGAACTGGAGGTATTGTTATGAAATACAATAATGCAAATCTTTTGAAAGGTGCTTTGGAATCATTAAAGCAGCCACATCTTGTGCTTTGCAATCTGGGCTCTGGGCTGCATATGCCTGAACAGGCTTTTTGCTTTGTTAGGAAATAAGCAAAATGAAGTTGTCTCTACATGTACTTACATGCATCGACAGTCAGGAGCAGCTTCCGAAGCAACCAGAAATATCTGGAAAAAGACACAGTCACTTTAAGAAGTTTGGAAATTCCTCTGTCAAAGGATTTGAACAGCCCTACTATAAAGGACTCTTGATCTCATAGTGGTTCCATTGTAATTGAAAGTGTACTTGTAGTGGAACTGTGGCACTGACATTAAAATAGAAGGATTAAATAAAATGGATTAATATTTTTATACACAGCAATTGAGGGAAAATATGACTCATTGCCTCAATGGATTGCCTCAATGGATAAAGATGTGCTAAAGAAAACCTGCTAAGAAAAAAGCCTGCCCCACAATGGAGAAACACAAAAGATTGAAAAGTGCTACTGTAGTTCCAAGTCATTTCTGCTGTTCACTTTTCACTGTCAGATGCAGTTGAGTTTGGAGTACATCTGGTAGAGGATGTACTCTAGCTTAAGACTGAGTTCAAACAGCTGAAGATCATGTTACAAACTCTATTTGTTTTTAGTTATGACAGCACTGACAAAAATAATGCAAGTATAAGGATCACAAGAAATAAGAGGTAGCGTGAGGCTCATTAACAACCTACGAAATAGGTGGCCCATGACAAACTGCCCAGCAGAATCACATGTATTCCTTCATTCCTTTTGTTACACAAGAATAACAGAATAACAGAGTTGGAAGGGACCTTGGAGGGCTTCTAGTCCAACCCCCTGCTCAGGCAGGAAACCCTATATCGGGGGTCCCCAACCCCTGGTCCATGGACTGGCACCGGTCTGGGGTATGCCAGAAACCAGGCCGCGCAAACAAGAGAAGCCCTATCCATGGGATGCAGGCAGTACATAACACCACGCCCACTCCGGTCCACAGAAAAACCTCTCTCCATGCAACCAGTCCCTGGCCAAAAGGTTGGGGGCCACCTCCCTATACCATTACAGACAGGGGTGAAATTCAAAATTTTTCCCTACCGGTTCTGTGGGCGTGGCTTGGTGGGCGTGGCAGGGGAAGGATATTGCAAAATCTCCATTCCCACCCCACTCTGGGGCCAGCCAGAGGTGGTATTTGCCAGTTCTCCAAACTATTCAAAATTTCCACTACCGGTTCTCCAGAACCTGTTAGAACCTGCTGGATTTCACCCCTGATTTCAGACCAATTGTTGTCTAATCTCTTCTTTAAAAAAAAACCTCCAGTGTTGGAGCATCCATAACTTCTGAAGGCAAGTCGTTCCATTGATTAATTGTTCATGAATCATTAAAAAGATTCATGGAGTTCCCTAACCACTTTTCAAAAACCTGTGAAGAATGTGATGTGTTCATTTCTACATGAAGCTCATTCCCAGTTCAATAGAGAAGGTAGCTGGGACACTTAATGGCATGCCTAATACAATTTGTGGATCAACAATGGACTGAATAAAATGAAGTTAAATACAATAGTATGAATTACATTTAGAATATTTTGGAAAAGGGGGGATCAAACAGCAGTGGTAGAATTTAAGGCTGAATTAATTTTTTTTTCCTGAAAATGGATCAAAGCTGAAAAAATAAGCACCTTGGGAACATCATTAGATTTGATTGTTGATTCAGCAGTAGGCAAATGTAATAAATACTTTCTATAATATACAGAGAGATTAAATAAATACTGTAAGGGCAGAGCTCCAGAAACCATAAATCAAATGGCAGAATGTGCAGAACAAAACACATTTAATCCTTTAGAATATAACTTTTTACAGTGCCCATGATAAAACCATGTTTTATTTTTCAGTTATTTTATCAGACGCCAATGTAATTATTGGACAAGCTGAATCTTTTTGAAGAACTTACTTCTTTGGAACAACAGAGTACCCAAACCATTTTCAAACCATTTTCTCCTGTTTATTTAAAAACCGCAGTGCCCTCATAATGAAAATTAGAGTTCACAAAGTGATTCAGTAAATAATGCTAGGTCAACATTTTGGATGATAACTGCGTCCCACTGTTTTTTTGCAAATAGCAACATAGTGCTGTTTTAATAAGTTAAAAAGCAGGGGTGAGAAACACCTTTGTGGTGAGGAAATATACTCTAGTGAGGGAAAAAATACTTTTGAGAGCTGTAGGGAATATGTCTGATAGTATTGAGGTGGGGAGGCTGAAATTTTCTGTTTTTCATTTGTTTGAGTTAGGAAGTGTGGGTTGAAAAAAGTAAAATTTAGCATAGTTTGCTTCTTATTTTTATAAAAAAAATCCACCAAATATTGGCAGTTCACTACTGAATATAAACATTAAGATTAGGAAGGGGGAGACTAATAAATTGTGGACAGGAATTTTGGAGGGCCAAGTGCCTACTGCTGAGTTCAAGATTCAGAAGAAATTAATATAATTTTTGGTAAACACCCCAAAATATGTTAATTTATTCCAAATCTTGAACTCAGGAGTAGGCACCTGGCCCTCCAAAATTTCTGTCCACAAAGAAGGGGAGGGGTGTGCTGGAGATGTGTCAAACAACATGTGTGTGATGATGTCATTAATAAAAGACCACAACTTACATACTAACACCAAATTTGGTGGCACAAATATAGTGACTGCATGGTGATGTTATTCTGAACATTTTATCATGTTTGCAGTTTGCTCGGAATGAATCTGGATGTTACGTTTGTTTGTTTGTTTGTTTGTTTGTTTGTTTGTTCGTTCGTTTGTTTGTTTGTTCGTTTGTTTGTTTGTTTGTAACATTTCTATCATTGCCCAGATCAATCAAAGTGTTTCCAGTTACAGAAAATTCAACAAAACCTAAGAAAAAAATATTAAACCACAATACACAAACCAATAAACTAATACAATGGTGATCCAAACAGAAATGACAGTATCATCCAGTCAAGGCTCCCCCATATAATGACCCACAGGCCTGGGAAAACAGACAGCTCTCAACAACCTTTCTAAAGGCCAGTAGAGTTGGGGCCAATTGTATGTCAGTTGTTTCCTATTCTAGAATGGATACACTATGTTGTTGTTTTTTCAAGTTAACTGATGTGCTAGTAACTGCACTCCAAAAAGTAGATTGAATCAAGATCTATAGTGAGATGTGAGCAAGATGTTGAACTTCGCTAAGAAGACTCAGAGGGTGGTCTATATTGTCCATTGAGTCTTACTTTAGCTAATTGTTCTCACTTTATTTCATTGGGTTGTTTTGGACAAGAGAAGGAACCTCTCCTTTCATTACACTGAACTTCTAGTGAGATGTTAGACATATAATATAATAATATAATATAATTAATATAATATAAGCCTCAGGATAGCCCAACCCTGAGAAGTCAAATGGAAACTCCCAACTTTCTGGTGGGCCCAGAAGACAATTAGGAGATGTCTCTGGATAATGAAAGGCTAAAATTGGGGGGGGGGGGGGAGTTTCTCTTGGACTTTAAAGGTGAGAATGAGATTGGATATGGAGACCTTTGAGACACAAGCTACTAGAATTCCCATCCTTTAAGTTACAGACACACCATTTCAGGAAGTAAACCCACAATAGTCCTCGGGGTTACTTTGAAGTGAGAATAGGAACATGAAGCTTCAGGGAGATAAGCTACTACTGTTGCCATCCTTCAAACCCTGTTAAGACTTGAAAACTCCTTTGAAATGCT
>QLTV01000972.1:7084640-7111496 GCA_003457575.1 Thermophis baileyi
TAACTGAAAAAAACATTGTCATTTTATTAATTCAATATATTTATGAATTAATAAAATAAAGTAATAATAAGCAAATATAAGATAGTTAATATATTATTGAATATAATATAATATAATAATGTAGTGTAGTGTAGTGTAATGTTATAATATAACAAATATATATAATAATATAATAATATAATAATATAAATATAATCCTTGGAGAACAAGGGAGCTTGATAGCTAGTTACCTGGCAGATGTTTCCCTGAACAATTTGTCTGAAGCAATTAAAACTACCCATAATAACGTCTCACACATATATACAGTACTCCAACAACTGTCATGAATTGTCTCTTTCCTCCATTTATGACAATGTTCCATCATGAAGCTATGAGTGCAGCTCCAAAGGGTGTTATAAAGTAGAAAGAAAAAATGCTCCTGAATTCGAGGGAGAGTGGAAAGTTCCCTTTTAAAATATGTTTAATTTCATTAGTAATGCTGATGTTTGTTTTCTTTCTCCTTTGTGATCAATCCATTGATTAATCAAGGAATATTTTAGTACCCATGCTGTTGTTTCTAATCAGGATATTTATTTAATGACACCCTTTCCACTTAAGGTCTCTGCTTTTCTTGAGAATTCTTTAAGGGGTTTGAGAGTGTTAGTGGGTAAAAGGAGGTTGGTTTAACTCTGGTTATCTATAATGCTTCGTGGTTATGCAATGCATTGTTTATGCTTTTGAAACTAAACGTAATTAGCATTACGTTAGCATTGGTCTGGAAGTCAGGCCACTTAATATAGATACAGATTGTTTTTGATCTTCATATTTTGTGATGCTAAGCATATATACATGCTAGTATTTGCTGTAAACAAAAAATAACTTTATAAATTACCATATTATCCTTTGCATCTGCTATTCGGAAAGAAAGAGATCCATCACCTAACAACCAAGCATGAAAGAACGAGGCTTCACATAGTGTTGTGGGAGGAATTCAGGGAGCAATTTGATCTAATTTCTCCAAAATATTCACACACAAAAATATTGGGTTAAACATAAAGTTTTCCCTAATCCAGGCTTTGAAATTCAAATCAATCACTCGTGATTTTTTTTTTTTTTTGCTTTGCATCTCTCTATAGACAGGTGCTTATTTATAATCAATACAATATTACATATCATGATGAAGTTGTCATAAAAGTGATTAATTGTATTAGCATCCATCCTATGGGACCTTCAACTTTAACTTCAGTTTAGCCATTAATGCTAGTTCATTGGTATGTATGGAGAAATCTGCTAGGGTGAAGTGATTTGGAGCCAGAAAAATATATAGCAAACATCCATGCCTCTTTAGAAGGCTCATAACCTTTCTGACAAATCAGAAGTACTGTGAGTGATGTGATTTCACCTGTCAAATTACTTTTTGGTCTCCAGTTTTCTTTGGAATGAGAATGATGCAATGCCACTCATTCTGTTAATACATAATTTCTGACAGATCAAAATGAAAGTTTCAACTAAACTGCCTCAAAATGCCAAGGATAATAGAATAATTAGGCTGCATCTATTGTTTTCTATTTCCTTCATTTCACTTCTGATCATCAAAAATGTGTAACAGCAATAGCAAAAGTATGAATTATTTAGTTCCATGATGTGAAAGATTATGGGGGAAAGGAAAGGGCAAAGGGCAAAGGAAGAGGTAGGAGCAGGCAAGTCAGTGGCCAAGTTTATTTCATAAACAGCAACTCAGCCCAGGTCAGGAGAAATTTAGGAAAGAGACTGCCTCATTTAGGTCACTATAAATGAAGCTGGGAAATTTCTATTACACTCTCCCAGGTTCTGTATTAGCCTAACAAGCACTAAAGAAACTTTATGGAAATCTGTGTGGTCCTCACCTCTTGTCCCGCTGCATGGGGCTTGATATGTATATGATCATTTCTTGTCTTACAAGGAAAATATTTTCTTCTCCCTGCAGCCTTCTTTACAAACTCCGGAAGCAATAACTAAAGAAGTGTGAGTCACTCATATTGGTGCCTCTGCTGCCTTACAAAGATACCTAAAGCCACACTTCCTTTGTAACAAAATATCAGGGATCTGGTAGCACTTTTCTGAGTAACACATTTTATTATAGAGCATACGTTTTCATTACCTGATGAAGTGAGCTGTAACTCACAAACATTTAGCCAGAAAAGCTACCAGATCACTGGTTTTTTGCCACCATTAATTAGCCAAGCTTTACTCCTACAACTTCTTTTATAAAACAATTTGAATATTAGCAGCTGCTCAATATTAATGAAGGAAGCAGACTAATCCAGATCACATAATCAGCTTAATCTCTTTCTCTTATACTGAAAACCTGATTCTGGATCCATTCCAAAGTAGATTTTGAAATCCATCTAATGAGATTTTGAAGTGCTCTTGTGTGATTGAGGATTGAAAAGTCTATTTTTTCAGGAATTCTAGGCTGGCAAGTTATGAACTTAGTGCTGGTCAAATGGTACAGTTATAGGAATTAACAAAACTTGAAAAGTTGGTGTAAGAGAGTTTGTCACTACATTACATTCTGCCCCAGAAAAGTGAAGACCCCCTAAGAAGGGACTGTCTTCCATTACTCCATTTCTCCATTTCTGCAGTGTGGGTAGCTTTTGTCTTTTAGGATCATGTGTCTCTATCTACAAAGATCAGAATCATGCCAGCCTTGGTATTCTCTGTATTCTCTATGGAAGCAAAAATTGGACTTTGAAAAAACAGGATAGAAAGAGTATTGCTACTTTTGAATTTTGGTGTTGGAGAAGACTTCTGAGAATATTATGGGTAGCCAAGAAAACAGACCTATCGATCGTCAAACAACTCAGAGCTCTCATTTGAAGTCTCTAATGCTGGGAAAAGTAGAAGGAAAGAGAAGAGAGTGGCTTTTTTTTGCTTTTATCAACCTGAACCATCAATTCTTCATTGCCACAAAGTTTATGTGGATCCACGGTGGAATGAGGGTGCGGTTTAACTCACTATAGTTCTGCAGAGGGCAAACAAAAGGACCTGCATAGCATCAAAGGAGAGAAAAGGAGAAAGGGATGTGAAAGCAAAGGAAAAGAATGAGGAGTAGTGAGGAGAGAACAATTCCTAAAGGGAGAAGGCAAGCCATGGCAGATCTGCCCAGTTAGGGATGGAAGGGCAAGAAGCAAGAGTATACTGCAGTGGCCAGAGCTTGTAAAAGGCCATCCTGACCCTGTTGGCAAACCACTACAATCCAGACATGAATGTTTTAAGTTGGCAGGAGGAAAAGTTGCAAGCAACGCAAACAGAACAATTTAGACTACCGTGTGGAATTCATCTCAGAAAGATTAAACACTGTTGTCACTAAAGGTTTTGGTCTGCTGTCCTGCAACCTGCCTGTCCTTCAGCCTGCCTGCCCAGAGCCCCCTGTAGCCCAGGTCAAGGAGAGATTCCTTTCCTAGCATCTGCTATGGGGTGGGTTTTGGAGGTGTGAGGGCAGGTACTAAATCTGGGCCACATCCTGGAGAATCACTGAGAGTGAGTTGGGTGGCCATATACATTTTCTTAAATAAAAATAAATAATCACAAGATGACAGCAAAAGATATACAAAAAACCTCTCACTTAGTTAGATTTTTGCAATCTGGTCTGGTAGCCTGAAATCTTATATGTGGCATATGTTTTATGAATGAGATGGAGGAGAAAACAAGCAGAGAAAATGGTACTGTTTGCTTTGATCAAATAGAAATGGATATGTGTATGGTAGCATTTTGCCCATGGAACAGAACAGTTTTTTTTGTTAGAAATAGCACAGGTTAACTGACTTATCCAAAATGCCAAAGCAAAAGGTTTCATTTAACCCAGAATGGTGAAAATAACATGTTTCTAAGAGGGAGATGGGTGGTCTAGAAACATGAAATATGAATGAATGAATGAATGAATGAATGAATGAATGAATGAATGAATGAATGAATGAATGAATGAATGAATTTAAATTGCAAGGAAGTAATTTTCAACTGGACATCAGGGAAAAAAATCCTAAGAGTAAAAGCTGAAACAGAATGGGCAAGGATGGTCACCATGTGTCCAATATCACATGTCACTATTGTGTGGGCATCAGCAGCAAAGGAAAGGGCACTCTGTAATTTGGCCAGACTTCAGAAAGCTGCCAGGCAATGCTAGGAAAGACAATAAAGATCAACACTAGTTAGTATAGTTTGTTGAGTAAGCATTACAGGGTGTTTGTAGTTGAAGGTGCATTTAGTGCTTAGGTATAAAAAAAAAATTACTCCTCCCTATTCTCCTTTCATCATATACTTCTTTCTTTGGGTCACTGTTTTGGTTTAGCTGAAGGCAGCACAATTGCTGTAGCAGTTTCAGAGAGGTTGAAAGGAAAACAGCTTTATACACTGTAAATAATTTTTTGTACCAATACTAAAGAAGAACTTTAATCTTAAACAGAAGACATTAAATGTTTCAGTCTAGTATCTTGTATGTTTCTTCTAAACACTTCTTTAATTTTTAATTCAGTTGCTGTGGTGCTTCATTTCAGAAACACGGTTTTAGCATCTCTTATTGCAGGAATCCATCTACAATGTCAATTTAGGGAAGTATGTTCAGCGAGGAAGAGACTTCCAAACCTGATGTTGCACTTGGCTCAGGAATTTTGTAAACTGGCCTTGATGACTTATATAGGAGTGTGTTTACAGCATGATTTCAAAAAGTAATATGAACAGTTGCAAAATGTTGGGTCTCTGCTAAGGTGCGCTGTTGCCTCCTTGCTGCCACAGAAAACACTGCAGCATCCGCTCTCAGAGGTGTAAAATCTGCAAAAATCCATGGTCTTATAGTATAAATCATTTATTGGAAAAAGACTGATTATGTATATACCAAGGGTGTTCTTTGCCAATTAAAAAACAAAGATGACATCAGGCAGGAAAGAGGCGATAACAGCTCATCAAATTGTTCATTAAAATGTTGTACCTGCCAATGGCACAAAAGCCAGCTGGGTGATCTTGGGCCAATCACTCCCTCTCAGCCCTAGGAAGAAGAAAGCAAGGGCAAACCACTTCCGAAAATATTTCCTGAAGAATTGCATGGACTTGTCCATGTGGTTACCAGGAATCAAGACTGATTCAAGCCAACAAGCAAATAAATAAGGCTTAAAACATTTTCAGGAGTTATAGAGTTATAGTTAACTCGTTATGGAGTTATGTTCAAGAAATTATACTCATCTCAAGATGTTGCGGAAATGTTCTGTTTCAGTTGTAAGAATCTCATTCATTTTGGTACCCATATTCACCTTTGACCATTTTTCATTACTGCCTATAATGGTAATCCCAGGCAAATTCACATATACATTAAATGAACTGAAATTTGTTTTGGAATAATTCTGTACAGGACCAGCCTATGAAGAAATCATGGTCTAGAAATTAATTTATCTGCTTATGTTTTCATTCGCAATTGATTTGAATGAAGGGATTTTATTAAAGGTACTATTATTCAGTGGTGGGCTCAGCTAAACGAGCATTTAATTTACTAATTTTAAAAGTGTAATCTGAAAACCCCCATAGGCAAGTAGATTTTCTTTTTCTCTCTCTCTCTCATATAAAAAAGAGCTGAAAATCAAGCCAAACAGATTCTTGGAACAAATTCAACTGCTAGAGGGTTTCAGGAATAAAAGTGCTCTAAAATGCATTTCTGCAAGTCATTCCAGCATCTGCAGAAATGAATACACGAAATATTTGCACTTTCTAAATCTAGAATGATTACAGCAAATTATTTAATAGAAAGAACACATAGTGTGGCTTATTTGAGTGAAAATGAACTAAGAAAAAAACTAAAACAAATCAGCAACCATTCAATTATTTTATCAGTATTTATGATTATAGAAGGATTTTTTTTCCAAAAAAATAAATCCACATAGCTTTATTGGATTTTGTCCCCCCCCCCACTTGTAATAAAGATTTTTTGCCAGTGTCAATATTTGAAGGTATAATATATGAAGTGATGTGCAACATACCTGAGTTACTTGCCAAATACAGCATCTTTTACTGCATTCAACTAAAATGAGATCATATTTCCTAGAAAGATGAAATATGGCAAACTTCAAGTTTCAATAAAGAATGAATAATTGACTCTCAAAACTCAAGATAAAGCCATTAGTATTTGTCAGTTAAATGTTCTACGTAAGTATAGATTACATTCCAGACAAGATTAAAATATTTTAACCTATTCTTTTCCACCAAAAAGATGTATAAACATATTTAATCCCTCAGTTGAAAACAAATTGCAGTGAACCTTATCTGGGAGTGGCCAGTTGCCATGTTTGTGTTTGTGCCATTCATGTGGCTAGTTACCAAATATACTGTGAGAGAGAATACAAGAGGATGGGTTATGTTATTACAGAGGGCAATTGGAGAAGAAGCAGCAAAATATTGAGGGACTGAGAGTTGCTGGTTGTTTTCTTTCCCTTTGAACCATTATTCTTTTACTGATTTCTTTTCATGTTCCTTAATACTCAATAGTCACTAACTCTATAAATTGTAACAGATAACTATTTTCCAGACATAACCCAAGAAATATGTTTTATATTTTTGAGCTCCCAATCAGTTTCCCATCTGAATGACCCACCAACCTTAGTTTGAGGTAATATTGGAAAAATCAGCCTACTCTATAGGATTTCTATTGCCTTTCCAGGAAACTCACTGGATCAGGCTTTCATCTTAAAGATCTGTCCTTGGTATTAGATTCAGGGAGAGATTTATGGTTTTTGCTGGGGTAGTCATATTCAGCATCACTAATACCAGTTTCCACTGCCTGAGTTGGTAGAGATGATCTTCGCTTTGAAGATTTCTCAGGATGTAAGACTGCATAAATTTCAAGTCCAATGTTCTTATTCATTGGAATAACAGAACCCATACTGTCAATAGAGAGTGTTGTTTCATTATAATGCAAATATAAGAGACCTAGTTGTACACTTATTTTGACTCTTTAATACATACAGCTGATTTTTTTTTCCAGGCATATTTCAATAAATGTAGTACTGGGTTTTCTATTGCAACAGAAAATAGATAATGAAACTCTGTTCTTGAAAGGCTACAATAAAAGGTGTTCAGTGCTTCATTCTTCCATCTAAAATAAAGAGTAAAATATTACTCTCTGAAATTTAATCCTTGACTTACAACCATTTGTTCAAGGATCGTTCCAAGTTACAACAGCATTGAAAAAAGTGACTTATGACAGTTTTCACACAATTGTTGTAGAATCCCCACGGTCACGTGATCAAAATTTGGACGCTTGGCAATTAGCATGTATTTATGACGGTTGCAGAGTCCCGGGGGTCATGTGATCACCTTTTGTGACCTTCTGACAAGCAAAGTCAGTGGGGAAGCCAGATTCACTTACCCATGTTACTAACTTAGCAATTGCAGCAATTTACCTAACAACTGTGACAAGAAAGGTCATAAAATGGGGCAAAAGTCACTTAACATCTGTCTTGCTTAGCAACAGAAATTTTGGGCTCAATTGTAGTCATACGTGGGGGCCTACTTGTAAGTCATTTCATAGCTAGCTAATAATCCTACACTGGTGTCCAGAATGACTTAGCTCCATTGTTTATTTTACAAATTTTTGGGTATCCCAGCCTATCAAAACATTTAAAATGTACATGTATCAATTTGAAAATCGTAAAAGAAATAGGTGTGGAAGGGCTTAACTTTGCAAATTCTAATCAAGTTGAATAATGCCAAAAAGTATAATTATTCAGGCGATTTACCTAACAACTATGACAAGAAAGGTCGTAAAATGGGGGCAAAAGTCACTTAACAACTGTTTTGCTTAGCAACAGAAATTTTAAAAGTATTTTAAAAGTGTGGCTTCCATCTCACTAATTTCCTAGCTTGTCTATGAACTGGCCTTAAAAGTCTAGAAAGTATAGCATGGATCCTAATTAGATTTTTGACTCCTATTTACTTTAAACATATCGTAAACTGGAGCGGTTTTTTGGGAAAGAGAAACCTGTGAATCCTGCTGCATCTTCATTTACAAAAATTTCTACTAAGCTCCTTGGATCCAACTGTATATCAATTCATGTGTGCACTTGTAACTTACTAGATGATTACTCCTGAGGTTTTTTTCTGTTGTGTTTAGCAGTAGATTGTTGAGGTCTGGTTGATTCAAAATCATATGAGAAATGAAAGAGTAAACTAGCCTTTAAGGCTCCAGGTCAAAACTTTTGTATCAGTATCTAGGGGAAATCCATACACATATAATGATAGCACGTTAGAGAGAAATTAAAGCTAAAATCCACTGCTAAGCAGTTTCTATTTTGCAATGAGTTGTTATATTGAAAGCTTTCCCATCTGTAATCTAACATGGTGTAATCAAGGAACATCTCATTTGTTGTCTGCATGAGTCAAATAAGAAACAGATTTTTGCTTCCATGTATATGTATGTATATGTTGTGTGTATGTGTATATGTGTATATAGATCTCTCTGTGTTTATGTGTATATTATATATGTGTGTATATATGGGTATATATACAGTATGTGTATATCTATATATACCGACACTTAAGGAAGAGAAATGAGAGTTATAACTTGCAACTGGGGCATGCAGCTGAATACACTCTATTCCCAAGATTATGGGTACTTACAAGGGTGCAGTTACATAAAGTGGTATGAACTCTGTGTGAACTTTGATTGTCAATTGCAAAGGAACTGTGAGGTGCAAGACTGGCCCTGCCTTTAGGGCCAGTCCTGCCCCTTCCAAATCAATTTGCAATTGACAGGCAAGGTCAGGCAAGCATACTTAATTACTCCTGTTATTGTTCTTTTAGATTCCAGGGCGAGTTCATTGATAGTTTCAACAGTCATTGGGCATTCTGGGACTTGAGCAACTTTAGTTTCTGTACTATTTCTATATCTATGAAATTAATAGTTGTCCCAGAATCCATGACAGCAGAAAGTTCCATCTTCTGCCTGGAATCTAAAGGAACAATAACTGGATTATGCTTGCCTGACCTTGCAGCTTGAGCTGTCCTCAAATAGTAGATGGCCTACCCTTCAGAGATTTGGGGTCAGGGGCCAGTGAAGTTTCCCTGAGGTGCTGTCTAAGACCAAACTGGGCACTTGCTGGCTTCATGCCCTGTCAATTTATAATTTCTGCATCTTGTTGCTATGTCAGATGCTGGCACTTTTACTGGGCATGATCTGCCTTTGTGTCCTAGAGCTCCAAAGTAAAAGCACAGCCCCTAATTCCTTCCTCTTTTTTTCTCTCCAGATGACAGAGATCTCTTGGCTGCTCTGATTTGCATGGGTTCTCCTATGCTGGAGTCTGAGGCGGCCATCGAAAGGAGTGATATGGGGGGAAAACAGGCTATAGGTTCTTTTCTTCTTTTTCCCATTTCTCCCTTGCCATAACTCTTCCAATCGAACATCTACAATTCAGTGGTGGGTTGCTACCGGCTTTACAACCAGTTCGCTGAGTGCGCGCTTTGCTGCACGCTTCACTGCGCGCACGTGCACAGTTCAGAGGAAATAGAACTTCCGCGTTGCAAACTAGGCAAGGAGCACGGAAAAAATTCAATCTGCCGCCCCTGATCAGCTGGGCTTCGGAAGCAGAGATAAAGGTCAGTATAATCCAGGGGCGGACGGGCAGGCCCACTTTCACGGATACAGAGAACTGGTTCGGCTTGGAGTCAGAGCTACCGGTTCTAAAGAACTGGTCCGAACCAGCAGCAACCCACCACTGCTACAATTACCCAACACTCATAGAGCTCTTCCAGGGTATTTGGGGTGTTTTGCCTTACCAATTCATCTCTCAGGTCATCAGCTAGCTATATTCTGAACTAATCAATCAGGGATAAGTTGTTCTACCCAACACTGCCAGCAAGTATGTACCTTAATGTTTGAAATATATGCCCTCTGACCCTATCTTGAGTTTCTGAATTTGACTGGCTGTATGGGATCCTTTATCCTTTGAGTTTATGCATCAAGTCTCGACAATTTTCCAGCACTGGATCATTCTCCTCAATGAATGGTATTTCCTATTTGGCTACTGCTTCCTTTAGCAAGCACAACACAGAAGTCACTTTGGTGTGATCCCTTGAGAACTCAGAAGCATTAATGGGCTGCTATCTGTTGTGCTGCTGTGGGCTAAATTCTGCCCCAGTTGCTATATTTGTTGTATCGTGGCATTCTATAAGTTGGTCATTTGTGCATCTACTTGCTGTAAAATGCAGCTGCCAGATGCTTAACAGTTGGCAGTTTTCCTTGAGAATTGGAGGCCATTCTTGAAATTCCTGTCTTTGGAAAAGAATAGGGAGACTTTCAAGATTGATGTTAGCCCTCCCAAGTAGACCAGACAGGAAACAATATTAGATGCACTAATAAAGGCTTACAATAAAGGCTACATGAACAGAATCTCCTGCCACCACTTTTAACTGTTCGATCCATTTCCATTATGGCAGGTCCTTCCTAAGTTTCTTTTTCTGACCGCTAAGTCACTGGGGACTCCTCCTTCTCTTGTCCGTTTCCTAGGCAGCATCTCTTCCCCCTTTTCCCAAGGCGATTCACACACTCCATTACATATTGTTAAGTGAATCCAACACTGTCAACTGAGGACATCTCGTAACCATTTGCAACCTCCAGCCAGCTTCTCCATTGATGCTGCTTGTAGGGAGCTGGCAAAGAAGGTCACAAAAGTCAACCATGAGACTGTAAGACACTGCAGCATCATAATTGCGAGCTGGGTGCCAAGTCCCTGGATGTGGATCACAGTCACATGTCCACAGGGATGCTGCAATGACAGGAACTTTGAGGACCATTGTAAGTGCCACTCATTCAGCACCATTGCAAGTTCAAACTGTCACTTAACAACCACTTGAGGGCCACATGTACTACGATAATGGAAGAAGAGGGTTTTATCCTAAATGGTACATTTCTTAGGGTTGAAAATATTTTTAATGAGAATTATTCTTAAAGGGCAGCATAATGTACGTAATATGTAAAAAGTTGGTGTTCAATGATCACAACAGAATTCCTGTGTTTTATTTATTAAACCACAATTTTGAATTTATTAGATGAATGGGAAAGCCCCAAGCATACCATCGCAAGGCTCTTTCACGAGAAGAAAAAATAAAAGTATTTTTTTTTTAAAGCATGTAGTGATTTAAGTACAAAAACCTTTCCTGGGATGTGCATGGGAAAGATGTTGACAGATCTTCAGGCTCATTAAAATGGAAATCCATCATCACGTTAGGAAATAATCTTAGAAGACAAAGTACCGGCTTGTTAATCTTGCAAAACTATTGAAGAAGTAAATCAGTCAGAAGTGAAGTTTAAAGTCATGACAACATGAAAATGAATGGAGAAACAGAATATATATTAAATGGAGAAACCACAAGACTACAAAGACATCCTCATTTTTTATCCCAATTATACAAATATTTTGGATGATATTGTCTTTTTTAGAACAAAAAAAGATGTTTTTATTCCTGTCATGGAAGCCACAGAAGCAAGAGACTGTTGAAGGTAAGAAATTATACATTTCTGGAACTCCCCTTAGCGCTATGTTAAGGTCATTAAATGGCTGTGGGGCTTTGAAAGACTTCACTATGTGCTAAAGACCATAATTTCAGGAGTTTATTTACAAATGTTATTTACAAAATCATGGTAAGGTGCAAATGAAAGTTCCAAAATGTATCATTGATTCCCCCCCCCTCCAAATAATAAAAATAGCTTGCTTTCAACAATCTGACTTGACAAGTTCAAATGTGAGCCAAATAACATCTCCAGGAAAAGGCAGCTTAAACAATTCTCCATGGGTGGCCATTATTAAAAGATCCAGGAACCCTGCAAGCATTAGAAGATTGACACTTCAGTGGAAAATTGAGACAAAACTCAGTAGAACTTATAAGAGCTTGCAGTTTTAAAATGTCCTTTGAGGTAAAACCACAGATTCTTACCACTTTTGTGTCATCTGGTGCCATAGTTTAAGATCAGACTGAACACATTTTTTGTTGAATATAACTTCAAACCGTGTATATTCTTATTATCTTTTTCCTTCTTCACTTCCTCAGATTCCTCTATTTTTTGAGAAGTTTGTTTCAGATGTTATCTTTTTTTAAAAGCATAATCATAGTTGTCCTTTCTATCTTTGTTTTTCTCTCGCATTATTCTCCCAATACTCACCTCTTTCATCATTGTTTGTTCTCATTAACATATGCTTTTCCCCCTTTCAAATTTTACTATTTGATCCAGTATGTTCCTATTTTTCTTTTTTAAAAAGTCTCTTTCCTCTTGACTTTAATACTTGTTTATTATGGTACCAGAGGTAGTTAAAGCGAGTCTCAAATGGCAGGGATACAACCATTGAATATAGAGTTATGGAAATTAGAAAATATATTTGATTGGCTATGATTGGCATATGATTGGATGTAATATTATTTTGTGTGACAATCAAGTCAGATATGCAGTAGATTCTATGAGGTAATGGAACGGGCCTACAGGGTCATTGAAAGAACAAAGGGAATCTTCTACAAATATACTTGGTTTCTAGAGAGTTACAGTCTTGGGTTTACCTTTATCTATCCCTGGTTTCCAGATTCTTTGCTCAGGTCCTAATATCTTCTCCCAGCTCTATTAATATTTTGTAGCCTTCTGAATTTTTTAATGACTAAGCCAATAAGGTTTATTGTTTCTCAAGTTCCTGGTGAATGTAATTAGAAGACGGGGATGTTTTTACTTCATTTTATTTGTTCTAACAAGCACCAGAGTGGATAGTGAGATGGATGACATATAAATTTAATAAATACCTCAATTTGTCCTACAATCTCTCTCTCTTTCTCAGAATCCCTGTTCAAATAAATCTCTTTTTTCCACTTGAATGGAATAGCACTTCTCAGTTTTGGGCAGGATAAAAGGTTGACTCCTTATTATTGGGGAGGTATTAAACAAGGTAGGTATATGATGCCTGAAATTGTGATATGGAAGTACAGTATAAAAATTAATTGTAATAGCCACACTTAGTCACTGGCAAACTTTACACCAGTTGTCTTGCTGAAGTTCGCATAACAACAGTGGTATTTATCTTCTCAGCACCACTTTTCCATTGAAGGTAATGAGCAAAGGATTTAACATATTTAACTCCCAAGATTCAGATACAGACTTTAAAAAATAGGGCCTGAAAAGAAAGCTTCTATTAGAAAAATGATAATTAAGCATGCCAGAAAACAAGACAAGAATGAAGTTATCTCTGGAGGAGGTGAAGGCTCAAAAGAATGAAGTGAGCCATCCTGGAAAATGGTTAACCATAACCAGAAGGATATGGCTTTTGACAGATCTATAATAAAATTCAAGAAACAATTTCAGGGGAGGGGGAGATCGCTATGAAGCAAAAGTCTGACTGAGTGAGATAAAAATGTGCAGGGTACCAAAATCCCACTTGGATGGAGCTACTTTCTTAGAAATTGAATGTAAACTGCAAAATCAGGGGGTGAGAAATGATAAAAGTTTGTAAATCTCAGAAAATGTTCTATGTATTCAACAGTCCAATGTACAGGTTTTGCCAGGACAAAATTAATTTTACATTGCCAGGATCTAACCCTTGAAATAAATGTAGTCCAAATAATCAAAATAGATCAAAAGCAATTTTTCCAGTTTAACATATAGGTTACTAATTTAACAAAACTGTTATATCATAGTCCAAACTTGTTGGATCTTCAAAATAAAACAGCAAGTAAACCAGATAAACTATCTAAATGTCAGCCCACCATATCATGAAAGATATGGTTCATGAAATCTTTAGTAAAGGGCTAGAGGATAAGTCAAAAGACATTTCCATGTATTCCAGTTTTATATACTGTAGCACCTGTTATTCATGTCTCTTCTCTCATGAAACTCAGTTAAATGTTCTCTGAGATTTAGGTTAGTAAAAATGCAGGCCTTCTGCAAACCTTCTAAAAGTTTAGACATAAACTTTTTATGACCTTTTTATGACCTTAATGGTTAGAACCTAATGGTTAAAATAATTTTTTTTAAAAATCTACAATACATGTAAGAAATTTGACAAAAGTAGTTGGAGCATTTGGTGGCTATGCCAAGGAGTAAATATATTATTTCTGCTAATTATCATTAGGAATCCTGAGATACTGGCACATAGTATAAATCTGATCCCCAGAACCACAATACAATCACAGCATCTGATGAAATGGGGAGCAAAGTTCACATCTCTTCTGTCCTAAAAGGGTCACCATAATTGAAGCATTTGGCAGGCTGAATAGGAGAAAATTCCTACTTATTTATAAAGGCTAGGTTAGGGACCTTGCAAGTTTGGTATGCCATAAAGTCAAATGTAATGTATTCCCCACAAATATATGGATTTGAAACCTACCCAGCCTAGTGTTAGAGGCAACTGCAAGAAAGAAGCCAGATAAAGTTACAGAACTTCTTGATAATCACTTACAGTGAACAGAAGAAAAATATTCAGAAATAGGTCCAGATCCTGCCTTCAATGGTTTACCTCATAACCAGGAGTACTACAGGTTGAATGGGCAATGCATCTTTTTGTGAAATGGAAAAGTTTACTAGAATGTGAAGATTTATTTCAGAGCCAATCAGAATGTAAAGAATAATAGAAAGGACCGAAGGTCACAGCTTATCATGACTTCCCAAAATCCTTGTATCTGCTTATAAAATGCCACCCCTTTCTGCAAATATGGCACATAGCTGTTACCACAGACAAAGAAGTTTTAACAGGGCAATCCTGTGCAAAACGCCCTAAACCTGAAAATGTAAACATAGATCATGTAGAGTCATTGTTGCTTCTGTCTACTGACAGAAGAGCTTGTTGACTCCTAACTTCATGGCACTGACTTCTGATTAATGATGAGTAGAAGAGAAATAGAATAGAAAGGAAAAAATACTGTTTTCTTCTCATCTGTACTCTGTCATCATTCCTCCGGCCACCCATCTATAGTCATGCAAAACCAGATGAATGCTTCCAAGTTTTCTAGGGTACCCTGTCAAATTAGCTCATCTTGTATTAATCAGGGAGGCTCTTTTTCAATTAGTTGACTGGTTTATTCCAGTCCAAATCCTGAGCAAGTAACTGCAACTCAATCACGTTGTAACCCATACTTTATTTTTACCTTGTTGTATGTATCAGATTTCATGATTCACTGTCATCCATTTGGGCTATACAGTTAGTATCATTTCTGTGTCCAGGATGTTCCACGGCAGAGGAGGGTTTGTCTATTTTATAGACTCTTCAGGCAAAAGACCAATTATAAAACCTACACAAGTGGGAAATTATTCTGATCTCAAGGAGATATATAATTTGTACTGAGTGAAATTGTTTTGTGCCACATTAGTTCCATTCCTATTAGCAGGTCACAGCCAGAAAGATAGTACTTGGAAGCATCAGTTAAGCCCCACACATTGGTAATATTGTTGGGGTAATATTAGTTTTCCCTCTGTACTATTAAAGATATGCATGAAACTGATGAGTAAGATCTTTTTGAGCATGTAGAATAAGATACTAACAATAAAATGGCACTCACATCTATTTTCCTTATGAGAAATGCTAACTATGAGATATTCCTCATGAGAAATGCTAGCTTAAGATATATTTGCATTAAGATGGGTTGGGTTCTAGGCAAGCCAAGATTCTGTCTTATTATATATATTAATCCAAGGAATTTACCAACGCTGAACTTCAGTGGCTTACATGAATTTAACAGTATTTGTTAAATGTTCTATTCCTGTTCTTTATTATACAGTATACTTTAAAAGAATATAAGGATATGTAAAGAAAATCAGGCCCAGCTTTCAAAATTCTGGTAAGTAAACAACAATCTGGAACATCACAAAGCTAGTATATTCTAATCGGTCTTTAGAAAGTTATGATGTTATGAAATTTTCTTATCCGTTTCTGAATTTGTCGTACATCCAGAATTTGATTTTTAGAGTCCACATTTTAACATCTTGCCTAATTTACAATATTAGTAGAACACATCATTTACTACTTATAGTTTCTCTTAATGATTTGGATAGTGTAAACCAAGTGTTTTAGTTTAAGGCAAGACATTTGTTACATTTTAATTCTATCCTTCCACCAAGATGCCCAAAGCAGAATCCATATATGAATATATAGTATTCCACCCATTACTGGCTTCCAGTCTGCTTAGCTTCAGAAGGAATTATTTTAGATAGCTGCCATACAGCAATGCTTATTTGACTGGGATTCAGTTAATATATGTTCCAGAGGTGGGTTCCTACCGGTTCAGACCGGTCTATAGAACCGTTAGTAACGTGGCAGCTGGAACCGGCAGTGACCCAGGCCTGCCATGCCCCCAAGCCAGTTCTCTCGGCGGCACCATAGGTGCCATCATCTTGTTTTTTTAAGTACTGCGCATGCGCGCGCCTGTGCGGCACGTCCCTGAGCGAACAGGCAGTACCTGAATCTGGAACCCACCCCTGATATGTTCATATTCAGTGTAAGAAGGTAAACTACCCCCATCCTGGTTCCCTCTTCAGAAGTATTGAATTACAGTTCCAGGAAATTTCAGCCAATATGGTCAACAATTAAGCTGGCAAGGATTCCTGGAAGCTGTAAACCAACCTATCTGGAAGGCACTGTTCATGTTTTTATGAGGCAAAATCCTGCTCTTTATCTAGGATTGGAATATAAATATGATCTATAATTAAATACAGGGGGGAAAACCCTGAAGTTGCAACACAGCATCTGCATGCACATACAAGTTGCTTCCTTCACAGGCAAGAATTTAGGAACATGGAAAGGATCATGTTGCACATAAAATAGCCATGCAGGTATATCATTGAATTCATGGAACATTTTGAATTCATACAGCTGTGTGATACTGGATAGAACTGGTTAGCATATTTTAGAAATAAAATTCCACAATCAAAAGAAAACTGGAAGAGACAGAACATAGTTTTGCTTTCGTTAAATTCTAAAAACATGAAAACATTTAGAGGATAATGTCACCTAAAAAGAAATTTCCAGAGAACTGAAAAATCTAAAGCTAACTTTTCAAGTTCCTAGGGATACGCAAGGGCTAACCCACTTCACAAATTCTTAACCCAGTTTTTCTAATCTCATATATGAGAAGGAAAGATCTATTTACATGGCTGTTGAAACTTGCTCTGTAACTTTGGAGCTAAAGCCAGGAAGACAGAGTAATGACCTTGAATGGGTAATTAGTATCTATTAAAATAGTATACAAACTAGGGCGTCGTCAAGGTGCTAGCATCTGGTTCAGCCACCTGGAGCAATTTGGCTTCAAAACAAAGAATTCAAGATGGATGGTGCCTCTGCAAAGTATTTTTTATATATATATATAAATCACTGAGTGAGAAACTATCAAAGAAGAGACCAAACACTGTGCTTCATATTCTGTGCCATCAAATTTAAAGCAAAGAAGTTGATTGTTTCTTATTTTTTTGATTCACTTAAATGGAGAGGGGGAAGCCTTCTGCTAGAAATATAATTTCAGGATACCTAGAAGGAGGAGGTATGCCTAGGAGGTATTCACTTCAGTGAATAATCTTCTATTTTCTTTTTATACTTTAATAGGAACATAAAGAGTCTGAAATTAAGTGTGATTCGCTGTGTGAATATTTATAAAATGGGGCCGGGGGTGTAGTAGAGGGGAGAGGAATCTTGTTTTTTTCCTTGCTGGACATAGAATAGAGAAGAAACAATCTTATTTGGCTTTCTTCTTCAAATCAGGAATGAACAGTAGCACTATATTTTTACTGAGAGAAGATCAGATAATTGTTTTTTGAGGGAACCATTTAGCATCTATCTCATAGGTGATAATTGCAGCATTCTGAAAGGATTAGCATTCATAGCAAAAACCCTCTTGTGTTGTTAGATCTGGAAGAAAACCCAGAATTTGCTTTTTAGTGGAAAACTACTGTTTGGACAACTATTGAAATCACTGGAACAAATTTTTCTAACAGCCTCCTTCTCTAAGTTGTCCCTTACATGAGAATCTCCATAGTCCCCCTCCTTCTCTAAGTTGTCCCTTTACTTAAAGGAGAAGACAGACGATCTCCCCCAAAGTAGGAGTGCAGTTTCCTCTACTTCAGCCACACAGGATCAGAGGTACAAAGAATAACACAGCTGTTGCAGCATGTGTTTTTCTGAGCTGTTCCACTATTAAATCAAGTAAATGAAGTGGCCAAGTTGATTTATATTCATGGAAGGAGATAAAGTAGCAGTTCCCAGGGCCAAACCACAGGTTATATACACATCTTATCCCCTGGAACATCAGACTATCAGATGGATGTAAGGACATATTTACCCTTGTTCTATTCAGGTTCTCACCAAGTTGGTTTTTCTCCCTTTTGATTTTCATATGCATGTTTATCAGCATTTGTAGGCAAGATGTTGTTTGGCCTAGAATCAAAGTAGTTCTTTTTTTAGAACAATCCATCAATTACTGTACCCTGCAGAAATCTAGATGACCAGTAGATAAGGTAAAGGTTCCCCCCCCCCCCGCACATGCGTGCTAGTTGTTTCCAGCTCTATCTCCGTTTCTAAGCCGAAAGAGCCAGCGCTGTCCGAAGACGTCTCTGTGGTCATGTAGCCAGCATGACTCAACGCTGAAGGTGCATGGAGCGCTGTTACCTTCCCACCAAGGTGGTCCCTATTTTTCTACTTGCATTTTTTACATGCTTTCGAACTGCTAGGTTGGCAGAAGCTGGGACAAGTAACGGGAGCTCACCCTGTTATGCGGCGCTAGGGATTCGATCCGCTGAACTGCCGACCTTCTGATCGACAAGCTCAGCATCTTAGCCACTGAGCCACTGCGTCCCCTTGACCAGTAGATAGCAGCAAGGAAATAAAGAAAACTCTTACCACTTTGCTGCCATACAGTCTGTCATCTGGATCTTTGCCAAGCAGTGAGCCAACTCCCTTCTTCCAGGCTAAGGATAATCCTGAAAAAGAGAGGATTTCTAAAGCAATTCTTTATTAGTTAGCAAAGATAAATACCATGCTTTCTCTTTGATTCTACCAATTTGCATTTGATGTAAGAGCCGCGGTGGCGCAGTGGTTAGAGTGCAGTACTGCAGGCTGCTTCTGCTGATCACCGGCTGCCAGCAGTTTGGCAGATCGAATCTCACCAGGCTCAAGGTTGACTCAGCCTTCCATCCTTCCGAGGTCGGTAAAATGAGGACCCAGATTGTTGGGGGCAATGTGCTGACTCTGTAAACCGCTTAGAGAGTGCTGTAAAGCACTATGAAGCGGTATATAAATCTAAGTGCTATTGCTATTGCTATGTACTGGTTTATAATCTGTGAATTTTTATTGCCATAATCATTTTACTGTCTTTGAAACATCACATGGCTATTCCTTCATTTTTATGCAATTATCTTACTTGCTGTAAGAATAAATATAATTATCACTCTGAAAATGAACATGTCCAGAAGATGGACTCAGATATATTTTTCATGTGCACCAGAGGTCACCTTGACAACAGATAAATCCATGATTATGGGATCATGAAGGTCATATCTAAAGCTAAAGTTGATTTCATTTAGTTTTAACATATCTTAATTTAACTTATAGCAGTATACCTTATAGCAGTATATCCTAATATATCTGGATTTAATGGTTGCTCCATTCAGCCTAACTTAAAATTACAGTTAGGTGGCCACACTGGAGTCTCTAGGAAGAAATCAAAGACTTTGAGAAATTACATGAGGCCTGAAAGCTTTTCCATTGTATATCCTTGCGTAGACATTAGGTCTTTAAGAATATGAAGATGGTCAATTGGTTAAGAGATACAGAAGAGTCTAGGGAACAATCAAGTAGCAAAATGGGGAATACAGGTCTTGTATATGCTTTGAGTATCTCAGAAGTCTGAGATCTGCTCTGGGAAAAGGTCTAGCAATTTAAAGTTCAAAGCTACCGATATATTAAGTTGGGCTAACAAATCTCAGCTACAACAATCTGCATGACTTAGGGGTTAACAAAGAGATAATGTACGGAAAATTCTTTCCTACCATTCTGTGGCTGTCCTGATTTTTGCAGCCAAGAGATGGTAGTGAGGGATGGTAGTCCTAGCATTTGCAGACTGTTTACAAGAGCCTAAAAATAATTTTTGGACTTGTTTGGTTTTTATACACTGGAAGTATGAATAATTGTAACATCTCTTTAATGAAAATGTATTTTATTCATGTGTGGATGTTCTCATTATCTTTAAAGATGTCTAATAAGCATTTAAAGATGTTTGATCCCTTGACCCCAATTATATCCTTGCAAGTTGTAGTGTTTAATTACATATTAGGTTAAGCCTTTCCTCTTAGGGCTTAAAGTGTGCTCCTATTCAGTTTGTATGAATTGTTTTTTCTTCCTCTCTTCTTGAAAAGAACAAACAATTTTCTTAAAACCCCCACCCCCACCTCCACCCCCACCCCTAACTTGAATTCTGTAATTTTGCTTTGACTCTGTCTTGTGTTAACTGAAGGGGAATTAACTGAGTGTACGCACAAGATACATGGATATTCCAAACCAGGTTTCTTTAACAATTGAAATTGTTCAGATTTTCTCTTACTCATCCAACTGCTTTTCTCAGGTTTAGAATTTGTCATGCTGACATATAGCAAGGAGGCAAAGAAAAGAAAATGTTTAATGAGTGGCACTATTATTCATAAAAGTTTTATTTACTTGACCAAGAAAATTACAGCTACCATCTGTGTTTCCACAGTCACTATTGAGGTAAAGATCATAAATCCTAAATCATCCTTCTAAATTGGATAACTATCATATGATGAAAACAGAAGCCCACAGCCTTAATATCAATTAGACAATTACAACTTCAAGAATTGTATAGAATAAAAATGGTATGAGTCAGTGACCTGCTATTTTGTACATAAATGTCTCTGAATTCTTCTGACATCATCTACCTACATAAAGTTGGTTTTTACATATATTGGCAGATATATGCAAATAATTTATGGACCGGGTAACATAAACCTAGTTTGCATCTGAATAGGAATGCTTTTTAGAGGATGTTCTCTTATGTAGGCACTTCAGCCCACATTCTGACCATCTAATTGAACGTTACCGTCTTAAAATAATGGCAAGAATTGGATCAGAGCAGATGGTTTCAGTTAATAGCAATTACCTTTAGATAATTGCATACACACAATAAATTTGTCTTTTTTGGAAGTTTCTCCAATTAATTTAAATGCCTCATGCAATCTGTACATATGGGAAAAAACATATGCGCTGCCTTATTTTATCCATCCATCTTACAATCCTTTAATTCACTTGAAAGGGATTCCATTGCATCTGCTTGTTGCTGGTTATGATAAAT
Source organism: Thermophis baileyi (assembly GCA_003457575.1). Lineage (NCBI taxonomy): Eukaryota > Metazoa > Chordata > Lepidosauria > Squamata > Dipsadidae > Thermophis > Thermophis baileyi. The sequence goes on from QLTV01000972.1 coordinate 7,105,956, forward strand.
TCAATCAGTAGGCTCTGCTACTTTGAGATACTAATTTAGGAATGTCCCTGAAATAGGCCTAAATCATGCATGATTTTTATACTTATTTTGAAACTGAGATTATAGGGTTCCATGTGGGTGACTGTGGCAATTTTCTTTCTATGATTCAACATAGTACACAATAAATAATAACTGAAGAATGAGAGTCATGCCAGAGAGCCAAATTGCCTGATGCAGGGGCTGTCCCCGGTACTACTGAAGGTACAATCAAAACCTAATCATTATTGGTATGGTGGTTCAAGGATGATATATCTGGACTATATTTAACTATCTAAGAACATGTCCAAAGAAACCTAGGTATATGTATAGTAGAGTTAAACTCAATTTTCACATGCATTGAATTTCCTGTAATTCAAGCATGTACTACTGTGTGCCATGTAACACCAGTAGCAAATGGGAGTTTATAGTTAACCTCATTATCTAATTCCCTAGGCAGTTCCCACTTAAATATTCAAAAATTCAGAAAACCTCAATGGTTTCTCCCTGCTCTACAGCTGATAAAGAGCCTCAAATTCTCTTAGAACCTCCTGTAGATCTTGTTCTCCTATGCAGAAATTAGCTTGAGGCATCTGTTGTCAGCTTTGGGAAACTGTTGTAACTCCAAACAACTGTCTATCAATTATGGTAAAACAAGGGTGGGGATGTCGGTAGAAAGTTATTTTCTCTGATGCATTTATAATTATGCAGTTCAACAGGTCTGGTCCTACTTACAAGAAGGTAATAATCTCTGCACGTGGCACTTAGAAATACCATGTTATGGAGGGTTGTCAGAATAAAAATCAAATATTTTATCAAAAGATTTTTAAACTATGCAGAATGAAAGGTATACACACCCTTAATATTATTCCCATTCATAAAACCTGACAAACTAACATGTATTCTAAACATTTATATGAGACTACACTTTGAGGAATGCAAATTTAGAACAATGAAAAAAAAATTGAAATATTTAGTGTCTAGAAGAGAGTTTTCACTTTGTACATGCTAAAATAGTTGTACTGTCATTATTTCTATAATTTGAATAACTGAATAAAAACTTAAAACCCTAACAGATACACTAGTTCCCAAACTTTCTCATAAAGAGTACTCTAAGCAGCTTTATTCAACAAAATACCAGCCTACACAGAACTATTTTTTATACTATATTGTAGTGGTTATTTATCATTTAGCCGCCCAGAGTCCCTTGGGAGTTGGGCGGCATACAAATTTAATAAATAATAATAATAATAATAATAATAATGGGGTGGCATGATGGCTCAGCAGTTAAGACACTGGGCTTGTCGGCTGGAAAGCTGGCAGTCCAGGTTTGAGAACTGAGTGCCATGCAACAGGGTGAGCTCCCATTCTCGCCCCAGCTCCTGCCAACCTAGCAGTTCGAAAGCATGCAAATGCAAGTAGATAAATAGGTACCACTTTGGTGGGAAGGTAACAGCACTTGGTAATGACATGCTGGCCACATGAACACAGGAATGTCTTTGGACAGTCCTGGATCAATGGCCTTGAAACTGAGATAAGCATCGATCCCTATAGTCAGCAACGACTAGCAGAGTAAACTCCACAGGGACTTTCTTTCTTTATCATTATATATTGTTTTCTGAAGAATGCTCAGCACATGCTTGTTGGTTAAGAATAATTCAAGTTTAACCCAGGGGTGGGTTCTAACTTACCTCACTGCCGGTTCGCTTCCTCCCGTGCCGCGTGGGCGGGCGCGCTTTGTGCGCGCATGCGCAGTGCCGAAAAATCCAAAAAAAATTCTTTTAAAAAAAAAAGCCGAAAACAAGATTTCGATGCATGCGCAGTGCCGGAAACTCGGCTTCTGCGCATGTGCAGAAGAACCCACCCCAAAAAAAATCACAAATAATTCAAAAAAATTCAAAAAAAAAAAGATGGTGCCACCCACAGACCGGCACCGACCAAACCAGATCCATGACATCACTGTGACATCACCAGTGGGTCGATACCGGTTCGGGCGAACCAGTCCGAACTGGGAGGAACCCACCTCTGGTTTAACCCCAAAGCCTAAGACTTGATCAAATATCATCATATTATGTATATAGTTGCAAGCAAAGCTGTTTTTTTTAATAATCTGAATAATTCTACTTTTCCCCATCCTTTTGACAGATCTAATGTTATAATATCTAATGCTCCAATAACTATGGGAAAACATTTGCCAGTTTATCCCACGTTCTCTGTGTTTGATTATTAAGGCCCTATCCAATCTCTTCTTTTAATCTACTCTACTGTTATTTGGCATTGCCACATCTATATATAAAAATTGCTTTTTTTCCCCACCTATATGGAACATTTTTCAATGCTAAGGTCAAATCAATACAATGCTCTCCCAACTCACATACCGCCTGTGTCAGGCTTCCCTGGGCCTCTCCTACCTCCAAGCCGCAACGCTCTACTCCTTATCTGGGACTCCCTCTGTTTCCCGCTTAACAACCTCTGCACTTTGGGGTTAGGCTGACACCCGAGACTAGCTGGATTGCCACCAATGCAGTCACATGGCATTGCACTTTGCAACAAAATGCTTATGTTAATCCTGATCCCAATTGCCATTGTAACTCTTTTTTATTATTATTATTATTATTATTTTTACACCCATTAACATCTCTTAATGCGGGCTAGAGTCGGAGCAACTGAATGGAGCTGAGCATTTACTGCCCGGATGTCCTTGCTGATGCCATATGGAGTTTGCAGCTGATATCTTTTCTTTGCACCCTAGGAGAGAATCTGCCGCTACCTTGAATTGAACTCTCAATCTTCCAAATGGGAGGCAAGAGTCTTCACCACTAGGCTGCCATGCCACTCGCCATTGTACCTCAATGTCTACCTAGATATATATATATCTGAGAATGTTGTTTGATAGTGACATTGCATCAGTGGCAAGTTTCCATCAGTGTAAAATAAAAACGTTTTTAATTTAATTTCAACCTCTGGGCCATGTTGACTGGAAATCCAAGTTTTCACTTGGATATATAGAGACTGCTACAGTTTTTGGAGGAGGCTGACATGATCTTGGGCCACAATAGGTCCCCACTTTTATTCAGAAAAAGCAGAGATCCATCTCATAATTGTTCAGTTTCCTACGTTGATTTCTAAGGTTTTGCATGAAAGTTGGAACCTGTTATAGAATCTTTCAAGTTATAACTTTACAGCAGTGCTAAAGGCATATTATTTACCAGAGTATTGAAGTGGTTATGAAAAACTTTCGGAGAATATCTCCAGGCAAACTTTTTAATGTCATTATCTTGCTTCAATTGCAGAGGTTTTTTGGGGGGGAAGGGGGGAAGGCATCTAGACATTATCAGTGTACCCTTCCAACCCTCCTTTATTTACTTATCTCTTTTAATGTTCATTCTTCTTTCCACAAATGATTGTGAAGTGTAAAAGGAATAGCTGAACGCTGGCTGTGTTCACGTATAACACTAAGACAGAATTTAATACAAAGATGGGGTATTGAACAAGCCAGGAGCAAGCTAGAATCTATCTGCCACATTTATGAAATAATTAGGAGGAGGGTTATTACTAATAAATTTGCAATACCATCAATATTTTAATGCTGGATTCTGGGTGCTGAATTTCCATATAAGCAGATCTAGATTTAGGTGTAAAGGCAAACCAGAATCTATTCTTAAATGGAAATTACCACTTCTGTACAGGGCTTTAAAAGAAAAAAAAAAGCATAGCATTTGTGGGGACCATCTTGTCTCTCAGCATAATTCCCCTACCACTATCTGGATGGTGATAAACTATTGAGAATGATCCACTGCTTATTTGGCATCAGTTAGTTTTCAATTTTAATGTAAAAAAAAAAAAATCCTGGAGCTTGAAGCTTCTCTCTGTGCAATTGAATATTCCTGACAGTGGGAAACTGGTTTAAGCCACAACTAGTAAGGCAATTTTTCTACCTATAACAGAAAAGTGATTTATTTACAGGAAACCTATAGGAATAGCGAAAACCTAGCTCCTACCTATCTAGCAAAAAGCATGGGAATGTGTGCCTGGGAAGAAATGCAGAATCTCAGATAACCGAATCATTAGGCAGTAATAGGCAAAGAAAGGGCATAGACTCAGCTCTTAACTCTCTACACATTATTGCCCCCTTATGTCAGTAGGCATGAAGTGCTGAGGAGTCAGTGTCATTGAATTAGCACCTGCAATGCAAATAATAATAGTCAATAATATTAACTGAAATTTTAATCTTGAACCTATTGCATCTTCTAACACCATTTTTCTGTACTGTTTTGACATTTGTAGTGATCAGTATTTTAGAACATATTGCAGTATTTTAGTATTTCAGACTGCCCTGTAATTTATATTTCATACTATGTTTTTTGTGCATCACATTAGGTCTTTTTCACAGTTGCTAATTCTTTAGCTATTTGTTCTGTAATTAGATTTTTATTTGTTGCCCATTAAAGCTATTAATGCAGACACATTATTTTCCTATTTCTTAAGGAACAGTCTTGATCAGCCTACAAGAAACAGTGTTTCTTAACTATAAATTCAGTTTCTTTTACTTCCACTTATATATCTGAGTATTTCTATACTTTTTCAGGTTTTCTCCCTGCTTAGGGAATCCTTTTTCTGAGTTGCTAATATACCATAAACATTCCTTTTTTTTAATAAGTTTTTTATTTATTTTTTCATCTTTATACATCTCATGTTGTGAATGTTTGTTTTCTGGGTTAGCACATTGTAGGATATAAGAAAATTCAAAAATAAAATAGTATATAGAAATTTATATAAATGTAGAAGATTTAATTCTGCTTGGGCAGGGGGGTTGGACTGGATGACCTGCAGGTTCCCTTCCAGCTTGAACTTGTTAAACATTAGTTGCTTTAAGATAGTTGGAGAAAATATATGCTGAACAGATATTCTTTTGTTAATTAGAAAGGGGCCCAACTAAAAGGGACATTCTTTAATGCCAAGGCAAGAGAGATAAGAAAATGCTGTGCTTGCAAAATATTTTATGGACAATAATGGGAAGGTGTTGATGAACATGTCAACGATGCTGTTGTCTCTGAGGCGTTACGGAGTAGCTGTGATCGGTGACTGTATCCGATAGGAGGGGCATGGGGGGGGGCGTCGAGATAGAGACTATAAAATGTAATGCTTTTGAAATTTTAAGTGTGGCTTTTGGCTCAAACCTGAATTTAAGGTCAGGCTAAAAGATCCATCGCACTTTGCAAACTGCTATTATTATTATTTCTTTCCAATAAATACTTTTTGTTTTTTTAATCGATCCAAGTTTCTTTTGTTATTTCTAACATTATGATCATAATGGACTGACTGTCCATTACAATCAGAAGTCGGAAGGCTGCTAAGTGAACTTAATGACCCCCCCCCCCAATCCCTGCTCTCCCAAACCATTCATTAAACAAAAGTGCGGGATTGTTAAGTGGGATATCTCAGGCATGGGGAGACCCTGGGAAGCCTAGTGCAGGCACAAGCCCATCTTCCTTGGGCCTCCCAAGGCCTCCTCCCCCCTCCCCA
>QLTV01000972.1:7119486-7141615 GCA_003457575.1 Thermophis baileyi
CGGCATATAAATTTTATAAAATAAATAAAATAAATAAATAAATAAATAACCGTTGCAGTGTCCCAAAGTCATGTGGTCACCTTTTGCAACCTTCTGACAAGCAAAGTCAATGGGGAAGCCAGATTCACCCAACAACCAGGTTCCTAACTTATCAACTGCAGTGATTCACTTAACAACTGTGGTAAGAAAGGTCATAAAATGGGAAAAACTCACTTAACAAATGACTCACTTAACAACAGAAATGTTGGGCTCCATTGTGGTTGTAAGTTGAGGACTACCTGTACTAGATTTTCATATTATTGTAATTATGTGGCCTTTATCCCTTATTTGAGAAGGAAAAAATAAACTGCAAATAGCACTTAGCAATAGCACTTAGACTTATATACCGCTTTACAGTGCTTTACAGCACTCTCTAAGCGGTTCACAGAGTCAGCATATTGCCCCCAACAATCTGGGTCCTCATTTTACCCACCTCGGAAGGATGGAAGGCTGAGTCAACCTTGAGCCGGTGAGATTTGAACCGCTGAACTGCTGAACAGTCAGCTGAAGTAGCCTGCAGTACTGCACTCTAACCACTGCGCCACCTCGGCTCTCCCTTGAAATAACTTAATTATTTCTCCCTTGAAATAACTTAATTGCCTTAAACAGGTACTGTTCCATTTTACTGTTCTGAAAAGAACAAGAAACTCAAAGGAAATTAAAAAATCAGGAAAGAATTAGAATTGTAATATATGAATATATATTACACCAATGGTAAGTATAGAAAAGACAGAGATGAGATGAGATGAGATGAGATGAGATGAGATGAGATGAGATGAGATGAGATGAGATGAGACCTACCTCATTTGCAAAGAGATTATGTACAGAGTAAAAGAGCTGTAGGCATCAGGACATATGTAGAGTACCTATACATCTGGGCAAATTCACAAATACCTCAGATTGGGAAAAAGATTGGCCACTGAACCAGGGGTGGGTTCTAACTTACCTCGCTGCCGGTTCGCTTCCTCCCACACCGCGTGGGCGTGCCTTGTGGGCACGCACATGCGCAGTGCAAAAAAAAATCCCCCCCCAAAAAAAGCCAAAAACAAGATGGCGACACATGCGCAGTGCTGGAAACTCGGCTTCTGCGCATGCGCAGAAGAAAAAAAAATAAAAAAAAAATAAAAAAAAATTTCAAAAAAAAAGATGGTGGCCTCCACGGACCGGCACCAACCGAACCGGCTCCGTGACATCATCGTGATGTCACCAGCGGGTCGCTACCGGTTCGGGCGAACCGGTCCGAATCAGGAGGAACCTACCTCTGCACTGAACACATTATCAAAAATTCGTCTTCCTACCATTGAGTAACAAATTCCTTCCAATATGCAAGGCAGGGGAACTTCTCAGCTTCAGTATCTGATGTCCTATTATCGGAAGTTCTGAACACAAATGTCTGCGTTTCCATTATTTGCAATGTTGCCCTCTAAGGAAGAAGTTACAGGGAAAATACCGTGTTTCCCCGAAAATAAGACCCTGTCTTATATTTTTTTGAACCCTGAAATAAGTGCTTGGCCTTATTCCTTGGGCTTATTATCAGGGGATGTCTTATTTTGGGGGAAACAGGGTAGGATGTAGGAAGAAATCTATGGCAATAGAAAAGAATTTTGCCATGGATTCTGTTGAGAACCATCTTGGTTTTCTTATCCCAGTGAACCAAGAAGGATGTTTGGATAGCAATTATCTTTTATAAAACAATACTTCTGACTCACTTTTGACAATGCCTGACATCACTAGGGGTTGTCATTTTCTCTTTTTTTTTCCCCTCAGTCAAAATACCCCATGTACTCACAATTACATATAGTGTCTATTTTTTCTCTGCAATATTTCACACACTGATCAGATGATTATGCACCATTGTGTGGTCATATAATCATTTCAAGAAGTTATGAAAAGAAAAAAATCTTCAGAAGGAAGGCATCCTATTCTGCTTTGAGCACAATATTATGAAAGAAAGGGGGGGGGAAATCAAGTGTCTCAGCCAGCTGATACATTTTTAGAAGTAAACTAACATTTCTCCCCTTCTCTCCGCCACCCCCATTCGTATAGTAATTGGACCTGAAAATATGCTCAATATTTTATTACAAATCTGGACATGAATCTACTGGAACAGAAAATCACAAGACCCAAAGTGGAAAGTAAAACAAATTGGATTTATACCATTGCTAATTACTGGTAATTGCTGCCCTTTTTTTGCAAGAGGCAGAAAACAGAGCAATGACTAAAACTCTCCTAATTATGTTTTGTTCTCCTCTTTCCATACCACCACCCTTTGCATCTTGTTCACGATAGCAGCTGGTGAAAAAAGGCCAAAGGTGAAAAAAACAATGAAGGCAGAAAGAAGAAGAGAGGGTTCATCCGACAGTGCGGTTTTATATGGAAAAATTTCAGCTCAACGCCATTCATTGTTATCTCATGAAGGACCCTTTCCTGAATGAGGGAGGATATTGTTAATTATAGAATAGAATATCTTATTTCCACATTCAGATTTAACGGATTCACATGCATCAAAATACTTCATTATAGAAAAAAGAAGCTACTTTCATAGAAAAACTGTTTCTCTTGGAAGGGAAGAAGGTTAAGCGGATGTATGAAGACAAAAAAATGGTAATTGGAGAAAGTCCACCTACTTTTCAGATATAGAACTTTTTGAAGAATTGATATGATTTGGATTTCAAAACCTTGGTAACTAAGGTCTCTAAAGTAGAGATTTCAGACTTTCTTTGATCGTGATCCTGTGAGTTTGGTTGACAAAAAAAAATCTACCTCTTAAAAATGGAGATTAAATGAAACATTGTTACAGAAGGAAGCAATAGTGGAGGATTGTAAAAAGAAATTAAAATATTTTTTAGAAAGTAATTGAAATAAGGATTTTTTAGAACAGTTTGGGATGCAAGAGAGATTTTATGAAAGGTTGTTTTATACAACATAACAGTGAATTAAAAAAAACAAAAAAGAGACAAGAGAAAACATAGGTTCTTTTGGATAGGATAAAAAAAGAAGAATTAAAGAAATTTCCAGAGCAAATAATGTGGATTTAATCTCATCAAATTAAACTTTTACAGCAACAAATGTTAACAGTAAGAGAAATGGAAATAAAAAAATGACTTATTTAAAGCAAAAAAAAAATGAATTTTCAAACATATCAGGGAAATGATTAGCCTATAAATTAAGAAAAGAAGAAAAGAAAATGGTACTGAAACTTCAAGAGGGAGATACTGTATTAATGGATTAGGTAGTTATGCAAAAATCATTTCATCGATATTATTCTAATTTGTATAGAGGACACGATATTCCTTTGGAGAAAATAGGTAAATATTTTTAAAAAATAAAGTGAGCAAGGATTATAGAGAAACAACTACAAATTATGAATGGACCTATAAAAATACAGGAAATTTTTCAAGTAACAAAAAAGATTCAACCAGGAAAAGTATCTGAACCAAACGGATTACTGGATTTTTATTATAAATGTTTTGAGGATGAACTTTTACAGCTTCTACAAAATATGATGAATTCTATTTTACATGGAGGAAAAATACAGAGATTTTGAAAGAGGCTAATATAGCACCGATACTTAAAGAGGGACAAGATTTGACCTTAACAAGAAATTTCAAAGCAATGAATAAATTTATATGATAATTTTATAACTGCTGTAAAGGAAATCAGAAGCTACTTCTTTATATTTTCTTTCTTTTTGCAGTTTTGGCTTTTCTTTTCTTTTTCTTCTTCTTTCATTTGTTCTAAATATTAGAAATATTTACCTTTATTTATTAAAATCTTAATAAGGTTATTTGAAAAAAGTAGAATTTATACCACAGAAACTCTAATATATTTAATATATTATAATAATATATTTAATATAATATATTTAACCTGCCAGTCACTTTTTTTTCTCATTAGCATATAAGTGCAGTTCTTTGTCCTTTTGAGAAATGAGACAAATTATAATAGAGATAATAATAGAGAAATAATTGTTCATGTACTGTAGCCTTACAAACCTAAAATTAAGGCTTAAAAATTAATGTTTTCTTTACACTTCAATAAAAATAGAACACATTCTCAGCAAGTATTACTACATCTGTTTGGCACAAGGCATTCATCAAATGCTTAGGAAATTTCAAGAGAGATTTTTCTCTGCTTACATCAGGAAATTTCAGGGTTGTTTTCATATGAGAAAGTCTTAACATATCAATTAAATCTGAAATTCACTTCACATAATTGCAGAGAAGCAGATATGCAAGCTGAGCTTGTCCATTTCTTTATAGGCACTTCTTAAATGCTGCCTTAAATGCTGAGCTGTTTACAGAATTCATGACTCACACTTTGTGAGCCCCGACTCATGAAAGCTCATGCCCTTTAATAAACATGTTAATTGGAAAAGGTGCTATCTTCTGACTTTTTGCCATCATGGACTACAATATTCTACAATATTCACAGATGATAATTCTTTGTTCATTTTTTGCCACTGAATCAAGTCCAACACTTCATTAGTATGCAAATAAAATCTCTCCGTCTCAATCTGTTCCCGGACACAACCTGCACCCTTTCCAGAATAATAGAGTTGGAAGGGACCTTGGAGGCAGGGGTGGGATTCAGCCGGTTCGGACCAGTTCGGGCAAACCGGATGCTTATTTTACATCTGGTTTGCCGAACCAGTAGTTGCAAGGACTGGCTGGCCCCGTCCACCCTGCCCCTCCCAGGAGTCTCCATACGGCCCGTTTTGGATGCCAGGTAAGTGCAGGGCCCGCACGGAGGCTCTGAGAGGGCAAAAAACGGGCCTCCCGGAAGTTCTGGAAGTCTGGAAATGGGCACATTTCCGGCCTCTGGAGAGCCTCCAGAGCCTGGGGGAGGCCGTTTTCACCCTCCAGGATGCTCAAGGAAAGCCTCCGGAGCCTGGGGAAGTTCCAGAAGTCCAGAAATGGGCTCATTTCCAGCCTCTGGAGGGCCTCCAGAGGGCCTCCGGAGCCCAGGGGAGGCCGTTTTCGCCCTCCCAGAAGCTCGAGGAAAGCCTCTGGAGCCTGGGGAGAGTGAAAAACGGAGCCTGGGGAAGTTCCAGAAGTCCAGAAATGGGCTCATTTCCAGCCTCTGGAGGGCCTCCAGAGGGCCTCCGGAGCCCAGGGGAGGCCGTTTTCGCCCTCCCAGAAGCTCGAGGAAAGCCTCTGGAGCCTGGGGAGAGTGAAAAACGGGCCTCCCGGAAGTTCTGGAAGTCCGGAAATGGGCCCGTTTCCGGCCTCCGGAGCCCGGGGGAGGCCGTTTTCGCCCTCCCGGAGGCTCGAAAAAAGCCTCCGGAGCCTGGGGCAGGCAAAAACGCCCCCTCGCCATGGTGCAGGAGGCCGAGTAGGCCATGCCCACCATGGCCATGCCCACCCAGCAACCAGGCAGAGAGCTTTGGGAGGGCGAAAAACGGGCCTCCCGGAAGTCCCGAAAGTCTGGGAAGTTTCTGACCTCCGGAAGGCCTCCGGAGCACGGGGAAGGCCATTTTCGCTCTCCCGGATGCTCAAGGAAAGCTTCCGGAGCCTGGGGAGGGCGAAAAACAGGCCTCCCAACTGGACGTCAAATGGGCCCCTTTCCGGCCTCCGGAGCCCGGGGGAGGCCGTTTTCGCCCTCCCGGAGGCTCGAAAAAAGCCTCCGGAGCCTGGGGCAGGCAAAAACGCCCCCTCGCCATGGTGCAGGAGGCCGAGTAGGCCATGCCCACCATGGCCATGCCCACCCAGCAACCAGGCAGAGAACCGGTTGCTAAAATTTTTGAATCCCACCCCTGCTTGGAGGTCTTCTAGTCCAGTTCTCAGGCTGGAAACCCTATATCATTTCAAACAAATGGTTGTCCAATCTCTTCTTAAAAACTTCCAGTGTTAGAGTACTCACAACTTCTGGAGGCAAATCGGTTCACTGATTAATTGTTCTAACTGTCAAGAAGACATTTCCAGAGACATTCCATTGATATTTTTAATTTTGTCAATCTACTTGTCCATTGCTTCATGCTCAAACTTTCTTCAAACCTGCTAAACATTTTTTCCCCTAGTCTATCATCTGTTAGCATAACAATGCCCAAATATGGGCATTTCTGCTTGCTAATAATCTCTTCAGGAGAGAACACACTGTTTTTATTTCTTCCATAACTGTTTGATTGAGTCTGCTTGGAGACCATGATTCTCCTTGTAATCATTTCCCAAATGCAAAATTCAAATTTATTTGTCTTCTTTCTCTTGATGTTCAATATTCACAGCCATATGTTGCCCCTGGAAAAGCCATTGCTTTAATTAGTCTGATCTTTTCTGTCATAGAATGTCTTTATCCTTCATGATCTTGTCTAAGATAGTTCCTTCACTATGAGGAACCTTTTTCCTTCTCCAGCACAGTATCCATCTATATCTACGTAAGAATATACCACCTTTGCTACTTTACTGACAACTGTGAATTCAGTAACCGTGTTTGTTCACATAATCACTGTGTGTTTAAAAATTTAACATTAACTCAGATTAACATGAGCTCTGTTCTTTATGAAAATTCCCAAATGAACAGGTGCTAGCCCCGTTATTTCTAATAAATTTCATATTCTGGCATAATCCAATCAGAGATTTCGCTGGTGAAGGCTTTTATGGCTGGTATCTGTTGGGCAGAGTTGAGCTTCAGTGTTTAGTGACTGTGGTAGATTTAGTGAAGGTTTTCTGGCGAATTGTTGGCATCTTCAGAGGCAAAATGGCTGCAGATGTCAATGGTATTATTTACCTTGCACCACAACAAGAACCTCACCAAAAAGCAGGACCAACCATAAATCAGCTCCCAAAAATGGCTAATCAAAAACATACATAATTTGTATGTTTAGCAAATGAGGTAGTCAGAGGGATCAGAATGGAAGGCAGAGGGCAGAGTTTAATTTCAGCACCTAACTGGGGGCTGGGAGGACAGAAAGATCGAGAAATCTATCCATTCTATCTTTTGTTCTGTTTTCTTTATGGGGAAAAAATGTGGATTTGTGAGGGAGGGAAGAGGTAAAGCAAGAGAAAAGGACAAACTTCGGGAAGTTTGTCCTTGAGCTGCCACCTTTGCATGCAAGGGCCTGGCTTCGCCAAAGCCTAGCAACGGTTAGGAAAGGCCTGCAGTCTTCCAACTGTCAGCTGTTTGGAGCAGAGGCTTAGCAAGGGTGTCAAACTCGATTTCATTGAGGGCCGCATCAGGGTTGTGTTTGACTTCGGAGGGCAGGGTGGGTGTGGCCAGGGTGGGTGTGGCCAGATCGATGTCACTCGTGTTGGGGGCACCTGTGGTGGCCTGAGCAATCTGCCAGCAAAAACGGGCTCTCGAGCTCCGTTTTTGGCTGCAACAGCCTCCTGCAGCCCTCTGCCAGTGAAAACGAAGCTCAGGAGGGCCGCGGGCGGCCCTCCTGAACTCCATTTTTCCTGGCAGAGGCACTGTGGGCTGGTCCTTTTTTGTTTCCAGGGCGGCCTCGCAGGCCAGATCTAAGCACCCCACGGCCTGGATTTGGCCCCCGGGCCTTGAGTTTGACACCCCTGATATAAAGTATATCCTTTTACTTTTTAAAAAAATGTCCATTCCTTGGACATTTCTCTTTTCATGTAGAGTTCTATTTCTCATGGTGCGATCTTAGGCAAAACTGCCAATTCCCAATTACAGTGAGTTCAGAATCTACAATCCTTCAGCCTATCAAGGCCTTGTGGCATTTGATGTGCAGCATCTGCTTCCTAACTCTGTTATCAATGTAAGCCCTGCTGATTACCTCACCCTGAATACCAATGGATGGCTAAACCGCAGGTCTCCAACACCCTCCATCCTCGCAAGTAATTACAAGCCTTTGTAGTAAGCCGGATAAATAACTTTGCCAAGTTGTAAACTGGAGAACCAGAGTACAGCTTTAAAAGAACACAGCTTCTTCCAGATGTATCCTTCCCTTCCCTTTTTGCCCATTCCATCTTAACCGTTGTGGTACCAGGTTGGTTTCTGCATCAGAGCAAAGGAATGGATGAGGAAAGCCCTAGCTACATACCGTACCTCTCATTTTAACTGTTGCTTCAAAGGTTTTAACACAAATTTCTGTGCTAAAACTGCAGGTAGTCCTTGATTTACAACAGTACATTTAGTGACCATTCAAAGTTACAACGGCACTGAAAAATGTGACCTACGACCATTTTTCACAGTTATGACCTTTGCAGCATCCCCATGATCATGTGATCAAAATTCAGACACTGGGCAGCTGGTTCATACTTATGACTGTTGCTGTGTCCCAAGGTCATGTGATCCCCTTTTGCAACCTTCTCACAAGCAAAGTCAATGGGAAACTAGATTCGCTAAACAACCGGGTTACTCACTTAACCACTGCAGTTATTCACTTAACAACTGTGGCAAGGAAGATGGTAAAATGGGGCAAAATTCATTTAACAAATGTTTCACTTAACAACAGAAATTTTGGGCTCAATTGTGATTGTAAATCAAGGACTACCTGTGGTACTGGGATGAAAAGTACTATTATATCTTTTTTAACCATTCATATTCAGTGTGATGAAAAAGAAATTCCTGTTGATATTTTTTGAAAGAGAGAGAGGGGGGGAGAGAGGGAGAGAGAGAGAGAGTAGTAACAATATTTGCATAGTGGAAATGCAATAAGATCTTCATTGAGTGGTTGCTGAAAGCTTCCTGCCCTTTGCTGTACAATCAACTTCACCTGTAGCCCACTTGGCTACCCACAGTCCTTAGAAATAGTCAAGGGAGAAACACTTCAAATCAAAAATCAGAGACAGCTACTAAGGCTGCTGAGTGATGGGGAATCTGCAACTGTTGTAGTCTTCACCATCTCATCACAATGAAGTAAAACAATGGTAAAAGAAGAATGAAATACATTCTAAAGCAGTCCCAGAATGGTATAGACCAGGGGTGTCAAACTCAAGCCCCAGGGGCCGGATCCTGCCCACGGGGTGTTTAGATCTAGCCCGTGGGGCCGCCCTGGAAACAGTGAAGGACCGGCCCGCAGTGCCTCTGCCAGAGAAAACAGAGCTCAGGAGGGCTGCATGCGGCCCTCCTGAGCTCCGTTTTCGCTGGCAGAGGGTTGCAGGAGGCTATCACAGCTGAAAACGGAGCTCACGAGGGTCACGGGCGGCACTCCCAAGCTCCGCCTTCACTGGCAGAGGGTTGCAGGAGGCCGTTGCAGCTGAAAACAGAGCTCGGGAGCCCATTTTTGCTGGCAGAGCACTCGGGTCACCACAGGCGCCCCAACACGAGTTATGTCAAGCTGGCTATGCCCACCCTGGCCATGCCCACCCCATCCCCCCAAGGTCAAACATAACCCTGATGTGGCCATCAATTAAATTGAGTTTGACACCCCTGGTATAGACAAACAGAAGGCTCTTTTTTCAGGGGGGGGAGTTACATGTTTTGGGTACAAGAACCAAAACATTGGGTGAAGTAGATAGGCAAAATGTTCAACATCAGATTCTGGAAAGAACATGCCTATTGCCTATGTTGTGAAGAAAATAGGGTGAAGACACAAGAAAGTCAACCTGAAACAAGCAACCAGAAGTAAGAAGATTCACTGCTGTGCTACAAGATCTGTTTAACTCAGAAACTTAGCCGGTCAATGAAAAAACAACCAAAGTGATACAATAATACTGACCAAATGCAGTTGGCAAAGATGGAAGAGAAAGGCTGGAGGGGGGGGGCTAGTTGTAACCCCCCATTCAGATGCCACTGTCCTCCAAGAGCACTTTTGTCTTCCCCAGGCCCTGTGTATCACCTGGCCAGGGTGCAGCAAATCAAGGAAGTGTGTGTGTGTCTAATTTTTAAGCAATTGTGAAAAAATTTTGTAAGTTATGTGAGACTCTGTGTATGCTGTGTCTTCCCTTCAGCATCTCATTGCTGTATAAGATCTCAAAATCCAGATTTATCAGAATTTCTGGAAATTTGGAGAACGAGCTTTAGCACATGATTTGTTTAAACCCAGCAATTTTACCTCTAAATTCCACAACTACTTCAGTCCCTGTAAATTATGGATATAAGAAAGCAATTATATGATCCCATAGCTCTCTGGAAAGCAGCGAAAGTAATCATTTTTTTAATAAGTATATGTCACAGCATTTTTGAGACTTTGCTTTTATTCTAGTCAATTTTCCCTAAAGATAATTGTTTTCCTCTTACATTTCTTCAACAATGTTGTTGGCTTTTACAAAAAAAAGCTTTCCAAGAATTATTTTCCAAGATCCAGTATAAAATGTATTTTTTATTGTAGCTCTTCTCCAAGAAAGCTGAAATAAACAGTGTAACACCTGGGATTCTAAATCAAAATAGTGTGTTGAGGTTTCTGTGTTGTTATTGTTGTTGTGTGTAATGTGTGTGTATGTGTGTTTGTAGCATAGCCAGGTGAGTATTGAAGGAATGAAGTGGGAAGTAGCACAGCTGCACATTTCCCTATGCCTCGAGCACAGCCACCATGTCCAGGCAAGTACTGAGCAACCTTAATTAACTCTAATTAATAAAAACATATAAAGTTGCTCTAACCTGAATCCTGGTCATCTAGTTTTACAGTGACTCCTCTCATTATCCATGACTCTTTTAAGCAGCAATGAGCCTTACCGTGTTTCCCCGAAAATAAGACCCTGTCTTATATTTTTTTGAACCCTGAAATAAGCGCTTGGACTTTTTGCCATGCACTCAAAAGCCCGATTGGGCTTATTATCAGGGGATGTCTTATTTTGGGGGAAACAGGGTAGTAGTAGCACAGCAACCCCCAAGGGGCTGGGGAATAGGCTGTAATTTCTGGCTGTCATCTAACCATTACTATTTCAACCTCAGTAACAGTGCTATGAGAGCCAGTTCGGTGTAGTAGTTATGGCATCAGGCTAGAAACCGGAAGACTGTAAGTTCTACTCCTGCCCTAGGCATAAAGGCAGCTGGGTGACCTTAGGCTAGTCGCTTTCTCTCAGCCCTAGGAAAGAGGCACAGAAACATCGAAATATAGAATCCTATGACTGGAAGGGATCTCGGAAGTTGTCTAGTCCAACTCCCTGCTCAAGGCAGGAATCTTATATCATTCCAGTCAAATGGTTGTCCAGTCTATTTTTGAAAACCTCCAGTGATGGAGCACTTACAACCCCAGATTGCAAGGTATTCCATTGATTAATTGTTCTTTTACTGTCAGAAAATTTCTCTTTACTTCTAGGTTGGGATCTCTCTTTAATAAGTTTCCACCCATTACTTTGTGTCCTACATTCTGATGCTTTGGAAAATAAGTTAATCCCCTCTTTTCTGTGACAGCCCCTCAAGTACTAGAAGACAGTTATCATGCCCTCACTAATCCTTCTCTTTGATAGGCTAGACATACCTAGCTCCCTCAACCTTTCGTCATATAATTTAGCCTCCAGATCTTTTTATCATCTTTGTTGCTCTTTTCTACATACTTTCCAGGGTCTCTCTCAATATCTTTTTTTTTTTTTGTATCGTGGTGACCAGAACTGGATGCAATATTCCAGGTATAGTCTCACCTACGCAGTCTAAAATGATACTATCATTTCTCATTTTCTTGATGCTATTCCTCTATTGGGTTGGGAAAACCACTTCTGAAAAACTTGCCAAAAAAAACTGCAGGGACTTGTCCAGGCAGTCTCTGAGAATCGGACACAATTGAATGGAAGGGGGGGGGGAAACAGTGCTCTGGATAAGACCTTTTCCTAAAGGAACCATAGTCTTAACAATTCAAATTGTTAAGCCAAATATATTGATATCCTCTATCTCTGTGATGGCGAACCTATGGAGGTTTCCCTGGAGCCTGGGGAGGGAGAAAAACAGGCCTACCGGGCCCACCGGAAGTCAGGAAACAGGGGAGTGGGCGAGCAGGGGGTCGTGCACGCATGGGGGCAGCACAGGGGGGTTGCATGCACATGCGCAGGGGTTGGGGCATGTGGGGGGGCATTGAATTATGGCTGTGGGCAGACACAAGCGCGCGATACCGTGCGCGTGCTTTTGGCACCTGAGGAAAAAAAGGTTCGCCATCACTGCTCTATCTAGACCGGGGGTGTCAAACTCGATTTCATTGAGGACCACATCAGGGTTGTGTTTGACCTTGGGGGGGGCTGAGTGGGCGTGGCTGGGCGTGGCCAGGGTGGGCATGGCCAGCTCGACATCCTGCAGCCCGCATGCAGCCCGCACGCAGCCCTCCCGAGCTCCGTTTCCTCTGGCAGAGGCACTGCGGGTCGGTCCTTCGCTGTTTCCAGGGCAGCCCCGTGGGCCAGATCTAAGCACCCCGTTGGCCGGAACTGGCCTGTGGGCCTTGAGTTTGACCCCCCTGATCTAGACAGAGATGAACAAATGAGTGACCTCCATATGCTTTGGCTATAACTCCTGTAGTCTTTTATCATTAGCCTTTTAATCTGGGATTCATGGAGATACTTAGCTTGCCTTCCTGGGATATTCTTTTATTTCTTTTATAGTTTGGACAATTTGACCACTGTTGTACTCGGGAGAAGACTCCGAAGAACGTCTGCTCTTCAGGACTTCTTTTATCAGTGGTGTCAAATCTCTTGAACATTTTAGGGTTTATCTGAACTGGTGTCATCTTTAAGGACAGAAGTAAACAATAAACCATACAAAGGTAAAAGTAAAAAAAAATGCAAAAACAAATCCTTAAGGAGGAAAGAAATGCACTATATTCAGGTTTAAAATGTCAGCATACTCAGAAAGTGTAAACATATATTTCATTTCATGTTATGATTACCTCCAGTTCAAACCCAGTGCAGGCTAACATAGTAATCATCAAGGTCTAATCCCATTCTTTTTATGTTTAAAAATGTGTTCTTTCATGCCACAGATCTGGGCACAGTTCCCAGGATATTTTTCTTCCTGGTACAGGCTTTTCAGCCATTCATTCATATAAAGGCCTCAAGTACAGTATGATGTATGGGAAAATTATTTCCATTTTGCAAAACTTTGGACTTCTTCAGTTGGTACTTTGATTACTTTGTGAGTGATCTACACTTTTCAAAAAACAGTGAGAGAACACATTGTAATGTTCTTGTATGACTTGTTCCAATGGATTATAGCATAAGAATTTTTGTTCATAGATCTTATTATCTCATTAAAAAAACTGCTAAACCTAAGTTTTCTTATTTTAGTGAAAAGCCACTGAATCTGCGATGGAATCTATTCTTGTAATCAGCTCCTGAATAAAAATGGAAAAATGTGTTAAAATGTGTTAAATGTGTTAAAATGGAAAAATGTCCTCCTAGTTTAGCATTTAAAGAGAAAAGAAATAGGTAACTTTGATGCTTTATGGTGCAATGAAATTTTTAAAAATAGTCGAAAAATCTATTTTTTGATTAAACTTGATTTCTCAAAACAGTATTACTTTGGATCAACTGAATTCTGCTGTGATTGTTTCTTAATTTTTTATCAAACTTGATTTAGTTGACCTGGCCTACCTCTTGGCAGTTAATTCAATTTAAACATTAACTGTTGGTAATATTAAATGTTAATATTTAATAAAGTATTATTATTGCCATTATTATCTCTGAATTTCCATAGGGGCTTTTGAGAAATCAGCAGAGGCTCATAAACTGGCAATCCACTTTTGCAATAAACTGAAGGAAATGTAAAATAGATTATTTTTGTGAATGTTGAAATAATAAACTTGAAAGTTTTGCCTTTGTGGAAGAGTGAAAGGTTACCTTAAAGTAGCTGAAACTGTTTTTAATTTTAAAATAAATTAACACAAATTATTTTTCTTGTGTACTGGACATCTCAGATAATATTTAATAAAGGTTGGTTGTAATTACCTCATAGCTGGGAATACAATTCAAAAATTGTAACAAATACGGATTGGGTTTATCCTATTATCACTATACTTTCAACTGAAATAAAAAGAATTGTTAGCATGATTTTAGAACAATCATTGCTAATTATTTCTGCTTGTCTATATTTCTTTTATTTAGGGTCTCTCAAGACATCAAGAAGTGTGGATCTTTCGATGAATTATACAACATTGGAAAGGCAATCTATATCTGACTTGGAGCAATATCTTCATCTGTCAACATCTTAATATTTGTTTATTAGGGCCTTCAGAGGCAGTCACATGACCTCCATGAATGGGTCCCACCATTTTTTTTTGAAGCCAGCCAAGCTGGTAGCTAGCACCACAAGAAATATATGGCTGTATAGGTTAAAATCAGCACTTTGAATTGTTCTTCAAAATGTATAGGGAGCCAGTTCAGGGCCTCAAACCAATGTAAAATGTTCATGTCAGCATCTATCCAGCAATATCCAGGCCACTGGATGCTGAATCAAGTGTGGCTCCTGGGTGATCTTTAGAGGCAGCTGTATGTAGACAGAACTACATACTACCAATGTTCCCTCTAAGCTGCACGGCTGCACACGTGACAGGAAATCGCCGTGCGGCAGTTTCCAACTGCCGCACAGTGATTTTCAATGTCAGAGGGAACATTGCATACTACTAACCACAAATGACAATCTAATAAGAATAAGACTTACTAAAAATTTTTAGATGAAGTTATATTCCAACATGTTTTTAAAAAATGTAGGTATATGCTAGAAAGTAAGGAACTATACCAATCTAGTATATCTTCCTGAGAATAAATCCAATTTAACGAGATCTGAATAGCTGTGTACTGGATTATATTCTAAAACATACACCCGTCTACTTATACAATTCTGCCCTCTTGTGCTTTATTTAATGTATACAAAAACAGGCCTTTTTTCAGTGAGGGAATTGATATTTGTTGAGATTGGCATTTGAAATAATCTTTTAAAAATATGCACACCAATCTCAATCCTGCCAACCTACTGAAGCTTGTTTTCTTTTTATAAAATCCTAAACACATTAAATGTCAACCTGCATATTATTTGTCACTAAGTACCCAATCAAGCTTGGTTTATCTCAAACATTCATACAGACTCAGTTAGTTAGTGCTTCAGCTGGAAACCATCAGGGAATCTCAGGGCTGCAGACTAGAGTGGGAAATAGGAAAATCATAATAGAAGTCAATGGTAACTGGCTTACGCATGTAGACCACTCTATGGACTTGTCCTGAAATAATTGGGAGTCAAGTTCAATTTGGAACTGTTCCTTGTTGCTATTGTTGTTCAGTTGCTAAGTTGTTCCTGACTCTTCGTGACCCCATGGACCACAGCACACCAGGCCCTCCTGTCCTCCACTATCTCCTGGAGTTCACCCAAACCCATGCCCATGTCAATGACACTTTCTAACCATCTCATCCTCTTCCGCCCCCTTCCCCTTTTGCCTTCTATCTTTCCCAACATCAGGGTCTTTTTTCAATGAGGACCTGCTCCTACTTTATTATTTGGAAAACCACATGGACATTATTTGTTTTATAATTTTTTCTATTTTTCCAGAGTCCTCGACCAAAGGTAAACCTTTCTGATCTCAGTTTTCAACAGGTTGCTCTTGAAAACAGAGGGAAAGAAGAAGATAATCAAATGTTTTCATGCAGAGCAACTGCACTTCTCTTCCATCAAATTGTCACTCAAGCTTTGCTTTCTGTTTTATGTGTTGGCACAGTATACCCATGATTAATGGGATCATACCTATCTTACTCAATCAGTTGGTTCATATGATATACTGAATTGTAAACAAACTACAGACATTGGATTTGCACAACGTAGGCAAAATGTGGGTTGCAGTTCACTGTGGAAGCACATGAACTTACATGGAAAGTTTGGTTACTGTGGGGGGGAAATCTGGATTTTGTAATCTCAAATAATCTGAGTTTTCAAGCAGCCCTTTTCTTTTCTTCCTGAACATAGATAGCATGTTCACGTACAATTTTCCATCCACTGAGTTTATTCTGAATAGATAATACATAGTTACAGGACAGGGGTGGGTTCTGGATCCTTTTGCTGCCAGTTTGCTCAGGGTTGCACCCCACGTGCGCGTGCTTAGCAATCAAAAATTAGCTTCTGCGCATGCGCAGAAGCAAAATCCAAGATGGCGGCACCAGGGGTGAAATGCTCCCGGTTTGGGCGTGCCTGCCGGTGGTCGGAGAGCTGGTAGTGACGGCAGTGTGAGGCTTCACCCACCCGCCCGGACGCCGCCATTTGGGTTCTTTTACCCTCTGCGCATGCGCAGAACACTTTGCGCATGCGCAGAGGGTAAAAGAACCCAAATGGCGGCGTCCGGGCGGGTGGGCGAAGCCTCGCATTGCCGTCTCTACCGGCTCTCCGACCACCAGCAGGCATGCCCGAACCAGGAGCATTTCACCCCTGGGTGGCGCCCACAGAGACACCGACGGAACCGGCTCCGTGACATCATTGCCGAGTTACTAACGGTTCTAAAGAACCGGTTAGAACCGGTAGGAACCCACCTCTGATACAGGGGCATGGGGAGCAAATATGGTCCTAGGACCCCTGGAGATCCTCCAAGACTCTCTCAGGGATTTCAAAAGCAAAACTATTTGCCAGCCTATGTTGAAAAATAAGCAATATAAAAATCCCATCAAACAATGGTGAGAAATTGCAGAGGCAGTAAATGCATCAGTTTTAAATTTTAAATACGGAAAGTATCTATAAATATAATCCATATAAACAAAAGCTGTTTTGGGATCCTACATAGTTTTTAAATGTGGGAAGAGGTCCTGGGAGAAAATATTTAAGAAACACTGATTTAGAGGATTTTAAATTCAATTATTCCCAGTTTTGTACACCAGATGGCAGTACATGACTGTTCTATTGAATGTAGCCATAACCTTGGCTACTATCATTAACTTTCCCAATAACTGTTAATCATTCTGAATCTTAAGCAATTATCAGCTTAATACACCTGATAAGATGGCAATACTCAGATATAGTGAGTTCTAGTTCTGCATTTATCCAAACAAATGATAGTGCAAATAAATTTAAAAAAAAAAAAAAAACCTGCGTAGATTGCATTGCAGTTCTTGGCCAGGTAGGATGAGTGTTAGTAATACAAGCAAAGATAACTTCATGCTACTTTGTATTCGCCCCCCCCCAAAGTGGTTATATTTATATATTGTCTTCTTTACCTATGATGATTTTTCTTCTAGAAAACACATCTTTTGAAGAAGATGAAGAGATCTTTAGTAACACTTTGCATTTAGGTATCTCATTTATCCAGAATGGTATATAGGGTCTCCTGCTTGAGCAGGGACTAGAAGACCTCCAAGGTCACTTCCAACTCTGTTGTTATGTTGTTGTTGTTGTTGTTGTTGTTGTTGTTGTTGTTATACAACCATCCCATTCTACCAATTACATGAACCAACAACTTCAAACAAACCATACAGACCTTGCAAAGTATCATACAACTGTATCAGCAAGTATCTCCCTTTCTCACCTCCTGTGGAGACCCACTGTCTCTAGGATTCCAGATTCAGCTTTCTTGCTAGCTTCTGTGTTTCAGTGTATTAACACTGAGGAGCCCTGCTGGTGTAGTGGTTAAACTGCAGTACTGCAGGCAAACTCTGCCCACAGCCTGGAGTTCATTCTTGATGGGGCTCAAGTTTGACTCAGCCTTCCAGAGGAGAGGGGTGGAGCCTCCCAGCGTTTCCAGTCGCAAGGAACGGATCTCTCTGTTCCTGTGCTGGTTTTCTCCTCGTTTGTGGGCTTTGAAAGCCAAAGCTGCCCTCTAGGGGCGGCAAAGCTAAGGAGGGGCGCTCTGTGAGGTTGCAGGAAAGATCGCAACTTTCCTGCTGAGCCCCAAAGCTTTTTTCCCTCTATGCCACGGCGAGAAGAAGAGGCAGTCTAAGATGGCTGACATGAAGCTGGGAGAGATGACGACCATCTAAGCACAGTGCAGGAGCGGATTTCGGTGAACAGTGTGTGAACTGGTTGAGAAGAATTATTTTTGATTCAAATTTTAACCCCAAAAGAATATTCAGGAAAAGAGAGGCTCACAACTATTTTTAAAAGTAGCAGCGACCTAGCACTCAGGCAGAAAAATCGTTAAAATACAGGACTTTTAAATTGGACAGACACAGATTTGGATAGGCATTTTGATGCCGGAACTACCCACTTAAAAATCAACGCTATTTTAAGAGGCGAAAGAATGCTTAAAGAAAGCTTTAAAATATAGAAAATTTGGAAAAGAGCTGAATAACTTGAAAAGTGATCTTTGGGAGGAACTGTCTTTTTTATTTGTATTCTTAAACCCCCAGGATTTATCGGAAAATCAGCTGTTTCTGATATACTGTTTAATGCTGGAACTTGGAAAGAGTGCCATCTACTGGAAAAAGAAGAGCACTACAGTGTGGTGAAAGTGCAGGAACGTCTAATACATATAACAAAAGAAAGTAAACAGACCCTGGAAAGTGGTCTGATCTTGATGTTATCTCAGAAGGCAATTTGGATACTTTGAAGTACTGAATAATGAGTGTGTTTCACCCCCTTTTTGAAGATGTTAAAGATGAACTAAATTGTTAATAATTAAATACTATTGAAACTGGTTATTAGACTGAGGACTTGAAAGATTGGAGAAAATACAGTGGAGCAATTTGGATTTGGACTATTAATACTATTTGACAGAATATCACATGAGGCAAAAGAAGAAAAGTGATAAAAGAAAAGAGAAAAAAAGGAAATTAAATAAGACCTTAAAATTTGGACAATTGGGAAGACAAATTATCGGAAAATTAAAAGACTATAAAATATTAAAGAACTTTTAAAAAATTATAAACTTAGGGGACTTGGAGGCATAACTAAGAGATTGATTAAGTTTTACCAATAACTGGCTCTGTGGGAGTGTTTGAATATTGAGATGTTGGAACTATAGAGGTATATTGAGTAATTTTTATTTAATTGTAATAAAATGGATTACCAGGGGATAATAGAGGGATATGAAGAAATAACTTCGATGCTTAAAAACATGCATGAAACTATAAAGAACAATAAGGAGACAAGGGGATTATTCAAAGATAAAGAAATGAGTGTAGAAGTCCCCCAACAATTGGGGGAAAAAGAGAAAAATCAAAGTGAGATGCAAGAAAACAGAGATAATGAAGAGAAAGGACTGATAAGTAGGAATCAAATAGATAATATCTTAAAAGTTTATAATAGAATAGAGAAAAAAAAGAAACATTTCTTCAAAAAAAAGGAAAGGCTAGAGAAAAACAAAACAAAAATCTCTTCCAAAAAAAAGAATGACCTATGGATGGGTGTTCAAAAGATGCAGCAGAAAGAGATAAAGGGCAACTTGAAAGGAACATTTAGGGGGTATAAAAACATAAAAAACTATAAGTCTCCAAGAGAAAGAAAGAAAAAGGTGATTAAAAAGCTAACAGATGATGGAACTCCAAAAAGACTAAAAGATGATGGATAGCGATAAAATGTATTAGTAAAATGGAAAAGTAGAAAATATAAATAGGAAAAATATTAGCGTATATACTAATAGACAAATAGAATTTACTATATTTAAAAATAAGCTAAGGGAAGAAGGTGGAAGTTTAGGAGTAGGGAATTTAATTGTATTATTAATATTAATAGTGTGTTAAAATATATTGTAAATTTTAAACTTTTAAGGATTAGAAATTGTGGGGAGATAGAGATATAATCCTGGGATCGACTGAATTTTGTTAATATTTTGTGTGATTAGTAGTTCTGGAAATGTTATTTATGTTCAAATGAACTAATGGAAAAAATAAGAAAGAATAGAAATAGAAATAAGAGGGGAACAACAATATACATATTTTAATATAACAAGATATATGTAATAATAAGAGGGACGTTTAGAAATTGAATGGTGGTAGTATTAGATATGTTTAAACAATATGAAACAATTAAAATAAAATGTAATAACTATGAGTAACGACATTATGTTTATTTGTACTAAAATGTATGATACCCAGATATCACGCTGTTCACGCATTGATATGTATAAGCAATATAAAATAAAAAACTTGAATTGAAAAAAAAGGTTGACTCAGCCTTCCATCCTTCTGAGGTCGGTAAAATTAGGACCCAGAGAGTTGGGGGCATTATACAAATAATGCTGGCATTGTAAACTGCCCAGAGAGAGCTGTAAAGCACTAAGGGGCAGTACATAAGCCTAAATGCTATTGCTATTGCTATTCTAACCGTCTCAAAGGTGATGTGATTCTGCGTAGAACAGAACTCTTTCTCATTTGGTTCTCATCAAAATTCAGCTAGGTAGGGCAGGCTGAAAGGTTTGATTGGTCCTAGTTCATTCAATGGCCCTGTAAATATGTGCAATTTCTAAATGAAACTTCTAAAGTAAATTTTCTTTGAAGTCAAGCTAAGCCCCCGATAAACCTATTTACTTTCTATTCTGTCTATCTTACCATATAGGTCATTGAACTTCACAATTGTAGAGTACCTCCTCTTGTTCCTGCTGCCCAGCAACTGATTAGAAAAGACAAATTGCTTTGAAAAGTGCAAGTGCTGGGGTTAAAAGCCAGTGATAGCCTTACCTGTCATTAATTTGGTTCACCCCCTTGTAAAGCTGGCCAAATGGTGGCCCTCACATCCTATGATGCTGACTTCTTTGCCCCATGTTGGGGTGGCAGTCTTCTGCACTTGTGTTTCTGTAATGTGGCCCATAAAAGATCTACATGGGCAGTTCATGTCATGAGTGAATGAGGCTGGCATCTGAAGGTGGGATCTTTATATCTGGGTTTCTAAAACTCATGTGGATGTGCCAGATGGTTTAAGCAATATGTTTTGTTTGCCTCTGAAACCTGACAAGAAGTATTGCCTTTGGAAGTTTGCCACTGAATTTCAACTACGTGGTCTTGAGATGTCCAGGGTCCACACACAGCTATGGCTTGCCCAAACCTGCACACTATGAAGTCCTTCTTCTCATCTATCCTGAATCTTCCATCAAAGGATTTGGAATTATGAGAAAGGAACGGAAGTTTTTCCCTATCCACTTTTTCCATCTCTGCATTTTCAATGCTCTGCTCTGCTCTGCTCTGCTCTGCTCTACACTAGTAGATTGTATTTGGTCTTATTCACAAAAGTGAAGTTAGGTGACATACCTGTGGCAAACAATCACAGCATAGGAAAGGGTCATTCTTCTCAAACTCCTCTGCTCTGCTCTGCTCTGCTCTGCTCTACACTAGTAGATTGTATTTGGTCTTATTCACAAAAGTGAAGTTAGGTGACATACCTGTGGCAAACAATCACAGCATAGGAAAGGGTCATTCTTCTCAAACTCACTTCCCACCATAAGTATTTGATCTAGAACTTCCAGAGCTCCAAGGCAATACAGATGGAAATCTATTTATTTATCTCTTTTTGAGATATATAATCTTCATCTCTTTCGGGAGTAGATGATGATATATATTTCCTCCTATTTTTTTCCCATATCAACAACCCTGTCAGGTAGGATAGGCTCAGAGAGTATCTGGCGTTAAGTTATCTGACCCAGTGAACTTCCATGGTGTAGGATGTCCTAGAAACTGTTAGTCCACCTCCTTCACCTCTGTTTTATACCTACAGTTCCAAAATATGTGGATGACACAGGTTGGGGAAAGCGTTTTTATCTTATTTGTAAAATGAAGAACATCTTATTAACAATATTTAATGGATAGATAGCTTAATGAATTGGAGAAAAAAGTAGAGAGTAAAATGACATTTTGGTATAATCTAATTTAGTAGGTTTGTATTATGTTAAAAAAAGAATAATAATCAGTATGCTAGTTGAGCAGATTTAACATAATGAGGATGACTAAGAGTAACTATGGAAATGAAAAGATTTCATTTTCATTTGGCTGGTATATGTAAAGCCTAGTAATGTAAGCTTTATTGGTATCCTCTCAGAACAAGAGGAGCATAATTAATTTTGTACATATCAAAGCAGCCTCTCTCAGTGTACAAAAGACAAAGAAAAGAGTCCTTAGATTTCTTGTGGTGCTCCCTCTTGCAAACAATAAAAAAAGCATTTGATCTCACAAAAAATACAAAGTTGGAGACTGATTTCTGTTGGTAGAAACCCAAATTGACTAATGTCAATAAGCTCCCATTTCTATCAGGAGAAGGGAGGGAGGGAGGGAGGGAGGGAGGGAGGGAGGAAGGAAGGAAGGAAGGAAGGAAGGAAGGAAGGAAGGAAGGAAGGAAGGAAGGAAGGAAGGAAGGAAGGAAGGAAGGAAGGAAG
>QLTV01000972.1:7141654-7164206 GCA_003457575.1 Thermophis baileyi
GAAGGAAGGAAGGAAGGAAGGAAGGAAGGAAGGAAGGAAGGAAGGAAGGAAGGAAGGAAAGAAGGAAGGATCTGTTTTATCTTCAAAAGTGCTTTCAATGCTTTGTAAATTACTCCTTGCCATTATTTCTTTTTGCTGGGTTGCCATCTGCTATTAACAGATGGTATAACTTACAGTAGCAGAATGGCTACAAAATAAAGACACATAGAAGGAAAACAGTAAAAATTAAGAGGGAATATGAAGGTTTGGGGAAAATAGATATCTGATTAGTTTTCACAAGAGAAAAACAGAATCTGCACAGAATAATTTAGCTGCTTCATAGAAAACATTGACAACATCAGTGGAAGAGAAGGCAAATGCAAGGAAAATATCTTCACTGTGTCTGTGCATTTAAAAGCAGCACTGCTTTTATTGACACTTTGATTTTTTAAAAACCACAGCACCTTGACTGCGTAAGTGTTTGAAGTTATGTTCTTTCCACTATTTGTAATTATGATAGGCAGAAATCATGAGTATGTGCTTAAAATGGAAAATGTTATTGTATTATAAAGTATTGCTATTTTAAGTGGGTGAGGGAGGGACAAGAAAAAAATTATTACTTGACTGCACATCAAATCTGACTTTGATCAGATATTTGTGATAAAATCTTGGGTAAAGCTAAAATCAGACCATCATGGCCCTTTTGTTGCTGAGAGGATTCTTGCATTATCAGGCAGCCAAATGTGTTAAACTAATCTTTGTGATTAGTTTTGTCCTTAATGTGATAGATTTTAGTGCCTCACTCCCTGCTTTGGAACAAGTCTGCAAAGTTTAAAAAGCATGGCCATGTTGGTATCTATATTTTATAGAACTGGATATTTGATATTGATATTGATATTATTTATTTTTATTTTATTTTTTTTGCACAAGAAAAATATCACAAGAAGGCATGGCTTATTGAAATGTTCCTGTGTAAGTTTCTGTGCATTAAGCAGCTGCATAATATGCACTTTTTATGGTTCCCAAAGTTCATTTGAGGTAGAAAAAAAAATACTTGGAGGAAAGATAAATAAGTAAGTACTGTGATTCATGGAGGAAGCCTCTAATGAAAGAATCTAGATGACATCAGTGTTGAGAGGCCAGAGTAGTAAAGCTGGAAAAATCAGTTGGATGTCATCAAGCAATAAAAACTAAAATGTCAGTTCATAAGGCCAAAGTGGACTAAAAGATCTGAAGATAGGTGAGGTACAGCCAGGAGAACTAGAAATGAACTTAGACAACAATCATCCCTGGAGTGAAACCAGAAGGCATCTTGGTCCAAGAATAAAGGAATTGTAAGTAGATACAGGTAGTCCTCGACTTACAACAGTTCATTTAGTGACCATTCAAAATTACAACGGCATTGAAAAAAGTGAGTTATGACCATTTTTCACATGACCTTTGTAGCAGCCCCATGATCATGTGATTACAATTCAGATGTTTTGGCAACCGGTTCATACTTATGACCATTGCTGTGTCCCAAGGCCATGTGATCACCTTTTGCAAACTTTTGACAAACAAAGTCAATGGGGAAGCCAGATTTACTTTACAAACAGGTTACTAACTTATCAACTGCAGTCAGCGGTGGGTTGCTCCCGGTTCAGCCCGGTTCTTAGAACCGGTAGCGGCGGTGGTGGGACGCTCCGCCCACCCGCCTGGGACGCTTCTGCGCATGCGCGAGCGCGAACTGGTAGCAACGGGTTTTAGAACCCACTACTGACTGCAGTGATTCACTTAACAACTGTGGCAAGAAAGGTCGTAAAATGGGGCCAAACTCACTTAACACATCTTTCACTCAACAACATAAATTTTGGCCTCAATTGTGGTCATACGTCAAGGATGACCTTACTTGGATATCAGAACTCAGAAGAAATTGACATTATACTGTTAGGTTTAGAGAGGTTTATACCAATGTAACTATAAAAAAGTTCCCACTTCTATTTCCAAACCGAAACATCTTCAAATGCAATTTGGTGAGGGTATTGCATATCTTCTATCCAAAATTCTCAGCTGTGCTTATGAGCACATGAAAGTGTAATATTTATGGCTGGCTGGAGCCACCTAGATCCTATTAACATTGATATATTCTAAACAACATGTTTAGTTCTAAACAACATGAAGAAATTGTTGGAAAATATATAACTGGTCAAAATACAGTGCATTTTTCCAGGTGTCCAGGAGCAGTGATGGAAAGCTTCTCCCCCCATTCTTCACTGATAAGATACAGAAGATCATCCAGACAGTCCGTGATTCTTTAGTCCAAAACATAATAGTATGACCGTATAATTAGTTTTATCCTGACAATCAAGCGCTCATTTGCTTTAGTGACAGAGTCAGCAAGTGGTATTGTTCTTCCAGCTTGATGTGGGACACATTAAAGAAAGCAATAGGTAGATTTCCTGTGGATGGGGATAATACATGATGGGTCTAGAACAGTGGTTCTCAACCTTTCTAATGCCGCGACCCCCTCCCCGTCCCCTCCCCACGCGGGATGAGGTGACAAAGGGGGCATGGCACCAGGGGCGAAATGCTCCGGGTTCGGGCTTGCCTGCGAGTCGCCGGACAGCTGATAGCGTGGAAGCAGGAGACTTCATTTGGGTTCTTTTACCCTCTGCGCATGCGCAGAGAGTAGAAGAACCCAAATGGCGGCGTCCAGCCTACCAGCTGTCCGGCGACCCGCAGCACGGCCGAACCGGGACCTTTTCACCCCTGCAGTGACGGTGGCACCAAAATGGCGGGCTAACGTGCGCGGCGACCCCTGTGAAATGGTCGTTCGATCCCCAAAGGGGTCGCGACCCACAGGTTGAGAACCGCTGGTCTAGAACTAAGGAAAAAGATTATTTTTGACAGATAGGTTGACCTATAGCAATAGCAATAGCACTTAGACTTATATACCGCTTTACAGTGCTTTACAGCACTCTCTAAGCGGTTCACAGAGTCAGCATATTGCCCCCAACAATCTGGGTCCTCATTTTACCCACCTCGGAAGGATGGAAGGCTGAGTCAACCTTGAGCCTGGTGAGATTTGAACCGCTGAACTGCTGAACAGTCAGCTGAAGTAGCCTGCAGTACTGCACTCTAACCACTGCGCCACCTCGGCTCTTGACCTATGGGCTTATTGGGCAGGCTATATAATTTGACCATGGTACGGTAGATCAGATACTAGGTGATTATTTTAACATTTCTCAAGGACTGGTAGCAGGTTGCAAAACACTCTTTAGGAAACTGTTGTGGCCTGTCGGCTGCCGGCCCCTCCAGCAACTGAATCAGAGGAGGAGGTGTGGGAGTCAGGGTCAGCATCAAGGCAACTTGAGAGCTCTGAGGGGGAAAAAGAAATGGAGCTGGCAGAGAGAGAGACAGAGGTGGAGCCTGGGCCATCCATCAGCCCTCAGATGGAGAGTCAACAGCCCCCAGGTCTGAAGGTGGCTGATGAGGAAGGAACAGCTGGGTCCAGTGCCTGACACGCAGATGCACAGAAGGCAGAGGAGAGCAGTGGAAATCCGTGGGCCAATCCTTGGGAAGGAAGAGCCATTGCTGCTAGAGAAGCCCCACCCTAGCTCTGGGGATAAAAGGCAGGGAGCGGAGATGAATAGATGTGGCAGACAACTATTCATCTCTTGGACTGACGGACTTATTAGCCTGTGGTGAGAGAGAAACTTTGCCGGGGCTGCTGGCGCTCCTAAGAAAGGAATCTTTGAGTTAACTTCAGAGGGTTTGTCATGTTTGGGGAGCTGGTTCAGAACAGAAACATTGCCTCAAGCTTTTTCCTCCTACCATTCCAAGGTAGTGGAGATTTGGTGGTTCACTTGAAGACCTTGGACTACTTAGAGGTACTTTTGTAAGTCCTCTCTAGTCTGGGAGCTGCAGGTTGCCACCTTGCCAAAGTCAACCTTACACAAAGGTCTTGTGCAGCTCTTTATCCTTTCCTCCCAAATGGATTTTGTGTGTTAAGAAAAAGAATAAGAACACTGTGTGATGACAGGGGAGAGGAAAGAAAAGAAGAAGAAAAAAAGAAGAAATCCGAACCTCATTTCCTTCCTTAAAATTCCTTGAATGAAGCGAGTTCAGTCAAACAATGCTGTAAAAGCTTTATCTGGAATTCAGCGAAATGCTTTGTTAAGCTACAAAATGCTTTGTTATGCTACCAATCCAGTACTGTTGATGGAAGTTTTAATAATGTTAATGACTATTGGGAGTTACTTTGACTAATCTGGGATGAGTTATTTCATACATATACTGTACACACTATACTGTGAATGATTCATTTAACATTTAACGGATTGTGTTTTTCCCATAACAAAGGCTGATCGAAATTGCAGACAAAAAAGGATTTGGCCCTTGCTTCTGTGTTTATGACATAGAAATCTGATAATTTAAACATTCACCTCCATTCCAATCGACTATTTCATATGAGCACTATAATCTTCTCTGTCTAGAGAAGCTGGAGCTGTTGGCATCTGATATATAAGCTTTCTAGCTGCCTATTTACACAATAGTTTATCAGAATGCTTAGCATCACAACCACTCTGCCATTTACAGCTGCTTTGTATAAACACAATCCATATTGAAAGAAAGAAGAAAGGCAAACATGCACATCCAACTGAGTGACAGATATTGGCAGATAGGGACAGGATTGGTTATCAGAGACATGTGTTTGACCTACCATGTTTCCTCTCAGCAAACCCACTCTTTTTGGATGGGATGGGAGATACTGGTTTATCACTGGTGCTGACTGGAGCCTGAGTTTCCTGTCTGAGTGGTGTGGGTTGGACATGGTGGAGACAGGGAAGAAATGCCATTTTCTCCTTTGTCCAGGCAAGAAAATGTTTTGGGCTAGCCTTGCAACTGTTTCAGCACAAATCTCTGTGGGGAATATACAATATTTATTTATTTATATTTAAAACATTTATATCGCTGCCCATCTTGATTCAAAACCGTGGGAAGCTCACAATCCAAAAATAAACAAGAGGACCCACATTTAAAATGTGCCTTTCTTTCTTTCTTTCTTTCTTTTCTTTCTTTCTTTCTTCCTTTTTTTTTCTTTTTTCTTTTTGGACCATATTGTAGAGACACACTTCAAGGTGAAATGTACTTAAATGAAGAACTATTCAAAATAATATCCACAATTGTCCTTCCTTCCTTCCTTTCTTTCTCTTTCTTTCTTTCCTTCCTTCCTTCCTTCTTTTCTTTTCTTCCTTCCCTTCCCTTTCTTTTTTCTTTTCTTTCCCTTATATAAATATACATAGACCATTTTTATAAATAACATAATTATTTGTAATGGAGTGTTTTCAAAACAATTGCAACTGAAAAATCCAATACATAACATAAGTAAAAGATTGATTGATTTATAAATACTAAATATAAAATTTGCATTGTGTCACTCTAATGGGAATGCTTTTTTTAGTCAATAAATATTATGCACAAATCTTCAGATGAAGCATGATTTCTATATGAAACTACATTGTAGAAATGGAAATTATGATTTAAATTTTATCAAAGCACTTGACTCACAAAAGGGTCTAGAACAGGTTTTTAAGTTAACAATCTCTCTTTTATCCCATTAAAACAATATGATTATTTATTTTACTGTATTTATGCTCCTATTCAGGAAATTACACCCACAGGAAGAAATTATCAGGAATCTGAAATGTCAGACAGCAAGTTCATAATATTCTGCTTATAGTGCTGATTTATTATTCTACTATTTCAAGTATTAAATTGTAAATGCTAGGTTTTATAATGATATTTAGAAAGTTGGGTATTTGGGGCTGGTTGTGTTCTCCTTTCTTCAACCATAAACTGTTGCCATCTGTAGTATAGCAGTAAAAGATGAGGAAAAGTCACCATAAAGCTGTAGCTCTTGTCATTCACAATAATGTTATGAAATAATAATGAAATAATATTTTCTCATCCATGTCAATAGTGAATTTAACTCTTTTGAGTTTTGGTTCTTATAAAGTTAAAATAATACCGCCTACTAACAAGAATATAATAGCAGTTGATTTGAGGGGAAATATATAGAGCATGTACACACACACACACACACACAATTAGGGGAAGTAACTTTAAGGCCAATAGGTAAGATACAGAACACATATGAACAGCCAGAATATATGGCTCAATAAATATTTTAAAAACATAAAGGACAGGGGTGAAATGTGAAATTTTTCCCTACTGGTTCTGTGGGCGTGGCTTATTTTGTGGGCATGGCTTGGAGGTCAGGTGGGTGTGGCTTCAGGTGGCATGGCCATGTGGTCATGTGACTGGGTGGGCGTGGCCAGGTTGTCATGTGACCGGGTGGGTGCGGCCAATTTAACAGTCCATTTTGCCAGGGAGCAGGGGGTTGGACTAGATGACCTGTGAGGTCCCTTCCAGCCTTTGCTGTGCTGTTTCAAAGCATCCTCTGAAGCTGTGTCTAGTGCCAGCCAGGTTTGTGGTCCATCGTCCCTCCCTCCCTCCCTCCTTTCTTTTTCTTTCTTTTGTGGGAAGCAACCCCCCCCCCAAATAAAATATTACTCATAATAAAAAAAAAAAAGAAAAACAAGGAAAAATCAAGATACTAACGAAGAACCTGCCTGAAGCTCATTCCACATTCCTGCCCGATACAGATAATGAGATAATGACCGTATAGAAAGTGGAAGCATGACGTTTGGCTCCATTCACACAAGCAGGCAAACAGATCCCTAGAAAACCCATTCAAGACGGGATATTTTGAAATTTCCCCATGGCAAGATTTAGAAACACAAAGCCCATATTGCACAAACCCCAAAACTTCAAAAACACAGAACCATATAAGAATCCTTCCTTTTATCCACTGCTGAATGTCACTTCGCTTCTGCAATTAAAAACCTCCTTCCAAGCAGCTTCCGAAGGCTTTTCAATTTAAAGCAGGAGTCTCCAAAGTTTGCAACATTAAGACTTGTGGACTTCAACTCCCAGAATTCCTCAGCCATGCGGCTAAGTTTGGAGACTCCTGATTTAAAGCATTTGTTTTTCTTCTTTGCCAAGCGATCTCCCGGCTGGAAAGTGAGTCCTGATTTTTTACTTCTAACACCTGCCTCTTTCTTTCTCTTTCTTTCTCCCTTCCCTTCCCTTTCCTTCCCCCTCCCTTCCCCCCCTCTCTCGTTCTTTCTTTCAGGGGAACCGGCAGGGGGAAAAGGCTTTAAAAAGTTTTTTAAAAAACCAGGAAGTGATTATGTCCGGGCAGGTGGGTGGAGCCTCATGCTGCCATCGCTACCGGTTTTCCGAACCAGCCGCCGAAACCACTACCTACTCGCCCGAACCGGGAGGATTTCACCCCTGATAAAGGAGCAGCTAGAATTCTGTACAGAGAATATTTTGCACATTTTCTTCCAGCCCCTTTTCTAAAAGTTAAAGTTTAAATGAAATTTAATTTTAAAAAGTGTGAAATAAACTGTAAAAGAAGCTTGATATAATTCATTTCCTGAGCATCTGCATGATACCTAAGGAGCTGTCCAGGTTTTCCAGGATGAATGCTGCTCTGCTGCTCATATGGGTGAGATCAAGTTGCAAAGAATTGTTCAACACTTTTTTGGAAACTCCCTTCTTAACTACAGTCTGATTCACCAATAGGGATGAATAATATCCCCCTGGAATGCTTTTCCAAGTATTTCCTGTCCGTCTCCATGTAAGGCGGATAAATACAGGGTGCTTCTTTGTTTTGCATTAGCCAGTTATTAAACATGCACCCTTTGGTAGAATGGGACTACATTCCCTGGTATGTTGCTTAGAACAATCGGGATACAATCCAGACATTTTGAATCCCGTTGACTTAAT
The DNA here is from genome assembly GCA_003457575.1 of Thermophis baileyi. Taxonomy (NCBI): domain Eukaryota; kingdom Metazoa; phylum Chordata; class Lepidosauria; order Squamata; family Dipsadidae; genus Thermophis; species Thermophis baileyi. The sequence goes on from QLTV01000972.1 coordinate 7,149,470, forward strand.
AACAGCATAAACACTATTTTCTTTGAGTTTAACTTATACTGCATCCATATCCCCAAAGGTTTATTTCTGTTTTGAATTTTTGTCTCCCAGAATAATATTGAGAAAAAAGAAGAATAGTAAAGAAACAGCACCCATAGTCAAGATAGCACTATGGTAATTGTATGACGACTGACTGTAAATATTCCAACCAAACACTTTACATTTTGTCTAAAAAAGAAAACCTCTGTCTAAAATTAATTCGTGGATTTATTTATTTTATAGTATTCCTATAACACAGGTCAAAACAACTTTCACAGAGGCACTTCTGATTCATAGCGTTCAATCTCCACAATTTTGTAGCAATCATCTCTATTTTCTAAAACTTTAACCCTAACAATTGAGAGACAACTAACTTCTGGGTTGGAAAGAGAGACTTACATTATCTATTTTGTTTTCTTTTTGGCCACAGGGTGATGTTTATTCCACTTGTGTCTGAACTGTGTTCACATTTCTCCCTCAAGGTATTTCATGATTGCAGTATAGGTTTTCTGGAGGAGTCTGTTGACAGAATATTTATGTATGCCACTTCCTAGTTGTAATTTAGACAACTGAGAATGCAGGGACTGGATCCCCTCAAGAGTATTCTAGTTATTTCCCCCCCCTGAGTTTCCTTATATCTCCAAAACACAAAGCAGAAAATGTTCTGAATACAGTGTTCCCTGGCAATGAATAATATGGGGCAATTTCTTGTGTGTCAAATACACTGAATATCAAGATATTTCTGGCTATAGCATATGGATCATAGGTGGCTTGATCACCTACCCCAGTGGTGCCCAACTTTTGTGGCTTGGCGGCCCGGGGGGAGAGGGGAACTGGGCCACGCACATGCATTCAACTTGTGACAGTGGTGGGCTGGTGCGCACACACATGCACGCACAGCTCAACTTGTGCAAATTGAGCTCTGCATGTGTGTGCACAGGTGCCAGCTTACTGCTTGTGCAAGTCAAGCACTGTGTGTGCGTGCCAGCCCACCGTTCACGCAGTTGCAAATAGCCATGGGCCAATAGTGGGCCACAGCCTGGGAGTTGGGGACCCCTGACCTACCCTATATGTCCATTTTCCCCCGTTACAAAGCAGATGTGAACAGATGTGAACAGAACTGTCAACTTGGTCTTGGGACAATTGAATTAAAATCCTTATTAAATTATATAGATCACTGGGTGACCTTATTCACACATTACATTAAGCCATGATTTAATTAGCAAAGTGTTTGTTGACTAAGCATTATTTGGCTGGGTCCATGCATCACATGACTTCTCCCAATGTTTTTTCCTCACTCTATCCTATTGCCCTGGAGCTCTTCCCTCCGAGCACTAAACAGCCAAGTCCTCTTTAGTCGTTTTGAGATCAGCCAAGGTCATCCAAGGTGATGTCACCTACAAACACTGGTAGGCCCTTAATTAAGGATGTTTAACATCATTATGCATCAAAATACAGAATCAGAACATTTTATACAAGTAATAATGCTAAGTAATGATGCTGCAGCAACGTACAGGGCTATCTAACAAAGTAGACTATCAGTCCTGTCAGATAATGCTGGTAGAGAGATCAATACTGAAGTTACAGAATTTTCAATGTCAGGAAAAGATAGGGCAGCCATTAGAGATAATGTTTTCAAAGGAAAAAGAATTAGACATCATGTATGCATTCTTTTGCTGATATATCATGCACAACTGTTTTACAGTCAATATGTTGTTTTGTCAGCCATGTCTTTTGGTGCCTTCGCTACTTGATGGTATAGTTGGACAGCATGATGTCATTTTTAGGCAGTGCAGTACTTATTCTAAGGCATTTTGTGGGGGTTGATGTTGCCGTGGCAACTCAAGTTGCGACTCTGGAAGTGTGAGGGGGTGGATGCAGTTACTACTGTAGCAGTGACATTGACTTTGGGAAAATCTTACAGCGTTTTGTTATGATGAAGAACCAGAGATAGGCTGCCACGGAATCCTCGAAGATGAAGAGCTTCTAGAATTACCAATTCATAGGCATCACGCAGCTATGCTATCTCCCTAGCCTCTTTTTTGCTTTAATAAGGCTCACCTCTTCTATCATATAATTCTATGAAATCAGAGATGATTGCAGAAGAAAACTGTTGTCTTAAAATAAATAATTATTAGACTCATAGACTTATGATGTCAAAAATCATGAAGATGGCAGAAGGACAGTATGGAAAGAGATTCGTGTATGCTAAAATGTTCTCATTCTCCAAGTACAAATTTGCTGCTGGACAAGATTATATAGTTATAATGGCACAATCCACAATAAAGAGGATGGGTGGACTGGTTGAATGAGGAGATTGTAACAATTGAAGGATTGGGGAGAAGAACATATGGGTGGGGAGAACCCATTCTGTTAACTTTTAAAGGGAGAAGCAAACAAACCCAAAATATCTGAATTAGGACTGATTTATGCTCAGTGGGGAGGAAAAAGAAAGGCCACAGCTGACTGCATCATTGAACAAGAACACTGCATTATGCATTTTATTGCAAGTCCCAATTGTGTAAATGTAATACCTCCAATTTCCTGTTATTTTGCTATGCTTTAGAAAAGTTCTTTTGACATCCAGTACAGTCATCATTGCTGAATTCACTTAAAATAGTAAAGAAGAATAGAAATGTAGAGTAGCAGAGAGTGTTTTAAGATACAGAAGCTTTAGGCCAAAAATAAATAAAATAAAATAGAAATTACAACACATTTTCATCAATTTCAAAGTGATAAAGTAACAGTAGTGGAACTTATCTGGTTTACAGTTACATTCTTCACAATAGCATCTTCTTGTTTTATTTCTTTTTTCCTTAAAATCCTAATTGATTACCAAACATTTCTTTACTTTGGCAAAATTACATAATTTTGCAGAAAGTTCATTAACTACGGTAGCAAAGAAGAATTGAATAAGGGATTCTACTTCACATTTCTGCAAAGTGCAGACAGTAATATAGAATGGGCAGATTACTTCATATATGTGAGACTGGCCTTTTTCTATTTGCTCCTCTCTTTTGCATGGAACAATAATAAAGTTTTCCCCCCTACAGTCTTCAGGTCTCAAAATTATGAGAAAGCCCATGGCCGACATTCTTTTGAAATTCAGTGGGATGATCAAAGGGGAGTGCAAAACTTTAAAATTCTGTTTAAAATAAAATTAAGAGAATATTGTATGAATATTAATTTTTAGTAAGATTTATTATTAGTATTTTAAGATACTTTATGTTATTTGTTTAAACTTAAGAGAGATAAGAGGACAGGAAAGCCTGGAGGAACGTTGTCCATGGGGTCGCGATGGATCGGACGCGACTAACAACAACAACAACAACAAAGAGAGATAGTCTTATTGTCATCTTTGTACTAAAAGAAAGCCAGAGGTCATCTTATAAATTTGTTTGATATAGTTTTTTTGGTCACTTTCAATTTGTTTTGTTATTCCCTTTCCCTTTTATGTTGGTTTGTATTTTAATCTTTGATGCTGAAATTTAATAAATTGTAAAAAAAATAAAATTCTAGGCATGAACACAACTTGGAGGTCACAGAATATTTCAGGTTCAGCTTTTATCTGATGGTTTCTGATTATTATCTGAAAGATTAATTCCTTTAGCCTCCCTCTTATATTAAATCTTAACTGGGACATTCAAATTACATCACAATGCATATGACTTGTCATGTACTTTTAATGTTCCCTATAAGGTATTAGATCAGTGGTTCTCAACCTTCCTAATGCCGCGACCCCCGCCCCACCACCCCGCCCCCTCCCCACACGCGATGAGGTGACAAAGGGGGCGTGGCACCAAGATGGCGGGCTAGCGCGCGCTTAGGCGACCCCTGTGAAAGGGTCGTTCGACCCCCAAAGAGGTCGCGACCCACAGGTTGAGAACCGCTGTATTAGATTATCAAATGCATTTTCTCACTCCAGGTGACTCTCCTCATTGACATATGGCAACCAGGAAACAGCAGTTTATTGAATATACACTGTTGTCTACTGAGTATTTCGGCATGCAAGTAACTAGGCAGCATGGCTTTGTAAATTTATGGAGCTGTCATCTGAACACATATGAGAAAAATTTAATATGGAAGAGGAATTGGGGCGTATATTGTTGGGAAAAAATAATTTATAAAGTTCATTATGAGAGTCAACCAGCAGGACTTCAGTTTAAGAGAGTCTGTTTTACTTGGTAAATTGTAGTTAAACAGCAAAATGAGGATAATTCCATACAAGGAATGAGGCAACTGAGCATAATTTTATCAAGAATGGAATAAGCAAGACTTTTCGCAGTTCATATTTTTTCACATTAAAGCATACTTTTGTCTGTGTTATTACAAACCTGGGCTAGGCACTGTCTCCCTTTTTTTTCTTTTTTCTTTTTTTTTGAGTGGTGGGGAGTGTTCTTTGCCAGGAACAGTTGAATGGCAGTCAGGCTGATGGCAAATGGAAATTTCTCTGCATTGGAGATCAGCAACGAAGAAAGCCACTTTTATTAAGTGTCAATCTTCCTAGATACATTCCCCTCCCCTTTGTATGTTTCTGTAGGAAGTTAGCACCCACCCCTTTCCTAGAAAAATGAAATATCCTAGGAAATATTAAAAAGGCAGAATATTATATAGAATATCCCTGGAAACATGCTTTTAGGCAGAAAAAGACTCACTCTTAGTAGCCCCCACCTTTATCAATGGACCATTAAGACCAAAGCAAACTCACTCATCCCCCCACCTTTGTCAATGGGCAGTCTATTCTACATAACAAAGACAGGATTAGCCTTCTGCCCATCTTACCACAGGGCATCTGGGAAGATTGCATCAGCCAGCACTCAAACTAGCCTGGGACACAGACAAAGCCTACAGAGTTAGCTAAGACCCCCGCCCCCTGGGAGTCTGACAGCCAATGGGAAACATTCAGGGGTGGGTTCCTACTTACCTCGCTGCCGGTTCGCTCCCTCCTGCGCCTTGTGCATGTGCCTCATGGGTGCGCGCACGCCTCGTGCGTGCGCGCATGCGCAGTAAGAAAAACTCCCCAAAAAATCCTCCCAAAATTAAAAAAAGCCAAAAAAAAGATGGCGACCGCATGCACAGTGCCAGAAGTCAGCTTCTGTGCATGCTCAGAAGGGGGGGGGAAATAAAAATAAAAATTCGGGAAAAAAATTGAAAAAAATTAAAAAAAAAGATGGCAGCCCCCACAGACCGGCACCGACTGATCCGGTTCGGTGATGTCATTGTGACATCACCAGCAGGCCGCTACCGGTTCGGGAGAACCGGTCCGAACCAGGAGGAACCCACCCCTGGATACATTTCTTACACAGGAACAGGAAACTCTTAAGGTGGGGCCCAACAGAGAGCATAAAACCGGGGCACTCTCAGCATCTCAGTCCTTTTTCTCTCCTTCAACATCTGGAAGCATGTGATCTACCCTTTCTGTTCAGGAACACAAGCCATGTGCTCCTGTCCACCATTAAACCTTCTTTCCAAGCAACTTCCATGAATCCAGTGTCTTTTTCCCCACTTGGAACCGAACCCAGGATATTCCTTACAACATTTCTTATAGTAGGCCTAGGATTTATCAACACAGAAATGGGGTATACTGGAAACATTGTTACAGAGCACATACTTGGAAAGAAAACTAAATGAATGAGCAGGCTTCACATAAAAGACTATAAAACTTGGGTTTCATAAGGATTCCTTAATTCAGAGATAGGAAGACTTTTGGTCTGGAGGACTTTTTTAAAAAAAAAATTAGGGCACTGAGCTCAACTAACCAGAGGTTGATTGAAAATATATTAAAGAACACTTAATATCCCAAGATGTTTTTGTTTCAGAAATATGATTTGGCAGGGTAACTTTGTTGGTTTTATAGTTAAAAAACAGATGAGTCAGAAACCATTCGCTGGTCTACTGGTATTCAGAGCAGCTCTAAATACCACTGATTTTCCCCTACCATTATCTATCCCAAAGCTTTGAAAAAACTAGTCTCTTTCAAGCTACAGTCTATTTCTGGAGTCTAAAATGTGCAATTTTTGGTAGCAATGCCAAATTGTTTCCTTACTTTCCTGCGTTCTTTTGGAACATGTTTCACTACCCAGTCTAGCCTAGGATTTCCTAGTGGTTTCCCATCCAGTTACTAGCCAGATCCGACACCTGCTTGCTTTCCGAGATCAGCCGAGCAATTAGGCGCTGCAACCAGAATTTAACAACGGAGGTGTTAGGATCTGTCACAGGTAAATGTTATTTGGGGACAGAAAGTAGCTGCCCTACGAGGCAATGCGCAAAAAGCGGTTGGGTGGAGAGGGAAGCAGCGGGTTATCGGTCCGCACTCCGCAAGGAGCAAATACACGCAGAAGCAGAGACGTAGGTAGCTCAACACTGCTCGGCACAGCCGGAGGGGGATCGCCGGGCGAACAGCTCTCAGGACCTTTACATCCCGATCGGCTCTCAGGACCTTTACATCCGGGTCTCACCCGTTCCAAGCAGCCACTTACACAACTCCTCGCAGGGCGGGCGGGAGGGAGGGAGCGCGAGAGCGAGCGAGTGCGCACGCACACCCGCGCAACAGTTCTCGCTTGCTCGCTCGCTCGCTCTCCCCCCCCCGCCTCTTCTCTCGCAAGTTACAATCGTTTAATCGGGCGGGCACGAGCAGAGTGTTATCCTCGTTCTGACTCGTTTACTCTTCAGCCGCACGGTTCGGATTGGTCGGGCGAGTCGAAGGCGGGACCTAAGCATCCTCTTTTGGAGGAGTATTGGGTGGCAGGCGCAAACCCCGTCCCGCGATTGGCCAAGAGGCGGGCAGGGGCTTGATGCGGGGGGAGAAGCCATTGGCTGGAAAGTAGGTTAGTGGTGCGACGTTCAGCGGCAAGCCAGGCGGAAAGTAGGTCAGGTATAGGGGTTGCTGGTGCCGGCCGTCGTTTGCTTGGGCTACGCCGGCGAGCCGCTGCGAGCGGAGGCCACGGACGAGACCCCCTCCTAAGCACGGTGAGGACTGGGAGGGGGCGGAGGGCTGCTGCTACCTGCAGTCGGAGTGGCAGGAAGGGATCGGGGCGGCGGCGTTGAAGGAGAGGCGAGGCGAGGCGGTGCAGGAGATTCCCCTTTGATGCCCGCGCGCGACCAAGGGGATTCCTCGTTTGGAACGTTCCCCGGCAGGTTGGGGAGGGGAGGGGGACTTCTGCCGAGGTGGTTCCCGCGCCGGCTGCATTCCGCTTCGGTCTTCTCTCCCTGGACAGGTGGGTGGAGGAAGCGAGCCAGCGAGAGAGCGAGCGCTGGTTTGTAATGGGCACATTGTTTATGGGGTTTAGCGGGTGGGTGGGGTGCCAGCCTACGGACGGGAGAACCGAGGGCACGAGAAGTTTTCAGGGTAAGATTTCAGGTGCGGCGAGGCTTTTTTTGGGGGGGGGTTTCCCGTGGCTTCCCCTGTCTTGGGGACGACGGGGAAGACGTTTCCTCCTGGGGGGGTATCCGGCGGCATTATCGGGGCGCCCCCTCGGGAAAGGTGGGGAGGGGAATGGAAGACGGAGGTGAGGGGAGGAATCCATACTTCGGTAGAAAAAGAATGGTCCCTTTTCCCTCTGGCTTATATCGCGGGGCATTTGCTCAGGAGAGATGTGGAAATGAAATTAGATGCTCTTCCTCTTGATTGGAGAGCAGGAAACAGCGTTTATTTACATAGGGTTGTCCTTAAAAAACCCGTAGCCTTGCAGTGGCAGTTCCGTGCCGGGTTGTTTTTTGGGGGTTTTCTTTTTGTACGGGATTTCTTTCAAACCAAAATCCGGTCCGATGTACCTGGGATGGAACTTGACGTCGGAACTTGTCACCCTCTCCCCCCCCCCCCGGTTTACTCGCTCGTCCCTTTTCCCTCTCTTTTCTTTATTTTTGGAATCGGACTTGCTGAAAACTCAGCTTCTAGGAAAGCTGTAGTTGACCTTTTCGTTTTTAATGTTTCGGAGTGGAAATTACGGCAAACGTTAGGAGTTAATTCGTAAGCGTGTTAAAAGGCAGATACGCGGAGAGTCGAGGAGAGAGAAAAGATAGAACGGGCTCTGTTTCCCTAAGAAGGAAACCTGTTTACGATATTGGGGGAGAAGTCCTGCTGATTTTCATCTGGACTAACTTTCTGGTAATTGGACATATGAGTCACTTTTCTGGATTCTGATGCTTTAATATTTTTTTTTCTATGAAAAGAGATGTCAGCTACGTGTTAATGGAGTCTTCTCTGATTTAGATTTATAAGGAAATCTCATGATGTTATAATTGATAAAATGTTGCTCTGAACTACTAACAGTTTAATGAAGAACGCATATATGTTTTACATGTGGTTCTTGCTTTTAGTGCGTGCCTATGCAACCACATTTTTTTTAAAAAAAACTTGACACATCAGGCAATATTCCATCATTTCTTTAATGCAGATCTTGATGCATAATTATATATATTTCACGGTATCACTGAGCTTAAGTTTACCTCATTTCAGTCTCATGCTAAAATAAAGCCTGAGTGAACTTGGTTTAAAAAGTAAAGCCCCAAACATGCTGTTAAAATATTTTTTTTTAAAAAAAAACTTGAGGGCATTAAAATATCTAGAATGGAAAGAGAGAAAATTATTGTGTTACTATTTATGAAATGTCTATCATAACATAAGCCTAACAATGTATTCTTTTATATATTTGGAGGAATTCCTACTGTGTTTAATGACACTTACTTCCTTATTAAGCATTGCTTCTTGAAATGTATTGGCAAGATGAGCTTTTAAAGGTTAAGATAATAATTTGAAATCTAATCTTGGTGTCTGAATAGTTTGAACTTTGGAGTATCTGGTGCTCTCCTGAGTGTGGTTGCTTACAGGTGTTTCATACCCAACTAAGTAACATCATTAGTAGTTTGGACTCCCCCCCCCCCAGTTCTTAAGGACCACTATCCCTTTTTAAAGCGATAACATGGAAACATCCATCTTCTTTTTGTTTACCTTGTTTTGAAATACTCTTTCTCACATTCTAAGAGTTTTCTCACATCTCTCTCTCTCTCTCTCTCTCTCTCTCTCTCTCTCTCTCTCTCTCTCTCTCTCTCTCTCTCTCTGCTCTTTTCTGTTAGAGCTCTTTTAGATGAATTTTCTTCCACATACATGAATACTCAGGGCAACTGTAAATAGTGTCTTCATTGTGGAGTCTCAGAGGTGCTCTCTAAGCTTGGTTGTTTGCTTGCCAACTAGGTAGCATCATCACTGCTAATGAATGTTGATTTGTTCCCTGTTTATATACAGTAGCTTGTCTTCCCCTGCCACCAGTCATCAATAGATACATAAAGATAAATCACTTTTACACACCATTCAAAAGAAACAATACACTAAGAAGGAAACAAAAAGACCAAAACACATCCTCTCCAGCAACCAGCCCCCAGATAAGTGGGAATTAACACTGGACAAACAGTACACTAATCAAGAAATGCCAAGGAGAAAGCCATGCCCCCATGAATACTGGCATTGTATATAAATAGGGAGCAAACCACTCCCTAGCATTGTGGGACTAGAATATAATTCCAGTCCAAGAAGTTCTTTTGATTATTAATATACTATATTTAAGAGCCTCACTTCTGGGGCAAAATGTATAATAATGTGAGTTTTGGAAACAGACATCACAAAATATGCCCTTGTCTATCTTGCTCAGACAAAGAATTTTAGGAGGAGCCTCAAATGCAAATACACCTCAACATGTGGTTAGGAATTCAATTTTATTTGTAAGCAAGGTCCTTTCTAAGCACAAAAATCATGTTAATGTGAGATATGATATCCTTGGTCCACATAATGCAGGGAGCTTTCCTTTCAGTGGAAGTAATTATGCTGTGATTCAATGGTTATTAATAAGTTGGTTGCTTTAGCTTTTGCTTTATACCATACCAGAAAATCTTCGGGCCAATGGGGCCATTGTTTCAGAAATATTTCCTTGTCAGATTCCTCAATTAATTCAACAATGGCAGAGGTTCTAATATATTGTCTTCACTAGAGAAGTTCTTTAAAAACCAGGGAAATATTCAGAGATGCATCTATCTTAAAAATAGCCCATGTTGAACTGTATAGCACAGTCAGCATCAGGAGTTGGACCGGAGGAAATGTTTTATAAAATTTGGCCAATTTCATTTCCGTAAGAGTCACAGGTCCCTAATTTTGGATGCATTCTATAAGTTAGCCCATTTGAGGTACCTTGGTTCAAAACCTGTCCCATGAAGTACCATTTTGCTCAGTTAAAGGTTAAACACAGAGCTTTACTATATAGCATTGTGGTATATGATAGATATCAGACAAGAATACTGTTATTGTAGCTGTATACACAATTTCCCAGTGAATTTAACTAAAATTTAATTTTGTACACAATTCGGTTGCAGATAATGACCCACAAAATACAGTTTTTAAAATGCCATATGACAAGCAATTAGTGGGTGGGTATTTTTTAAAGAGAAACAGCCCCTCCCCCGCATGTATTTCAAAACTATTGTAGTTGGGGGCCAAGTGTGTTGGTTTCATTACTGTTCTCACTGACAATAATACCCAGTAAGCACCTGACGATAAGCTATGCATCCACTTCCCACATAATAGGATCCTGAATATGTTTAAGAACATTTTCATAGCAACAAAGTATTTTGATCTCAATGCTAAGAAAATACAACATTTCTGCAATTAAAACACTGCTTTAAGAGATTTCACCTTGATACTGAATCTCATATGATAATTTTTTGATGCATAGGCTTCTGGTATAAACTTATCATTAGAGAGATACCTGTACTAAAATTAGTGTTAATTACTTACAAAGAAGTATGTTCAAGACTATGTCCAAATAAAAGAAGATAAACTTGACATTATGACTAATATATTATTTGTTGTAGCCATATTACTTCCAAACAACAGATTTAATTAATCTGAATACCTGCTCAAACTCTGGGTTTATAAATTAGAATGTAATACAGCAAATAAATATAATGTAATTACTTAAACTATCAAACTTTTAGCTTATCTAAAATTTTACATTGCTTCATAAAATGTTCATGGTTTGAAATAGGGATGATTGTTGAAAGTATGCACTGAAGTAATCTAGGTTTAAGATTGTTTTGGTCAACTTTTTGTCAACTGTATGAGAAAGATGGAAATATGTTGAGCCCAAATTATGACAGCTACCGGTAAGAATTTTTTAATGAAATACAACAGGAATTAGAATGCAACTAATATATTTCACTAGACATTCTCCAAACTGTTTTTGAGCAGTAACTGCAAGACAAGAAGGACCCCCAAGTTACCCACTAGTCATGAAAGGAGAACTACAGCCCCATCCAAGACCACCAGTGGTAACATTCCAAATCCTGAGGGGTCCAACAGCAACAGTAACTCAGCCATGTTAGGATAGAGCTGAGGTCTGCTTTGTTCCACCCAGACCCAAATAGCCTCCAGATACTGGGTCACTACATTGACAGATTCACCCGTGAGGCTCGGGGTTGTGGTGTAGAGCTAGGTATCATCAGTATACTGATAATACAGAACTCCACACTAGTGGGTGATCTCATCCAGTGGTTTTATGTAGACATTGAACAGGAGAGGGGAGAGTGTTGAGACTTGAAGCATTCCACATAAGAGGCCACAGGCGTGATCTCCCTGCACCACCAACCACTGAAGAAGAATGTGAATTACTGGAACGCAGTGCCTCCCATTCCTAAGCCCTACATCCAGGACAGAAGAATACTACGGTCAACAGTATTGAAAGCCACTCCAAGATCAAGAAGCACTAGAAAGGATGCATCAATTAATGCATCATCCTCATGCTGCTCTGCCAAAAGTCATCAACAAGTGTGAACAGTGCTGTCTCTGTACTGGATCCTGGCCTGAAATCAGACTGAAATGGTCCAGATAATCTGTTTCCTCCAAGAACCTTTGTAACTGTCATCCGGCCAGCTTTTCTACAACCTTCCTCAAGAAGAGAAGATTGGAAACTGGCTAATAATTGTCGAATAGGGAAGGGTCCAGTGATGACCTCTTGAAGAAGGGATGTACCATTGCTTCCTTCAGGTCTGATAGGAACATCCCATCTCTCAAAGAGGCTGAAACCACCACATGAACCCACCATGTGGTCATCTCCCAGATTGCTTTAATAACCCAGGAGAGCCAGCATCTAACAAACAGGTGGCTGAACTAACAAGCAGAAAAACCTTATCCACTTTCTTGGATACAACAGAATCAAATTCAGTCCAGATAACATCACAAGATTGTCCCTTGGAGTTGCCTCATCGGAATCTAACTCTGAGCGATTTTGTCTGCCAAGTTGCAGAAATGTTCCTCAGTGTGGCTTTGCAGGTGATTCCATGCACTCCCTGCCCCCTGAACAGCTTACCCTAAACAAGGCCATTGGACAGCTATCAGGAGATGCAACAGGGTGGAGGAATTGCAACTTTTCACTACCCTTATCACCACAATGTAGACACCCACTTCTGTTTGGTCGGATACACTCTTTGACTTTCTCACACAGTACTCCAGGCATCACCTCTAGCATTTCATCTCCTGGAACTCCTCAGAAAACCGAGGAGGACTCTCAGATTGGTGGACAGAAAGAAGCTGCATAGGAGCAGTCTGATCTAGGGTGTCAGTCACATGCCTATGCCAGGCTGAACCCAAGGTCTCAGCCAAACTTTCTTGATAAAACCCCCAAGCTCCTTCTGGGACCCAAAATGGTCTATCAGTTGCCTGGGGTGGGCCAATCTGTTAGGTCCTTTCAGATAACAGAAGTGGCAGATTATATATAGTAGCGATTAAGGCCACAATTTTTTGTGCCTACTTAAGTAAACATAAATTCTACTTTTGAATACAAATATATACGATTGCTGAGTGTGATGGGAAGTTTGCCTGAAAAGAATTCTCTTTACTTGAATGTAGTTATATATTTTGACAGTAATTTCATCTATTCTGCTAACAACCAGTAGGTTATGGGCTATTATGTGAAGAGAATAGGAAAAATGTACTGCATTAGCGACCTTATCCTATTACACAACACACTACAGAGAACAGTATAAAGTAGCCCCTGGCATAGTTCAGAGTTCTGCTTGGAACTAAAGAGAATACAATATATAAATGGGCATGTTTGAAAAGATCAAAAAAATACCTCCTCCTCATTCACAAATGAGGGGAAAAGCTAATAACTTACTGAGGTAAATGGGAAAAAATCAGTAATTTCTCACACCCCCTGAAGCTAAATGTCTATAGGTACATACTTAGTATGATTAAGCTGTCACTGACGCACATCTTTTTTATGTACAGAATTCCAAAAACTAGTTGTTGTTTCTCATTGTCAGGAATTCCAGCTGTGCTTCCTTCTTCAGTACTTGCCTCTTAAAATATCATTGGATAGTGACAGTATAGTGTTTATATCTTGATTTGTTGTCACGGAGAACCTTTAACTGCAGGAGCATTCATCTTGATAATTTATTAATTTAATTTACATAAATGTGTTGATAAAGCTTTTGCCATTACTTTTTCCTGATTTTTTTGCCCAGTTTAATATTATGACAGTCCATGCCATTTCAAAAAGGTGAGATAATATTCAAAGAATAACTTCTAGTTTATTTAGATTATACACCTGGAGAAAAAGATTTGCTGAATGAGCAGTTGTGTGTTATTGTTTTTGTGCCCTGACTGTAACCAAGGGGTGGGTTTTTTGTTTTTTGCATTGAAACAAGCCACTTCCAGTTCATCTTTTTTTCACATACAACCTCAATAAGTTTTAGGTGCTGTACATGAACATTATAACCTTTTCAACCTCGTGCTATTTGAGAAGCTTGGTATTAAGAATTTCAACAGCCCTAAGATGTTTCCAAGTCAGCTGTACAAGCTGGAACAACTTGTGATATTGGTTTGATGCCACGCTGTAGTGTTCTACTTGATTTCTAGTAGGAACTATGCCATTACGCTTATCCTGAAGCAAACAATATTATCAATGAATGGCATTAACAGTTCTAAAGTTCTTGTAACTTCAGTCACAATTCAGTGAAGCTTATTCACAGACAAAACTTAAATACATTATACAAGTCAGACTATCTACTCGGAAAAAAATCTTCAGGTCAGCTGGAACTGGAAGTGACCTCAAGTAGATCTTATGACTTTTTTTGAAGATTTTTTTGAAGTCTCATTTATTCCCACTGAAAGTAATAACAATGTTTATACCGGCTTGCAATACAGTAATAAGAAATTTAGTTCCAATTACTTAAAATGCATCATGTGATAAGGCTGCAGTAGAAGGCTTGTGAAATTCTGGCAATGGAAAATGATCATTATTTAGCTTAAAGTGCAGCTTTGAGGCTGACCAACCGCACTCAATGTGTAGTGCTCAATGGAACTGCATCTACATGGAGGGAAGTATGCAGTGGAGTACCCCAAGGCTCTGTTTTAGGCCCAGTACTCTTCAACATCTTCATCAATGACTTGGACGAGGGGATAGATGGGGAACTCATCAGATCTGCAGATGACACCAAACTGGCAGGAATAGCCAACACTCCAGAAGATAGGCTCAAGATACAGAAGGATCTTGACAGACTTGAACATTGGGCGCTATCTAACAAAATGAAATTCAATGGTGAAAAAAGTAAGGTTCTACATTTAGGCAAGAAAACCAAAATGCACAGGTACAGTATATGTGGTACCTTGCTCAACAGTAGTAACTGTGAGAGGGATGTTGGAGTCCTGGTGGACAATCACTTAAAGATGAGC
>QLTV01000972.1:7164364-7205168 GCA_003457575.1 Thermophis baileyi
TATTCTCCAAAGCACCTGAGGGCAGGACAAGAAGCAATGGGTGGAAACTTAATCAAGGAGAGAAGCAACTTAAACTAAGGAGAAATTTCCTGACTGTTAGAACAATTAATCAGTGGAACAACTTGCCTCCAGAAGTTGTGGGTGCTCCAGCACTGGATGTTTTTAAGAAGATGTTGGATAACCATTTGTCTCAAGTGGTGTAGGGTTTCCTGCTTAAGCAGGGGGTTGGACTAGAAGACCTCCAAGGTCCCTTCCAACTCTGTTATTCTATTCTATTCTTTGAAGAAAAGATCAAACAAAGTACCATATCTAATGTGGCAGAAAAATAAAGTACTTGCCTAGCTTTCTCTTCCATGTGCTTTTGGTTCAGAAACTATATTTTTCAAAAATCCTCCAAGAATTCCTTTTTTAATCTCAATATATATTCAGGTTTAAAACATCTTTAAAGACAAACATTCAGTGATATCCACTTGATTTATATCCCGCCTTAGAGGAAAGTAGATGTGTGCAGTTTGCCATGTTATATTTTCACAACAATATCATGCCCTAGGCTGAGATTGCCCCAAGGCAATCTCAAGACAGAGATTGCCCCAAGGTTTTATTTATTCCCCAAAGTAAAATTAGGAATGTGCTTCAATGCAATGGATAAAACAGATTTGCCTGTATTATGAATCCTAATGGATTTAGAAAGATGATTTGGGAAGCTTCATTAAATGAGCCTAATACTGTATATTCTAAATCAAATTCTTTATTATGTATCAAAACATTTAAATTTGACAGCATTTTTTTAAATGTATTGAAGTGTACTTTGTGTGTGCTGGAATGCTAAAATAGGGTTGAAAAAGTAGAAATAATTGTTGATTTTTATTTTGTTTTGGAAGGACAAGCAGTTGCTATGAGGCACTATGAATTATTATTGCAATTTGTTACAGATTACTTGGTATTTTATTGACTACTTGATAAGCATAATCTGTATGCAATAAATGTTGCTTTGCCTCTTAAAAAATGTCATTCTTGTTTTGCTTAAGCCAATAAAAATAAAGATGTTAAGGCCATTGTCAATTGTAATGTTTGATCTAGTACATAACAGCCTAGCTGTTGGAAGTGTAGCTATACTACAGTTTGTTGTAGTACACTACAGCTTT
This sequence comes from Thermophis baileyi, assembly GCA_003457575.1. Taxonomy (NCBI): domain Eukaryota; kingdom Metazoa; phylum Chordata; class Lepidosauria; order Squamata; family Dipsadidae; genus Thermophis; species Thermophis baileyi. The sequence goes on from QLTV01000972.1 coordinate 7,165,510, forward strand.
GGTTTTATCTCTCTTTTTCTTTTATGGAGAGTCCTGATAATCTGTGTTTATAAGTAATTCAACACATGGAATGTGGATTAAGTGTGAAATATGGAATGTTTATGACAACTTGCTGAAGTAGAAAATGCACAGAACTCTTTCTCCTTGTGGATTTATTTTGGTACTGTTCTGGCAATGCAGTGAGTTCTCTGCTATAGTGTTATCTATTTGATATTCTCATTGTGCTCTTCAGCGAGGTATTTAGAAAGCAGCACAGGGAAGATACGAGCATAAGGAAGAAATAGCTGTAGAAAGTGTTGGATATTGAGGAAGCATGCTGATTAGGGGTCAGGTCAAATAAAGTTGATTGAGGATTGTTAGAAGCAACAAATAAGGCAAATAAAAGAGCAGTTTAAGCTGAGCTGAATTCATAGGCTTTGGAACATTTGAGGCAAAATAGTAGATCTATTTTAAAAACCAATCTGGGTAAGAGCCAAGTGGAGATGTTGCTGTTTTTATAAAGAAGCATGTAAATAGGGCAGTTAAAAACAAATAGAAAAAGGCTGAGGAAGAAATTGCAGCAAACTTGGCAGTGATACTCCCCCCCCCCTCAAAAATCTATCTCAGGAATCTTAGTAGTAACTGTAGTGTTTGCAAAGTTCCTGAACGGTGGAGAAAAAAAGAATGATAAAAAATTGTGCTTGCTGTTAAGCCATTAACATTTTATATATTTATATGCATATCATTTTGGGTAGAGTGCTGGATCTGGAAATCTGTACAAATCATTCCTTTCTACTGTTTGTTTAAATTATCGCTACTCTAAGCTATTTTGTGATTTTATGCCATAATTATTATGCATAGCTTGCTAACTTGATAATGTGTGTACAGCAGACCAATGCCTAATACCGCTTTTGAAGATAGTAAGTAGTAATAATGATTAACAGCCCATGCCCAGAGGTGGGTTCCTACCGGTTCGGACCGGTTCTATAGAACCGTTAGTAACTTGGCAGCCTGGGTCACTGGAACTGGTAGCGACCCAGGCCTGCCACGCCCCCGAGCCTGTTCTCTCAGTGGCACCATAGGCGCCGCCATCTTGTTTTTTGCTTCTGCGCATGCGCAGAAGCTTTTTTTTAGTACTGCACATGCGCGCACCCTGCGTCCCTGAGCGAACCGGCAGTAGCAGAATCCAGAACCCATCCCTGCCCATTCCCTATCTCTTGTTTGTTTCTATGTCATTAGATTGTATACCACAATATATGGCAGCTAACAGGTATTCTAATTAGAGGTATAGGTTTGAGTAAATATCACAGTTGCGGTTTGCTGTGTGGATGTGAACCGTCACACTCAGTCATGTAGCAAAGAAAGACTCCCGGCCATTTGATTTTGCCAAGAGTATACAGGAAGTCCTCGACTTAAAACCGTTCATTCAGTGACCGTTCAAAGTTACAACGGCACCTAAAAAAGTGATTTATGACCATTTTTCAGAGTTACGACCTTTGCAGCATCCCCACGATCATGTGATTAAAATTCAGACGCTTGGCAACTGGTTCATACTTATGACCGTTGCTGTGTCCCAGGGTCATGTAATCACCTTTTGCAACCTTCTGACAAGCCAAGTCAATGGGGAAGCCAGATTCACTCAACAACCCTAGGTTCCTGACTTATCAACTGCAGTGATTCACTTAACAACTGTGGCAAGAAAGGTGGTCAAATGGGACAAACTTCACTTAACAAATGTCTCACTTAACAACAGAAATATTGGGCTCAATTGTGATCGTAAGTTGAGGACTACCTGTACTTTACTGAAGCTTAAGTGGTTACAGAAGTAGCGTAAGCTGAACCTGAGGTTCTCCATCTTGGGAGGAGCCAGCAGTCAGGATGGGCTGTCCTTGTCCATCAGCTATGAGGGCCGAGTCAAATTTGCATATATCCGGATCCGCCTCCTGGTTTCCCAGTTCTGACTCGGTCCTCGGCAGAATTGGACGCGGCGTTGCTTGGCTCCATCCCAACTGCTGGTTCCTCCTTTAGATCGGTTGTTTTTGGGTCGGAGATCGTCTTGCTGTGAGTGACTCACTTGGGCGGGCATTGAGATGACGTGGCATAGACGCAGTGGCTTGTAGCCCAGTCTGCCACATGGGGGGGGTATCGGCCCTGGTCTCCCACCCCCCCCTTTTTTTGGCTGCGCTTATCCGAGCCTCTAGCGGCAACGGCCTGGTCACGAATTTCGGGGATCGAGCTGTGGACTAAACTTGCTCTCCCCTAGTCGCCTTTGGCGACTCGGCCGCGAGGGCTAGCCACCCTCTTGCCGCGTCTCCGCCTCTCGCCCCACCTAAAGGCTCTCTCAGGCACGGAGACCTTCAGCCGCTTGAGACTAGGCTCGCGGCCCTTTTCGGATAGCTCCGGCTCAGTTGGCGCGCTTTCTACCGGCCCTGCCTTTTCCGCTGGAGGCTTTCCTCGCGGGTAGCGCCTAATTGCTTTTCGGCGCGGGGAGTTTCGCCGCCGCTGGAGCTGCCGCTCGCGGTTCCCCTTGTGGACCTTACTTGGATTGGCGGCCTTGGTCGGCGGGGTTTAGCGCTTGAGCGTTCGCTCATGTTTCCCGCGCCACGTGGCAGGTGTGCCGCGGCCCTAGCGCTAGCGCCTCTAACGGGCCTCCTACGGATTCTGGATCGGAGGTTTTAATTCTCCGGGGAGTGGCAAACTTGGTGTGGGGAACAACTTCTCTTGCCTGTTCCGGTCAGCTAGGCCATACCTCGGAACTGGGCCTTTCCTGATCTTAGGCCCAGGAAGTTTTTGTTTTTGTTCCCCCCCCCGGCAAAATGGCGGATGAGGCCTCTACCCAGGGTCATAAGCAAGGTGGCAAACGCCACAGGAAGACTCATAGGGGCACGACAGAGGATGATTCAACTGATTCAAGGGGCTCAAGATCTGGCTCTAGGGCTTCGGACAGGGCTGGACAGCGGAGGGATTGGGCCCTCCAGAAGATTCATTCCAGAGTGGCACAGGCCCTGGTATCTCAGCCCTCTGGCGGGGCTGAGGATTCGGGCATGGATTCTTTGTCACTTGATGCCCCTACACTGCCCAGACCTAATGCGGCTCTTTGGGGCCCAGAGGGTCTTGGGACCACGATGGTGCCCCAGGCCATAGCCCCGGGCCTTCCGGGTCTGGACCCCGGTTCTCAATCTGGGGCCCATGCTGCCTCTGACTCCCCCTTGCCTCTGGATCAAGCCAGGCTTCAGCTGTGGATAGCGGAGGCGGTCCAGAGGAGCATAACTGCCAACTTGCAGTCCCTGGCCTCGTCCCTCCCTCGTCGCAGGAGAGTGGGTTCAGGCTCCCAGCACGAGGTCATACAGGGGTCTAGTGCCGGCGTAACTGCGGAGGACGATGTTTCTGTCGCCTCTGAGGCGGCTAGTCAAGCGGATTGTTTCTGTCGCCTCTGAGGCTGCTAGTCAAGCGGATCTGCTGGCCTCGGCCGAGGAGTATTCCTGTCTGAGGATGAGGGCGCAGCCTCTGAACAACCTTCCTCCTCGGGTTTGTTCTCTCCAGGGCTTTTTCGCTCTCTCCTGGCTAAAGCTAAGGCCGCAGCGGGCCTTGAGGCTCTGACTCCTCCGGAGTCACTGGACGATCAGCAGGTTGATCCCCTCTTTTCCGAAGTCACTACTACTTTGGACTTTGTGCCGGCTCCGCCCTTATTTCTTGACACGGTGAAGAGACAGTGGTCCAATCCGGCTTCTGGGCCTTCTCCCTCGGCCGCGGAACGCAAGTTCTTCAACGTTGTCCCAGCCTTGGCGGACCTCCTTGATCTTCCTTCGGTTGACCCTCTGGTGTTGGCCCTGCACACGCCAACCACGATGCTGGGGGAGTCGGAGGAGGTTCTCAAGCCTGAGGACAGGAAGATGGAGCAGGCTTTGATTCGTGCTCACCAGGCGGCTGCCTGGTCCATCAAGGCTTCATCTACCTCGTCTTTCTTCGCCCGGGCTTCTCTCATCTGGCTCCGGCAGATCCAAGAACATCTTCCGGCCTCTGACCTGCGTGCTCGACAGGATCTGAACAAGGTTTTTGCGGCCTGTCAATTTCTCTCCGACTCTTCGCTGCATGCTTCCAGGTTCGCTTCTAAGGCCTTGGCGGCCACTACTGTTGCACGGCGCATGCACTGGTTGAGGCAGTGGCCCGCTGATGCTCGCCACAAGTGGCGCCTAGCCTCGGGGCACATCACGGGGCGTCACCTGTTCGGGGAGTCGATTGAGCCCATCCTGATCGAGTCACGCGACAAGCGGAAGATACTCCCGTCGATTTCCCGCAAGGGTTTCCCGAGGCCGGCTCCTTACTCTCGGCGGCCATTTCGGCAGCCTGACCAGGGCTCCAGTTTCTCCCGGGCCCCAGGTCAGTTCGGGTTCCGTTCGCATTCTGCCCAGGATCGGTCCGGGACGGGGAAGCAGTTCCGTAGGCCCTTCCGCGGTGCCCCCGGAGGTCAATCGGCTAGGAGGGGAAAGTGGTGATTTTTCGAACGTTCCTATCGGGGGTCGCCTAGCTAGTTTTGCGTCCCGCTGGGTCTCTACCACCTCCGATTCCTGGGTGCTAGACACCGTCCGTTATGGCCTGTCTCTTGAATTCCTCTCTCCTCCCCCGAGGTTTTTCATTAAGTGTTCCACCTCCAGGGACCCCACAAAAAGGGCTCTCATGGATGAGGCGGTACAGCACTTGCTGGATATTCGAGCCATCCAGCGGGTGCCCCTTGGCAGGGCCTCGGTTTTTATTCTATTCTCTTTGTGGTCCCCAAAGCCTCGGGGGGTTGGAGGGCAATTTTAGACTTAAAGCGTCTGAACTCATATGTAAATTACCGGAAGTTCAAGATGCACTCCCTGTATTCTATTTTGGCTTGTATTCAGCGGGGTGACTTTATGGCCTCGCTGGTTCCCTTTCAGAAGGAGGGTCGCGGGTCGTCGTGTCACAAGGTCCGGCTCCCGTCGGTAGTAAGACGTTCCCTGCTTTGGTGGCAGTCTCCGGCCATATCAAGGGGCTCCCTTTTCGCCGTTCCGGACACCGTTACCATCACGACGGACGCCAGCCTTGCGGGGTGGGGCGCCCACTGCCAGGGTCACATGGCTCAGGGCCTTTGGTTGACGGAGCAGTCCAGGTGCTCCATCAACTGGCTGGAGCTGCGTGCGGTGTCGTTGGCCCTCAAGCACTTTCGTCGTCTGGTGGCGGGCCGCCATGTGTTGGTTTTGACAGACAACATATCGACGAAGGCACACGTCAACCGGCAAGGGGGCACTCGGGCCCGGTCCCTCATGACCGAAGCACTACGGCTGGGCCTGTGGGCGGAGCGCCATCTTCTTTCGCTGTCGGCGGACTACATTTCCTGGGTTGCCAATGTCCAGGCGGACTGGCTGAGTTGCTCGGCGGTGGACCAAGCCGAGTGGCGTCTGGACCCATCGGTTTTCCGCTCCGTCTCCAGCCGGTTCGGGTACCCCCTGGTGGATCTCTTCACGACCCCGGAGAACTCCCAGCTACCGAGGTTTTTCTCCCGCTTCCCCGCCCGGGGGAGGACGGGGGGGCTCCCCACGCTGACCCTGGTGGTCCGGAAGTTACTCCGGGAACGGGCGGAGCTGGTCCTCATTGCTCCATACTGGCCGAGACAGCCCTGGTTTGCGGACCTCAGGGCCCTTTCCGTGATGGACCCCTGGAGGCTCCCCGTCTCTCCTGCCCTTCTCAGTCAGGGGTCGTTGATTCACCCGGACCCTCTGTGGTGCCAGTTGACCGCATGGCGCTTGAGCGGGGCTGTTTGAGTCGCCAGGATTACGATTCGGATGTTATCTTAACCATCCAGGCCTCTCGCAGGCAGTCCACGGAACGGATATACTCGGCGACGTGGAAGGCCTTCTGCGCCTGGTGCTCTTCCCAGGGTCTCTCTCCGCTCCGGATTCCGTTGCCTAAGGCCCTGAAGTTCCTGCAGATGGGTCTCGACAAGGGTCTTTCGCCAAACACCCTTCGGCGCCAGGTGGCGGCCCTTTCGTCAGTGCTTTCGTATGGCCACGTTGGCTCCCTCTCTCAGTTACCCACGGTACGTCGTTTCCTCAAGGGGGCCTCGAATCTACGGCCGCCCGTGGTCCACCGATTCCCGACCTGGGAGCTTCCCAAGGTCCTGAATTCTCTTACAGGTCCCCCGTATGAGCCCCTGCAGGAAGCTTCGCTCAGGCACCTGTCCTTCAAGGTGGCCTTCTTGTTGGCGATAACGTCCGCTCGCAGGATTTCGGAGCTGTTGGCGCTTTCCATCCATGACGACCTGTGTATTTTGCACCGTGACAAGGTGGTGCTTCGCCTGGACCCTTCCTTCCTACCGAAAGTTAACTCGACCTTTCATAGGGCTCAGGAGCTGGTGCTGCCCTCCTTTTGCTCCAACCCGGTTCATCCTTCCGAGCGCAAGTGGCATGCGTTGGATGTCCGGCGGGCCCTCCGCATTTACATCGAGCGCACTCGCCCCTTCCGGAAGACGGAAGCCCTGCTCGTGGCGTTTTTACCACGGGCCTTGGGACTCAAGGCTTCCTCAACGTCTATCGGGCGCTGGGTCAGGGGCGCCATCTCCAAGGCCTATGAACTAGCTTCTCTTCCGCGCCCTGCGGGTATTACTGCACACTCTACCCGTAGTGCCGCCACGTCGGCCGCCTGGGCGACCCAGTGCTCTTTAGAGGACCTATGCCGGGCTGCTGTTTGGGCCTCTCCTTCCCAGTTTATCCGGCATTATAAGATAGACCAGTACGCGTCGGCGGACGCCGCCTTTGGCCGGAGGGTGCTACAGAGGGTGGTTGAGACTTCTTCCTGATTGTGCCCTCCCACTGGGACTACAAGCTTTGGCATGTCCTATCCTGACTGCTGGCTCCTCCCAAGATGGAGAAGGGGCGTTGGTCTTACCTGATACGCCTCTTCTCATCAGGAGGAGCCAGCAGTCAGTCCCACCCCTTTTTTCTTACTGGACGCTGGGTTTGATGTCTCCATTGGATGTTACTGTTCCATTCTTTGGCAGTTTAGTTTTTTCCTCATTTTTGAACCGGCCTACGTTGTGTTGGGATGTGAGCTCGACCGCCTTCTTCTGTGGATGCATCTTTTTCTCTCTTCGCCGCGCCGAGTCTTCTCTTTGGATTCGTCAGAACTGGGAAACCAGGAGGCGGATCCGGATATATGCAAATTTGACTCGGCCCTCATAGCTGATGGACAAGGACAGCCCATCTTGACTGCTGGCTCCTCCTGATGAGAAGAGGCGTATCAGGTAAGACCAACGCCCCTTTTCCCATGTAAACAATACAAAGTAAATTTTCCTCCTCCCCCAACCCACCCTCCCAGTCACACACACACACACACACACACACACACACGCGGGTTATCTGTAAATGCCCAATTAGGTGCTTGTATATTGTTTAGGAAACAGGTTCTTGGTTCCCAACTCTGCAAATCGATCTTGCCTGGCTGGCTCACAAAGCGCAGCTAGGCTTCCATCCCCCGCTTCTTCCTTACATTCCAATCTCTCCCTCTACACCAGTGGTTCTCAACCTTTCTAATGCCGCGACCCCCTCCGCCGCCGCGACCCCCCCGCCCGGGATGAGGTGACAAAGGGGGCGTGGCACCAGGGGCGAAATGCTCCGGGTTCGGGCTTGCCTGCGGGTCGCCGGACAGCTGAAAGCGTCGGAAGCGGGAGACTTCGCCCGGATGCCGCCATTTGGGTTCTTTTACCCTCTGCGCATGCGCAAAGCATTCTGCGCATGCGCAGAGGGTAGAAGAACCCAGATGGCGGCGTCCGGGCTACCAGCTGTCCGGCGACCCGCAAGCACGGCAGAACCGGGACCTTTTCACCCCTGCAAGTGACGTTGGCACCAAGATGGCGAGCTAACGCGCGCGGCGACCCCTGTGAAATGGTCGTTCGACCCCCAAAGGGGTCGCGACCCACAGGTTGAGAACCGCTGCTCTACACCCTCCCCTCCGCCCCCGTGGCTGATGTCAGGCTGTCAGATCATGAAGCTTAGATAGGAGGGATGCAGCCATGACAGCGGAAGTTAGACTTAGAGGAAGAAACTTCCCAAATCATTGTTTTACAGAGAGTTACGATGTGGGGCACCCTAACTTTTTTCTTTGTTTGGTCCCTTTAAATTTACAAGTTTCTTTGTCTAAAACAACTCTCAGCAGTGCTTCACATTGTCTGACATTTTTAAAAAATATTTCCCTGGATAATAAAGACATTATAATCACTCATAACAGGAGATGGACAAAATTCTCTTAAATGTACAGAACAGGAAGTATTAGACTAGTATGCATACATGCAATGCATTTCCATTTATAATACCAGGCAAAAACATATTAAAGACATTGCTGAAAATTAAAAAAAAAACTGAATTCAGAAGGTTGGTTATCGACAGTGTAGAAATCTGAAGATGCATTTTCATTAGTACTGCTTATGCTTAAGGATTGTTATTATTTAACATTGCAATGGAATGAATAAGAGGTAGTAATTTATCAAGATTAACTTGTAATAGGTTTATAAATATTTGGACAAAGGATTTCCAAAAAATTCCTACATAGAGAAAATAATGTTATCCTGTATCTGCTTTTGTTAAAAACTTTCAAGAAAGGGAAATTAAAATTGGCTAACAGGTTACTGACTTTAATATAAGCCCACATAAAAATATTGTCCCATAAGACTGCAATTCTGTGCCTGTCTGCTCAAAAGCAAACTTCAGTATGTGGGTCTTTCTTCAAAATAAATGAGCATAATTTTGCAATCTTGTTTTCTGCCACACTTTTGGCTCCTTTGGTAATTGTAACTTCCTATCATGCCTCAAAATATGCTGTGGAAACTCTTCCAGGCCAGAATTGAAAGCAGCATGAAGGACTGTATCTTTGAATAAACAGAGTTGGTACTTTAGAAGTCATGTATGGTAGTAAAATATTGAGAAATAGAACATTTGCAATTATATTATTATCACTGTCAAATGTTGCATTAATTTTTAAATAGCCATGTTTCAAATTAGGAGTGCACAAAACTTTCAAACCATTTGAAGTGTCAAACTTCTGGCTCAAACCACTTGCAAATGGGTGAAACCACTCAATGGTTTTGTGCTCAAACAGGGTTTTTGCAAACTTTTGTGTTTGAAAGAAATTATTTTTTACATGCCCTTTATTTCAGGAAGCTTTCTAGCAAATGAAAATGGGTTACTGTTTTGATGTTTACAAAGAGTCATGATTCATAACTATAATGCAGCATTTTTAAAGACAATAAATGTTGGAATGTAGATAAACGGGGAAAGCCAAAACAACTGGTACTCTAGAGGTTTTGGATTATGTCTGGACAATTGGCCATATTGTTTCTGTACATATGTAATTTTTGAAAATTTAGATCACACAATCTCAAGTTAGACATTACTCACTGTATCTTGTCTGGGTTTGTTGTTAATATTCCAGAATTTGTTAGAGCTGCCCTTTAGGAAGTGATTGGCCAATTGGACAGTGTTATTAGACTTCTAGATTTCTTTTGAAGTTTGGTTATTAAAACCCAGCTCTTTAAAGGGAACTGACATAGTTTGAACTAAATCCAGTTTATGTACAGTTTCTTTCCCTTCTTTCTGCTTTCCTAAAAACTGCTGTGTCTTTCTGCTTTCCTAAAAACTGCTGTGGAAAGTGTCCCAACTTTTGGAACAATTTTAGAGGATTAGTATGGGATTGCCCCTTTCCTGTTTAATTGGTCATCTACTAGATTGTCCCAAAAGAGCTTTTTAATATGGCTATTGAGACATTATCATGCACAGGTAGATCTGTAAAAGAAAATCGCAATTATTGCCAATAAGGGACCTAGAAATATGTTTCTGATGCCTTGGAAATGAAAAAAAAATATCACTGGGTACACGACAGTTTACTTACTGCAACAAGTCCATGTTCTAATTATGATAACTCTATAAGTAATCGGGAATGAAGGAAAAATATTTATCCTTTTTAAGCTTTAGTTTTGTTAAGTTTTTTTTTTTTAAAAAGAGGGAATTTGCGTGCTGTTTGGATTTTTTTTATTTTTTTTATTTTTTTGCATTTGCTCATTTATCAAGTCAGATTGAGTGTAATGTTTTTGTTGATGAAATATTACTTAAAGAAAAAAATATTGGTTGTTATCTCCATGGTGCATATTCATTCATTATGGATATTCACCTTGATATGTTTGAGTTTTAGGAACAAATGTTCAGAAGCGAAATTACAAAGTGGATGAAATATTTTCTATACTTTAGAAAACGCATTTACTAAATGGGGGCAGTTATTGAAGTATCTTCTCACAAATATGTAAATAAGAGCATTTTCATTGATAGTCTTTAAACCAGTGGCCTCCAACCTTTTGGGCACCAGGGACTGGTTCTGTGGAGAGAGGTTTTTCTGCGGCCCGGAAGGGGCATGGTTTCACATGCTGCCTTCATCCCGTGGATGGGGCTTTGCTGGTTTGCGCGGCCTGGTTGCTGGCATGCTGCGGACTAGTGCCGGTCCACGGACCAGGGGTTGGGAACCCCTGCTTTAAACATCTTGTTGACCTTTCCATCTTAGACCTTGTTCCACACTAATTTTTATGTGTCAAAAGCTGACACAAGAGTATTTATCTTATCAATCACATGAGGTATATTTCACAGGACAGCATCCCATGAGGCAGTCCTACTATATTAGCTATCTCAAAAGAAACCTTATGAACATTCACAGAAGTTTCTTTATCATTTAGCAATAGCAATAGCACTTAGACTTATATACTGCTTCATAGTGCTTTACAGCACTCTCTAAGCGGTTTACAGAGTCAGCATATTGCCCCCAACAATCTGGGTCCTCATTTTACTGACCTCAGAAGGATGAAAGGCTGAGTCAACCTTGAGCCGGTGAGATTTGAACCGCCAAACTGCAGCTAGCAGTCAGCTGAAGTAGCCTGCAGTACTGCACTCTAACCACTGTGCCACCATGGCTCTTGAGGTAATATTTAGGTAATATGTCCATTAAAATAACTGCAAGCACCACTAAAAGGAGGCTTTTCTCTGTTTATATGAAGAAGTTCAGCATTGATTAATTTGTGGAAAAGCAATCAAATGACATGTTTGCCATGCATTCAATCTATATCTGTAGCAATGCCACAAATTTGTAAATAACTGCTGTCTTAATTTAGCAGCAGAATTCCTTACCATGGGCAGTCAAGCAAAGATTTACTGATTGAAACAGAATAATCTGATTTTTTTTTCATAGAAGGTATCGATGTGCCTTGCTTACTTAACAATACTTACAGTCAAGCAGAAAAATAGTTTAATATATTCATTATTTAAGGTAATTGGCTGTGTTTCCGATTTCACAAGTCCACCTTTTCTACATATTTTCTGAGTTCTTAAATGAGCCGTGATGGTGCAGTGATTAGAATCCAATATAATAGGCTGACTCTGCCCACTGCCAGTAGCTTAATTCTGACCAGCTCAAGGTTGACTCAGCCTTCCATCCTTCTGAGGTCAATAAAATGAGGACCCAGATTGTTGGGGGCATTATGCTGACTCTGTTAGCTACATCTTAGAGAAGGTTGTAAAGCACTATGAAGCGATACATAAGTTCAAGTGCTATTGCTATTGCTAAATGTGCTAGCCTAAGAAAGAGGCAACAGCAATTCTCCTACCAACTTCAGTATTGGATTTGCATAGGTAAGGTAGAATGAAAACAAATCATCCAAATCATGCTGCTATACTGTACTAGAACTATGAAAGTACATCTAGAATTGATCATTAAATAATAATGGCTTGACATTTTGCTTATAAGCATGTGCTGGGGTCATAATTTGGTTATTCTGAAACAAAGATGAGTATAGACTTCTTGACTTGCATATATTTCATGACTGTGTCCTTTAACCATACCAACATGCATTTAGTCTTGTTCATATCTTTCCCAAAGTGTGGTATATCATTTTAATATACCAGTGTTTAATGTGCCAGTATTTTGTTCTCAATTAAATGTGACAAGAAGTCAGAATAGTTTGAAGGCTTTCAGTTAGAATTAAGTCTATTAGTTGAAGAGTATTGGCCATTAGAGGAATGCCCTTGATGAAAACATCTTAGAATATAAAGGACTTAAACTGTCATTCCCAGTTTATTCAGATAACAATTCTTTCCTAGTGAACACTACTATAATTCAACAATATTTGGAAATCTAAAATTGGGAAATGCTGAACCAGGGTTACCATTCTATTTTCCCACAAGGAAGATGGAGTTTCCCCCAGTTTTGTAAATTGGGAGAAGGGCTATTTTCCTACTTCTGCTGGAAAATACTGTTGAAAGCTGGAGAATGGGTGGGAGATGCAAATAAACAGCTGAAATCGAGGTAGAAGAGGAGAGAAACCACTGTGGTTCTTTCTCTCAAAAGGAAAAGGAGAAGAAAATAAGCTTAGCACATTGTCTGAACTGAATTAGAAGTGTTGAACATATTTACCTCTGAGTAAGAGTCCCTAAAATTAGAATAAGATTTACTAAATCAGACTTACTACAGATTACACATACAAAAGTTTCTTGTGTTGCAGTCTAACCTCCAACAACTTATTTCCTTGTTGAAAACAGAACCGACTCAGTGTTACAAACTTTTTCCCTCAGTTCTTACCAGTTATCTGGAGAAAACTGGGCGAAATAACTATTCCCAACACCATTATATATTTACCAGAATATACTGTGGTCCAGTCCATGGACTTGTTACAGAGTATGTTTGTCTATCAATCAGTCATCTATCCATCTATCTATCCTTTTATTATTTGGGGGTTGGGGGACTTCAGAATTGGTTTCAGTGGAGATTGGTAGTTTTAGATGACAAAGAAGTAAAACTAGACAGTACACAGGATTTTTGTATGTATTTTTAACCTTTAATCTTCCTTTGGAGAGAAGATTGTCTTAAATTCAGAACTGTCTTCTTTTGGGATTAATAGAGCATGTAATCATCCTTGGCCACTAAATAAGCGGTATTGTCTGCTTCAAATATTTCTATTCTTCCAAATTTGGACTGAATGTATCAGCTTGTATTCCCTCTTTCTCGACTGAGTTTTAGATAGCCTCCATAAATCTGTACTGCTGCACAAAGAAATAAAGATAACCAGAATGAAGCACAAGAAGAAGAGTCAGAAATATCAATAAAATATTTTAAGTAAAAAAAATATTAATGACAATTCTTACATGTTGAAATATAATTAATAAAATACAAAATATTCCAAATAATGTGGGCAAGATCATTGTATGCCAAAAGATAGAAAAGTAATGAAATTTCTACAGTGGAGGATTGTAAAATTAACTAAACCTACAGAAATGGAGAAACTGATCAGTCTGGTCAGCGGAAAAAAAGATAAAGGCTTTTTTGAAAATCTGGAAACCCTATATGGAGATTTTGTTCAAAGAAGAAAAGACTGAATTGGTGGTTTCTGGATTTGGGGATTAAAAAGGGCCAAAGAGGATGGGGAAAAGAATAAGATGATAATTATCCAATAGAAGGGTGGCAAGCATAACTATGTTTTTATTTCTCTTTTCTTTTTCTTTCTTTTTCTTATTTTATTTAGATGCTTAATAATTTTACCTTCTCAAAAATTTTTAAATACATATGTGTTGGATTTAATGTAGAAAAAAATGTTTAAAAATGACTTGCAGCCAGTAAAGCTGACATTTACTAATTTTCTTCCAAATGTTTTGCTTGCATCTGTCCATCAATTTATCATCTATGGCTGTAAGTTTGCATATGTTAAATCATAATATGATTTTTCTTCAAAGTTTCTGTATGGGAATTTTTTCATTAAATGTGGAAATTACACGATATCGTATACAGGCTTGTTCCAATTATTTCTATCAGGGTTTTACTCTCACTGTGGAAGAACGTATTTCTTTCCATCCTGCTTAGTGTCTTTCCTTTGAGTTGAATTGTTTTAAAATAGCCATACTCAAGGAAAAAAAATATCATTTCAAAAACAGGTTTGAAGTGAAAATAATAGCAGTCTGTTTGTATAGTACCTCCCTAAACAATAGTAGTGGAATAGCTGTTATTCATGGTGGCCATATGCTATATACAGAAGCTAGGAGGGGGAATAAGTGACAAAAACAGCATCATATCATCACAATGCAAATGTTCTGCCTTTTTTGTATATGTTTCATAATGTTGCACACATATCCAGGAGGGATGAAGCTTGCATTGCAAGGATTGCTGCTGCTTTCCTCATTTTGACAAAAGCCTTTGATTCTGTGGAGATTTCTGGCTACACATTTGAATAGTAAATTGGAAATTAGTAGGAGAGACTTATTATCTTTCAGACCTATTTGCTGTTTCCTATACAGGTAGCCCTCAATTATTAACCATTAATTTAGCGACCGTTCGAAATTGCGACGGTGCTGAATGAGTGGTACCTACGATGGGTCCTTGAAGTTCCATCCATCATACCTCCCTCGCAGTCATGTGATTGCAGTCTGGGCACTTGGCAACTGGCTCCCACATGATGGTTGCAATATCCCGCAATCAGGTGTTCGCCATTTGCAACATTCCCTGACAGCTTCCCACAAGCAGAGTCAATGAGGAAGCCAGAAGGAAGGTTGCAAGTTACTCCTGCTGCTTCCCCCCCCCCAGGCGCCCTCCTTGAGATTGCAGGGATCTAGTAGTGATCTTTGTAGTGCGTGCTCACACAGTAGCACCCCCCTCCCTAGCCTTTATACACTTGCATTGCACTACAACACACCCAGGTGCTGCCCAGGATTTAAATCTTCCAGCTGTTTCCCCATTGACTTTGCTTATGGGAAGACAGCAGGAAGTTGCAAGTCACAGTCAGTGAGGTCTTTGGTTAATGATCCGCAATTTTCACTTAAAGTTGATGGCAATGGGGACTGCCAGGATTGCTGTCACTAAACAAAATGGTAATGTGATTTCGTGCTTGACCATATCATTTAGCGACAGAAATTTTAGTCCCAATTACTGTGGTTATGCAAGAACTACCTTTATGATATGATATATGATAGTCCATCATGTATCTGGTCTCTGACCCGGAAAAAAATTTCTTAACAATTTTCAACTTAGGCAACACTTTCAATCATGTTGAAAACAAAAATCTGCATGGTATATATGCAACTTTTCATCTTCATGTCAGTGCGTACAGTGAAACCCTGCATATATTTCATTGCTGCTGAATTCCTTGTCTGAAAGGTTGTCCTGCAGACATTGCTGGTACAGTATTTAACAAATAACTTTCATGGTTTTCATGGCTTAGTGGGGCTTGAGAATTTGGTCTTGTTGGATGCTGACAATGAATGTTCTTGTAGCCAGGAGGGGAGGTCTATACATCGCCTGTTGAAATTCTACTACTTAGAAGGGGTCTTGGCAGGCTTTTTATGGTGGTGGTTCTGACCTTGATTTGCTCAGTGGGATGTTTATTTTATTTATTTAAAACGCTTATATAGCTGCCCATTTTGAATTGAACCCTGGGCGGCTCCAGTTTTGATGCTTGTGGCGCTTATGATCTGATTTGCTGCATGATTAAGCTGATTCTGTGAAAAGAGGCCATCTCCAAAGAGAAGCTCCAAATCAAACCACTGGCTGCCTTCTATGTGGGGAAGGAAGGAGGAGGAAGACAGCATATATGTGTCTTGGCCCTTTATCTATTTCTCTCTCAAAAAAGGTGTAACAGTTAAGACGAAGCACTGAGGAGAGAATAGCAGTGTTCTCGTGTGAGAATGTCCTTGGAAGTATCTTGGCAACAAGCTTTGGTCACAACATGAAGAAAGTTAAAGGTGTTTTTGCAGTCTGTTACAGCAGGCAAATGTTGCCTCATTTTCAGAGTATTTTTATAGTGCTTCAATAAACAAGAGGAATAAATCTATTCACAGCATCTCATCTAATTACAGTATAATAAAACGGACAGCTGTTGCCGCCTCATGTAAAATAAAACAGCAGAGATTATAAACAATTTATCGGGTTACAAATCATGGAAATAATACTTTTTAAGGTTACCTGAAACTGGATTTTGAAAAATATATAGTTTTTCACTTTGAGTGACAAAATAGTTAAATGTTGGTATAGATTTTCCTTGCAATGATGACTAGGAATTCTGGGAGTTGTAGGAAAAAAGATTCAAATCTCTGATCATTTATGGTGTGGCCTTGGCCAAAGCTCAATGCACTCAATGTATGTCATGGATCGCTTTAGCACAATGGTGGAAAGAAGGAACCTTGGAACTGTGAGAATGTGCTGTGGGAGAATTTACATGAAATCTTGGAATTGTAGCTAAGATCCATGATATATATTTGAGGTTTGTAGGGAATTTTTAAAGGGAAAATGAGATTATGTGAGTTGATGTTTGAGTTAAATCTGCTGAATAATAATAAATGTGAACTATAGTTGAATAAGCTCTGCAGGCTGGACATTTCTTACACAGTGGGGATGAAGGAGAGTAATTTTCATTGATGCAATCTTCTTTAACTTCATTCCTTAATAATGAGACCAACCAGGACT
Source organism: Thermophis baileyi (assembly GCA_003457575.1). Taxonomy (NCBI): domain Eukaryota; kingdom Metazoa; phylum Chordata; class Lepidosauria; order Squamata; family Dipsadidae; genus Thermophis; species Thermophis baileyi. The sequence goes on from QLTV01000972.1 coordinate 7,181,986, forward strand.
GCTGGGATTGCAGTCACTAAGCAATATGAACACTTGATGTCATATTTTATGACCACATTACTTAGCAAAAGAAATTCTGATCCCAATTACTGACATTAAAGAAGGATTACCTATACTCTCAAATAGAGTTCCTTCTTTAACATCCGTAATTGGGACCAGAATTTCTTTCGCTAAGTAATGTGGTCGTAAAATATGAGTTCAAGTGATCATATTGCTTAGTGACTGCAATCCCAGCAGTCCTGGTTGGTCTCATTAACTGAATCCCACTCCTCCATTAGGCAAGCACCCATCCCAATCCAAGCCATTTCTGGCTTGATTCCTTCCCAGCCTCAAGCCTCCGTAGGAACTGCCTCCTCTTCAACTCCTTCCTCCTCAGTAGGAACTGCCTCCTTGTTGTGGCCCGCCAGATTCGGACAGTGAGGAGGTTGGGGAGGAACATGGGCCAGTCCTGGAGTCTGGGGAAGGCTCAGACGAGTGCTCTGCGTCGGAGGCAGAGATGGGGCCAGGGCAGTCTGACAGTTATCAGTTGCCTTTGGAGTCAGACATCAGTGAGGCAGACGAACAGCTGGAGCCTGTTCCCAGTGTGCGCATGCGCAGAGTTGCCAGACGAAGGGAACAGCTGAGGAACAAGGGTCGACTTGGGAGTAAGGCCACAGGTGGACGATGAATGGCCCCTCCCATAGGGAATAAAAGAGGAGCGAAAGGGGAGGGAAGTTTGCAGGAGACAATTCGTTCCCTTAATTGGTTCGTGACTCTCGGAGACTTTTGAAGATATCGGCCTGGCAGCTCTCCAAGCCAGATAAGGTCTGTGACTGTAAATGCTCTCTTGAAAGACTTTGTTGGATGTGAATGAGAGAAATTCACAGTAACTTAATAAAAAGGGGTTTTTGTCGACACAAGGAGTCTGCTTCGTGGTGTGGGAACGCCTAGGTCAGAACACTCCTTCAACCTGCCTATCTCCTCCCCATCTCTGTCCCTTTGACTGCCCTGCACTCTGTTTGCTCTGCCACATGGCTGGCCGTGTGCTCCACTCCCTGCCCCTTGTCCTGATTGCATGGGGCCTTCTTGCTAGGCTTGAAGCAGCAGGGCCAGTAGCATGCAGGGTAGCTGGACTAGAAAAGATGGCAGAGTGCAGGGCGGCCAAAAGGGCAGAGATGAGAGGGAGAGTTAAGCAGGTGGGGAGAATCGAAGTGCCTCTGTGGTCTTATGTGTGGGCAGATTGCCAAGACCATGACTTTTGATCACAACCATGGGGGGGATGCTGCAATTGCTGTAACTTTGGAGACTGCACATAACTACCATTCATTCAGTGCTGTCATAATTTTGAACCGGTACTGAATGATGGTTCATTAACTCATGACTACCTGTACTGAGCAACTTGATAGGACAATATGTTTTAGGGTCCTACAAGGGAAAAGGAAATAGGAATAAATTGTTCTTTCTGTTCAGTATTTGAAAATAATTGATTAAAAGATCTTCTGGGTTAGGCTTAGTTAAGCAGATTGGAGCCCTTTTTTTCTTTCCCGGAACAAAAGATTTGGATCAAATTCAGTATCTATAAATTACTTTATTGGTGTATCAAGTAAACAAGTGGTAAAGCTTAAGTAAGAATGTCAGGCTTACAGGCTCAATTTGTATTTCTTGGCAGCAATCATACTTATTTTAAAATCCAATATGATAAAATCTAATGAAGTGTTTGAATTAACTGGTGTTTAAATGTAGAATAAGTAGTGGAAAATAGTGTTGGCAGCAAGGCTAGATCATATTTTAATGGCATGTTCTTTAGATTTTGTATCAGTATGTAAATATGGAATGCAGTTAGTTAGCATTGCAGGTTTGTTTACAATATTCATATGAAGTTATTGAGCTGCCAGGGTGTATGCCTCTAAAATATGCATTAAGCAAGGCACGGAATGCTAATCTCTTTAAAACTGGTGCCCAAGATTACCTCTAAAAATAATTCATGTAAGTGTTGTATGGCATTTAGAAGACCTCCCAGGTAGTAATGGGAAACATTTAATTTGGACATTTTAGTAATCCTGCCTTTATCTCTTTAAAACCATTGTCAACAAAACTGGAGGAGGAAAAACAGAGATTTCCTAGCAAAGATTTTACTGTATCTTCTGTTTATTATTTATTTTTGTTGTGGGCCACCTGGAGTCACATTGTTTCATTTGGGTGGCCTTATAAATCCATTAAATATACAAGTATATAAATATCCCATGTTTGTACAGATCTAAGATAACAAAAATAAGTTCATCTGACACTGTGCAATTTTGTTTTGCATTAAAATGAGTTGCAGGCAGCATTTCATATAGCTTGTATGTATATCAAATATATTGATTGATTATGTGGCATCAAGATACATTATGCATATCAAATACACTAAACACACTAGAATATGAGAAAAAAGAAGTGCTTGAAAGCATCCTTTAGGAAAAAGTCAAGGAACTGTTGCTTCTCAGTAAGAGACTAAGCCAGGGGTGTCAAACTCGATTTCATTGAGGGCTGCATCAGGGTTGTGTTTGACCTCGGGGAGGTGGGGGGCGTGGCTGGGGCGTGGCCAGCTCAACATCATTCATGTCGGCGCCTGCGGTGGCCCAAGCGTTCTGCTAGTGAAAACGGAGCTCCATTTTCATTGGCAGAGGGTTGCAGGAGGCCATAGCAGCCAAAAATGGAGCACGGGAGCTCTGTTTTTGCTGGCAGAGGCACTGTGGGCCGGTCCTTCGCTGTTTCCATGTGGCCCCGCTGGTCAGATCTAAACCAGGATTCAGCCCACGGGCCTTGAGTTTGACACCCCTGGTCTAAACATATATCTGATTGTTTGAATATATGCATCTACTCTGCGAAACACTTGGTTATCTTGGATTATTTTCTTCTGTCGATGGTCAGGAAGAAGGAGATTCCTTTTGCAATCTTCCCAGAAGAACAGTCTTTTCCTTGGTGCAGATTAAGTGTGGGAAGCAATAGAGAAGAAAAGCTCTTTGTATTAATGGAAGACCTCAGCTCTGCATATTACACCTTAAACTCCATGCAGTGAGTTATGTCATGTAACTCCAATACGAGCAGAAAGATCCTGCAAATACCAACCTAAATTTGATAAAGGTTCTCCTATGCCCAGGCTCTCCTCTGTAATGCAAAACAAAATCTCCTTCATGAACAGGTTTTGTAAACATAATAGCTCTATTTCTTTTCTTTCTTTTTCTGAATGTGGAAAGTGCCCAGCTAGAGATTAGTAGTGAGTTAATAGATTTTATTGGCATAGTTTCAAGTCAGCAAAAGCAACCAATATGTAAGCAACTTTAATTTAACATGGATCTGTGAAACTCATATACAATGAGAGTCTTAACTGAGGCTCCTTTTAATTGGACCGAAGGTCTTGTACTTTTGACCATATGGATTGCCTTAATTTATGGAGAGAAATTCTAGTTTGTTTGTTTGTTTGTTTAAAGGTCAAAGACTATATCCAGTGATTTGGCGGTAGTAAATTGACAGCAAGATATTTGTTTTCTTAGCACAGAGGCACCTTGAAAGTGTTGACGAGCAAGACTGGAGGAAATGAAAGGACAGTTAAGGTAACTGGGTTGCTTTGCCGTTGGCAACGGTAGAACAGCACATCTTTGCAAAGTGATTCTAGGATTAAAGAGATCAAGCTTACAGGTAAGCAAAGCCACAAACTTAACCGCTGCTATGTAATCATATTTTCTTTCACAAAAAAGAGAATCCTAAATGACCCCTTTTCAGACGTTAGCTGAAACTAATTAAATTAATTGTATTGCCCCACTTTTTCTCCGTTTAAATTTGTTTAAAACTTTAAAAGTTATTTTTATTTTTTTTTCTCTGTGTTGCTTTCTCTTACAAATTGTGTGTTGTTGTTTTGTCTTCTTTTATTTCTTAATTAGAGACATCAAATAATTACTCAGTACATTCCAAGAGCTTTAGGCACACTTCTTAGGAATATGAGCATGTTATGCTACTTCAAGTGTGGTAAATTCAAACAATTGACTTTTTAATGTAATCTTTCAGTGTTTTTTCCCTCTTAATAATTCCAGGCAATCCAATGGCTGACCAAAGGATGGACATTTCCTCTACGATCAGTGATTTTATGTCACCTGGTCCCACTGATTTGATCTCTAGTTCTCTTAACTCTTCAGGAATGGATTGTAACAGGAAAAGGAAAGGCAGTTCTACTGATTACCAGTAAGTGTTTCCAACCCATATCACACTTCAGCTGTGCCTTGGCTTGGTACTGCACTTCTGTTTTGGGATTTGCACCTTACTTTCAGCAAAAATATTTAGGTCTTCTTCAAGCTGTATAAAGTGCTAGCATTATCCAAAATATACAAAGTAAATATGCAGTCATGTATAAGTAGTTTGCTACTTTTCTAAGTGGACCTTAGAAGTCCCAATCTCAAATGTCTGTATTAAAGAACAAAACATATGAAAAATACTACTTATCAGAGACTATATATATATTGAATATATTCATATATAATATATCATTATATAATGAATATATTCATATTCATTATATAATAAATATAACATTTAGTCATGTCTGATTCTTGGAGACTGTCTGGACAGGTCCCTGCAGTTTTTTGGGCAAGAAGTGGCTTGGCACCGCCTCATTCCTAGGGATGAGAGAGAGTGACTAGCCCAAGGTCATCAAGCTAGCTTTGTGCCTAAGGTGGGATTAGAACTCTTCGGGTTTCTAGCTTGATGCTTCAACCACTATATCAAACTTATATGTTGAAGATTGTTAAGAGTAAACTTCAAAGTGTTGTCACTATTACAGTTGTACTATTTTCACAATTGGAACAAATGTAGCAAAAATAAAGTATTTTCATAATGCAATGACTACAAGAGGCATTGCAGTCATATATATATATGTATGGTGTGCATATGAATCCAGCTAAGATTTCTTAAGGGTCTTCAGGGTGCAGTTTCTCAGCTAACAGTAGAAATTAAAACAAATGGACAATATGCAGATAGACATTTTTATTAATAGTACAATGTACAATTTATCTCTTTTCAGGCTCGATGGGTTTTCTTTTGAGTAAGTATAAAAATTGGGTGATGATGGGGGAATCTTGTTATAGAATTGACTATTTAAAAGTGCCTCAAATAAGAACAATGTGAAATAGATTCAGTAGCATTAAATTATATAATCCTGATACAATTCTTTTAAAAAGCAAATACTTGGGAGCATACACAACGAATAGGAAAAGTTTCCGTTTAAGCAAACGTAAATTGCAGTTAAATTGTTAGCTTTCAGCTCCTAATAGTTTCTAAATCCTTACCTAGTTTAGAAAATGCTGGACCTGCAACTTGGGGAATCACACACATTGGGGTGGGTTCTAAATTTTTTTACTACCGGTTCTGTGGGCGTGGCTTATTTTGTGGGTGTGGTTTGATGGTCATGTGACTGAGTAGGCGTGGCCAACTTGACATCATGCACGCCCACGCTCTCAGTCACATGCCCCCCACCTAACCACGCCCACAGAACCGGCAAAAAATTATGTTTTGCCTGCTGGGAGGCTGGCAAAGAAGCCTCGCTTTCCCCGCCGCTGTGGCTGCTTCTACCTCAGCGCCGAACGGTCCATGCCCCCCCTACACACACACACACCACACTTGCCCTGGCAGCACCCCGGCAGTAACAGCTGAACGAGGGAAGGAGAGGGACCGGAGAATGAAGCGGGTACGGCGGCAGCCAAAGCCGCCACTTATTTATTTTTATTTTATAAAAATTTTTATTTTATTTTATAAAATTTATATGCCGCCCAACTCCCGAAGGACTCTGGGCGGCTTACATCATAAAAAATAAAACATATAAAAACAATTTAAAAAAGAAAGGGGAAAAAAAAAAAACCCCAACTATATTTAAAATAAAACATTCACGCAACCATGCATGGGCCAATCAGAACAACTATTGGCCCCAGGCCTGCCGGAAAAGCCAGGTCTTAAGGGCTTTACGGAAGGCCAGTAAGGGGGTAGTACGGATCTCGGGGGGAAGTTGGTTCCACAGAGACGGAGCGGCGACAGAGAAGGCCCCCCCCCACGCGCCCACCAGCCGGCACTGTCTGGCCGACGGGACCTGAAGAAGGCCAACCCTGTGCGACCTCACTGGTCGATGGGAGGAATGTGGCATAAGGCGGTCACGCAGATAAACTGGTCCTGAGCCATGTAGGGCTTTAAAGGTAACAACCAACACCTTGAATTGTGACCGGAGCGCAATCGGCAACCAATGCAGCTCGCGAAGGATGGCACTTGTGTGGGTGTACCTTGGCACACCCATGACTGCTCGCGCAGCTGCATTCTGGACCAGTTGTAGTCTCCGGACACTCTTCAAGGGTAGCCCCATGTAGAGCGCATTGCAATTATTCCAACAGCCGAGGACGGAAGAGGCACCTCTTCCGTCCTCGGCTGTTGCAAAGAAGCGGCAACTCTGTGTGTGCCACGCCCGTTTCATTCTGTTTGGGAGTCGCTTTGCACCTTGTTTGCAACCCACTCCAAAGGGAGCTCAGATTGTGGCGGTGTTCCGGCTTCCGCTGCCTTGTGGAGTCTGAGGTCGATCCGGTGACACAGGCGCGTTTCGGGGCACCTAATCCTCCGGCCAACCTGGCCACGCGATGGCTGGAGAGTGAGGGAGGGCGGCCAGGTCCTCCCGGGCAGCTGCTCCCCACTGCCCTCCCCGGAGGGTCTCTCTTTGCCCGCCAAGATTCTTCACCCGCCAAGAGCCAAGCCGACCGTAGCTGGGCTGCCTGACCCCAGGAACAGGCAAATTAAATGGCGGGCAAGGGGGGGCTGGCATTGGGCTGGGTGGTGACCGGCTCGGACTGAACCCGGCTTCCCGAATGGCAGAGGGAACGAGGCCGGGAGGAGGTGGTCATGTTAACAGCCGGGAGTTGTTCCAAGGCACCAAAGAGCAAAACCTCCGCCCCCCAAATCCCAGGCCCGCAGCGAGCTGATCCGCTGCCCGTGCTCCAGTTGCCCGTGGCTTTGGCTATGCCTCCTGCAGTCTTGCCCGCCATTTGATTCGCCTGTTCCTTGGGTTGGGCAGCCCAGCTCGGTCAGCTCGGCTCTGTTTGGCTTGGGCTGCTCCTGCGCCGGGGCCAGAGGGGGCTTGTGGGCTGGACCCTGCTGGCCTGCCAGCTTTTTGCTCACTGGGGAGGAGAAAAAGCGAAGCCTCTCCACGCTTCGGAAGTAACTTCCAGGCTGGGCAAAACATCGTCCTCCGAGAGCGCCGAGCCTTCCAGTTGGGGAAGATGGATCAGGGCGCCCTGAGGTGTTTTTCCCCCACCCGGGTACGGGAAGAGGCGAAGGGCAGGGGTGGGTTCTAACTTACCTCACTGCCGGTTGCTTCCTCCCGCGCCGCGTGGCCGCGCCATGTGGGGAAAAAAAGCCAAAAACAAGATGGTGACGCATGCGCAGTGTCGGAAACTCGGCTTCTGCACATGTGCAGAAGAAAAAAAACCCGGGGAAAATTAAATAAAATAAAATAAATTAAAATTCAAAAAATTTTTTAAAAAAAGATGGCGGCGCCCACGGACCGGCACCGTCCGAACCGAATCTGTGACGTCACTGTGACGTCACCAGCAGGTCGCTACCGGTTCAGGCGAAACGGTCCGAACCGGGAGGAAACCACCTCTGACACACATCCCTGTAAGTTTTAATGTAACCTCCAGTGTTTCATTCACATTTGTTCTATCAATATCTAGGAAATCTCTAGGAAATAAGTTTTTCTCTTTTCCTTATGTTCTGAATAGTTTTCTAAAAGATTTAGGGTTAAACAAAAGAGGTTAATAAATTATTGTGGATAGACACTGTTGAGAGCAGAACATTTATCCATGTATTTAATTTCTGTTCTAGTTTTCCTTTCATTCATTTGAATAGATGGACCCATTCTGTTTTCCACAGCCATGCCAAATTGTTTTTAAAAAACTAGTATTGCTTTCTTTTGCCACCCCCACCCCCTGTTTTCTAATACTTGGGCTAGACCAGAGGTATGCAGACTTTTCCAGACTGAGGACCATATTTAGTCTTTAAAGCTATATTCCAAATCATACTTTGAAGTGTGGTAGAGCAGGGGTGTCAAACTGGCAGTCCGCATAGGCCATGCCCACCCCAGCTCTGCAAATGGGAAAAACGTCACAAAACGTCACGTGACGGCAACGTGACGCTGCGAGTTTGACACCCGTGTTGTACAGGGAATATAATTTAATAAAGAAGGTATTTCAAAGAAACAGGTTTATAAAAACCATTTTTATGTTGTTGGAATCTTGGGGGTTGGTGAGCAGTAATGAACTGAAAAGAATAAACAATTCAGTATTTCAAAACAATTTTTATATTTCAGTAATATATTAAAATGACTATTATAATAAATGATAAAATATAAATCAACACCCATCAACACCCCAATCAATTAATAAAAAGCCACATACAGCCAGGCACTACATAAATACTATGCATAGAATAGCCCAAAGCATACATTTCTGGTGTGAGAGAAATTCCATGAGGATGGGCTCCAGCACGAGTCCAAAAGCTTGGAAGATTAAATCTCTAGTCCTGGTGATCGACCCATATTGGATCCTGAAAAAATATAAATGATTACTGGCAGTTTAATGCATAGGGTTATATGACTAAACCTTTACCCGCAGTTGTTATTTGTGCTGCTTAACATCCCAGTATATATTGACAAGGGAGAAAGATAAACGTCTATAAAACTTATTATTCAAACAAACAAAAAATCATATTGTATATTACCCCTGGGACTAGAAAATTTAATAGCTAAACTTACAAGAATTATGAAAACTGTTTTCTTCTAGCAATATACAGTATGCACCCCATATAGATTTCATACTCTGGTAATAATATAAAATCACACTAGGCGTGCCAAAGCTGCAGATATGAGGGAAAATTTCCACTTCTTGGTCATCACTTCTTACTGAGGGAGTAGGAACAGGAAAACCTACCCAAATCTTTCTCATTTTCTTTCTGTGTTTTCCCATTTTTAGCCATGCCTTTGATATAAAGGCTTACTGAGTTTTGGACACTCCCTGTTTTATCATTTAGACCAACATGGTTACTTTGGATTTTTTTCCCTTAAAGATGAACTATCAATGGAAAACTTAAATGGTGAAACAAAGTTTTACAAATTAGAGAGCAGAAAGCACTACACATGTAGTACGTACAGTACTCATTCTTAACTGAATGAGTACTATATATTGGTGTATGCATTAATTCTGTTTTGCTAAATGCATCTGCTGCTTCAAATAGTAATGGAGTGTATGCCTGATTGTTATATTTTTTGAGGGGAAATATAAACCCCCTTGCTTTGTTTCATATATACAATCCAGCACTGATGATTGTTGATTACAGCAGAAGCAAGAAGTATTGCATTGCATTGCTGCAAAACAAAAGATACTACCCAGATGGAGCCAAAACTAGACATAACCCTGCTGTTTTTTGTGGCAACCATCGATGTTAATATTTATTTGATCTTCATTGATCTCTTTTGCTAAACATGGTTTCCCCTTCTTTTAATTAATAAAAAGAATGCATCAGAGTGTTAAACGGTATGGGCAGGTTTAGCTATTTTGGGAATAAAAGGTTATACATGGAATCTCAACTGTTTATTTCCCAGTACAATTTATATATTCACTGTATCATAACATTTGATTCCAATGATATGAATGTTTGTGTTTTACCAACATGGTATAAAAAGTTACAATTTTTACTTCATTTAGTGTCATGTTCATTTTTCTTTTGTTTTGATTTTATAGCGAAGGCATGGATACAGATAAGGATGATCAACATGGAAGGTATTTATTTGTTCACCATTGACAAATTGATTGGATTTTTGGAAATCCTTTTTTTTTCCTAAAAAAAAAACTTTTCCAAAAGTATAAGGTTTTGATTATTCTGAAGTAGGAGATAAAAGGATGGTTTTGCACCACATGGACTATAGTTAGGATTTCTGGAAACCTAGGAATGTTCAAAGGACCAGAAATGGATTAATATTACTGTAGTATCAGATCCTAATAGAATACCCAATGAGAAAGAAATGGTAATTTTTTTTAATTTAAATTCTTTTAAACATTAAACATTAAACAGACATTAAAAACATTGGACACTTTGTGACCATCCTATTTGGTCATTTCTTTATACGCTATTTACATAACAATAAATAACATTATGGCTCAATATATCTTACTTTTTTTGATCTCACATATATACCCCTCGTCATTGTTTATTTATATCCGAACTCTCTTTTAATTTCCCTTTTCTCCGTTTTTACTCTCTATTTTTTTCGATACAATATTTACATAATAAATAACTATTGCTCAATATATCTTACTTTTTTTGATCTCACATATATATCCCTCGTCATTGTTTATTTATATCCGAACTCTCTTAATTTCCCTTTTCTCAATTTTTACTCTCTATTTTTTTCGACCGTTTTTTCTTTCTATCCACTGATAAAATTCATCCCATATTGTGTAGAATATGGAATAAATGGTAATGTTGGTGAGAGAATATACATGGTGATCCTTCTGAAACTGAAATAACATCAGTGACATTGCATCTAGTGCCACGTATTCAGTGAGGCTTTGGGTGTCACTTTCTTTGATGCCTTCTTTCTCCTGCTGCATTATAAATAGAGAGCTGCTATCAAATCTAACTTCTATCACTTTGCTTTCCACTAGGTTGGAATATACAGACCAACAGGGCAGAATAAAAAATGCAAGGTAAGGTAATAACAATCTTTATAGTTATCGGTTGTGTTAAATGCAGATCTTTTAGATGTATTCCTAAATGGAGTTTCATGCTTGTTTTTTTTATATTAGAAAGTTTTTACATTCATCAGTACTAATTTATATTTTTAGACAATATGAGACTATATTACTCTATTTGAAAAAAAAACAAACCCCGCTCTATTTGCATTTACTTATTGGGTACAACAGTCTTCAGTCATCAGCTCTTAAATTAGCTTGCATTGGCAATCTATTTTGCAACTAGCCCCCTGAATTGTGTCCAATCATTAGCAGTTTTAAAAGAATTTTTATAATCTGAAAAAAAAAAAAGAATTAAATTAACCATGGAAAATAAGTCATAGTTTAAAATGTGATTTATACAAATAATGGTGGTCACAATTTGCCATTAATGTTCCTCTTGCAGTACATAATATCTGCTCCTGATTAGTTGAGAATGCTGTGGGAAACCAGAGTTATCCAAGGCTTATTTTTCACTATGTAATTTGTTTCAGACTTGATGAAACTTTTGAGCCTTGTTTGTTTGTTTGTTTGTTTAAGTGTATTAGCTGCTCAACTCCAGGTAAATTAAATATTTATGTATAAAAAACTTCAAATGTTTATAATCATGTCCTACAAATACTGTAGATAAGAATTGAATTATAACACTGGGTATTGAAAATGTCATGATTTTTATTTCATGATTGCTTAGAGAGGCTCACAGTCAGATTGAAAAACGGCGACGTGATAAGATGAACAGCTTTATTGATGAATTGGCTTCTTTAGTGCCAACATGCAATGCTATGTCCAGAAAGCTAGATAAACTTACTGTTCTGAGAATGGCGGTTCAGCACATGAAGACTTTACGAGGTAAGTTTGAAATAAATGTTTAAATAGAACGATTCCATATATGGGTTTTAGGCACTGAGAAATTTTTGAGTGCTTTTGCGTAATCAAAGCACTTTGGATAGTATTTCAGGAACACTTATAAGACTACAGTAAGGAGAGTCAACATTAGTTTTCCCTCTTGTAAAAATCTACTGGGAGAATGGTGGTATGCCTGAAGATAGCAAAAGAGTGTGTGACTGAGAAAATATTCTTAGCTGCTGTTTTTTTTAGTTTCAGATTAGCTAGTAATAGTTTCCTATTGCTGAAAGGTACAAAATAAATATGACAGTTGATCATGGTATTATTGTATACACTGATTTCAAACTAAACATATTAAAATGTAGGTTGGTGATTTCCGAGAAAACATCAAATTTATTTTAGAATTTCAAGCAGAGGATACTGAAAATAGTTAAGATACTGAAAATAGCTGCATACATGGGAGTTTAACACATGTTCCACATAATACAATAGATTGTTTACTTAAAATATTTTTCCTTTGCCTTAAGGTGCTACAAATCCATACACTGAGGCAAACTACAAACCTACTTTTCTCTCAGATGATGAATTAAAGCATCTAATTCTTAGGGTATGTATAAGCTTCAGCTACATGAATTGTATAAGGGGTGATGAAAGAGAAGGTTTTCTTTTACCAGAAACACTGACTGCAGTTTCTTTTAAAGTAACAGGTGGATGCTCAAAGTCAGGGGTGTCAAACTGGATTTCTCCGAGGGCCAGATCAGCATTTTAGTTCTCCGCAGGCCCAGCGGGGGGGGGGGGGAGAGAGGACGGACGCCTCATGCAGCACTTTATTGGCCAAAAAGGGGCACGGGGGGGCATGTGCGGCCCCTCCATGCCTTGTTTTCACCCTCCATGGCCTCCTAAAGCACTCTGCCGGCCAAAAGCGGGCCGTTTTTTGGCCTCCCCGGCCTCCAGCAGCACTCTGCCAGCCAAAAACTGGCCGCTCCGGGGCCTTGGGAGGCCTCCGTGTGGCCTGTTTTTGGCCAGCAGAGTGCTGCAGGAGGCTGAAAACGGGCCGTGTGGGGGCCACACGTGACCCGTTTTAGGCGGCAGAGGCCCCGCGGGCCGGTCCTTTGATATTTCCAAACCTTGGTCCCCTTTTTATTGGTTGTCTTGTCAGGGCAAATTATTTAGAATTGGTTTTCGAAGGATGTGGGGCGAGCAAAGCAATCCTATTTGAAGTGTTGTGTTAGTTAAATTTAACAGATTCTGAATTATTTGATACTTTTTAATTCCTGCTGTGCTATACACATCTTCAAATGATTTGAAACGAGTGCTTTAGAAGGAATGTTGGTCTTACCTGAACGTTCTTTCTCTGTGCGCTGCAGGAGAATCCAAGCATGGGTTAACTTCTGTCTGATTGCCCAGGGACTGAGTTGAGAAAGTTCTGGCCACGCCTCCTCTGCTCTACTGAGTCCAGTTTTTCTACGAAGGCATAGACCTCCAGTAAATCCATTGTGTAGGTAAATCCAGTAATCCGTAGACCCTGGACCAAGACGGTCACTAGGGCGGGTTTGGATTCTCCCTCAGCGCACAGAGAAAGAACGTTCAGGTAAGACCAACGTTCCTTCTCCTGTGCGCTGCTTGGAGAATCCAAGCATGGGATATACCCAAGCTTAATGTTACAGGGGGTGGGAGACAGGCTGGTCCAGGGTCCCCGAGGTGGAATGAACCCTTTGTAGCACTCTCCTTCCGAAAGATGCCTCTGCTGAGGCAAAAACATCTAGTCTATAGTGCTTAATAAAGGGTGATGTTGATGACCACATCGCCGCCCTGCAAATATCCTCAATCGAGGCTTGGTGGCCCATGCTCTGTTGTAGCCGCTCTTCTGGTTCAGTGTGCTGTGATACGGCCAGGTAATGGCCTGGCCTGAATTTCATAGGCCGTGGCAATGCAAGCCTTCAGCCAGCGGCCTACAGTTGATGGGGAGACTTTCTTACCCATGGATGCCAGTTGAAAGGAGACGAATAAAGATTCAGTCTTCCAAAATGAGGCAGTCCTTTTGATGTATCTTTGGAGGGCCCTCCTCACATCCAAAGTATGCCATTTTTTCTCCAGGGGATGAGTAGGTTTTGGGCAGAAATCTGGTAAAATAACCTCCTCGGCCCTATGGAACCAGGAGTTAACTTTAGGGAGAAAGGAGGGATCCAGTCTGAGAACCACCCTGTCAGGATGGAAAATACACAAGTCATTGCGAACTGAGAGGGCTGCCAACTCTGATATTCTTTTGGCCGAGGTTATTGCAACCAGGAAGGCGACCTTAAACATCAAGAGACGGAGACTAGTCGTTCTCAATGGTTCAAATGGACTAGAGGTAAGAGCTTGCAAAACTAGGGAGAGGTCCCAGGATGGGTAACGATGTACCACAGGAGGCCTCAAATTAGCAACCCCCTTGAGGAAACTGCGTACTCGTGGATGATGAGTGAGAGATTGTAAATTCTCATATGATAATACAGTGGACAAAGCAGCTACCTGCCTGCGGAGGGTGTTGGGAGATAAACCCTTGTCCAGACCTTCCTGTAAAAAGTCTAGGACCTGTGGAATCGACGCCGAGATAGGATCGATTTGATGTTTGGAGCAAAAACTGCAAAATGCAGCCCAGGTAGCATTGTAAATGTGGTTAGTGGAAGCTCGTCTGGATGCCTGGATGGTTTGGATCACCTTCCCTGAGAATTTATCCTTCCTCAGGATATCCCTCTCAAGTGCCAGACGGCTAACTGGAGCCATTAAGGTTCTGAGTGGAGCACAGCCCCCTGGCTGAGAGAGATCCTGTGGTCGGGAATCCTCTAGGGACGGGATACTGATAGGCTGACCAGATCCGCGTACCAAGGACGTCTGGGCCAATGAGGGACGACGAGGAGAATTTCCACCTGCTCTGCTAACACCTTCCTTATCACCCTCGGGTTAAGAGGGAGAGGTGGGAAGGCGTACAAGAGCCCCTGTGGCCAAGGGCTGCGGAGACCGTTGACACCTTCCGCCCCCGGTACTGCGAATCTGGAGAAAAACCTTGGAAGATGAGTGTTTGTCGGATGAGCAAATAAGTCCTCTACTGGATGGCCGAATTTCTGGGACAGAGCCTCGAACAGATCCGGGTGCAGGCGCCACTCAGAATGATCTATGGTGGTCCTGCTCAGCCAGTCCGCCTGCACGTTCGAGGTCCCTGATGTATGTTCCGCCCAGATGAAATGGACATGTAGCTCCGCCCAGAGTCCCAGCTTCTCCACCTCGAGCATGAGACGTCTGGAACGGGTGCCCCCCTGATGCTTGATGTGTGACCTGGTGGCCATATTGTCCATCAGGATCAAGACATGGCGGTCTGACACTAAGTGTTTGAAATGACAGAGGGCTAGGTGGACAGCCCTCAGCTCCAACCAGTTTATGTTGTTAGACATATCCGACGGGCTCCAACGTCCCTGGGTCACTTGGGACTGGTGGTGGGCTCCCCACCTGAAAAGACTGGCATCCGTAGTTATTGTGATGTGGATGGGCTCTTTGAATAAACAGCCTTTCTGCATGGCACTGGATGTCCAACAACGAAGTGATCAAAGAACTGTCGATGGTACCCGCACTTTGGTCCTGGAGTGGCTGCTGTTCGCCCTCTGATGTGGCAACAGGAACCATTGGAGATTGTGAGCATGTAGCCTCGCCCAAGGCATGATGTCGATGCAGGAGATCATCTTTCCCAGAAGCTGAGAAATGACAGCCAATGGAACTGACTTCTACCTCCGAATTTGACTCACAAGAGATAATATGCTGGACCAACGGTCCTGCGATAAATAGACCTCGCAGGTTCCGGTGTTTATCACTGCACCCAGGTGAAGGAGACTGGTGGTCAGAATCAGATGGCTTTTTTTGAGGTTGACAGAGAAGCCATGTTCCTGCAGAGTCTGGATCATAATTAGGAAATCCTCGTTTGCTCGAAGAGGAGATGACGTCTGGATAAGGATGTCATCTAAGTAGCATTGAAGTGTTATTGGTCGTGCCCTGAGATGCGCCGCCACCGCTGCCAACAGCTTGGTGAAGGTTTGGGGGCTGATAACCGGCTGAATGGCAGGCCTCCTTGAGATCTATGGACGTCAATAGGTCGTCCTGCCTGATGCAACCCAGGATGGGTTTTAGGGATTGCATTTTGAAGCGCTTGTATGCTAAATGGATGTTGAGCTTTTTAAAATCTAGAATAGCTCTCCTCTCCAACACCACCACCACCAGCACCACCAATCTAGAATAGCTGTCCACCCCCCCCCCCCCAAGCTTTTCGGAACTAGGAACAGGATGGAGTAAAAACCTAGTCCCTCCTGTCCCGAGGGAACCGCCTCTGGCAGATATGTCCAACAGGTGTTGGATCTCGGCAACCATGAGCCCTCGCTTGCTGGAATTGCTGGAGACAGGGCATTGAATGAAATGTCTCGGGGGCCTGGATAGAAACTCTAGCGTGTGGCCTAGCCTCACGGTTTGCAAAACCCACATATCCGAGGTTGTCACCTCCCATTGGTGGATGAACTGCTGTAACCAACCTCCAATGGGGGTGTCAGTCCGGGAATCACTTACACTTGCGAAAGGGCCGGGAGCTGGGCTCTCGAAATGTCCGCCTGGACTGGTTAAACTGTCTACTTCTGTCTCGAAAACCAGACCTGTCTTGAGGGCGGTCTGTCCCCTGCTAATATGGCCTCTGGTATTGGGGAGCGCTAAAGTCGGAGTCTGACCAAAATGTCTGCCAGAGAAAGTAAGGTGTCGTACGTCGATCTGCTCGCCGATGCATGTAAGGCAGCACCTTCCTTTTATCTCTATTCTCCACCAGAATAGAATCTAGAGACTCTCCGAAGAGATTGCCACCTTTAAAGGGGGCAGCTGCTAGACACCACTTAGATCGCATATCTGCTTGCCAATGGCGGAGCCACAAGAGGTGACGAGATGTTACGTTGGCCGCCATGGCTCTAGACGCGAACTTGGCTGCATTAAGGGTCGCATCGGCGGAGAATTCTGCGGCTGCCACTAATTTGTTTAGATCTTGCCGCAGGCGTGTGTCCTCGGGAGGCACTCTAGACTGCATTTGTTTAAGCCATAGGATAGAGGTTCTGTTAAAGAAAGATGCAGCGGTGGCTGCCCTGATCAACCAAGCAGTCACCTGGTGATTTTTGTGGAGGGTCATCTCCACTTTACGGTCCTCTGTTTTCAAGCCCTCTGAAAATTCAGCGGGGAGAACTGAAGAGGAGACTAAATTGGCTACAGGGGTGTCTACTGAGGGAAGCTGAAGAAGCTCCTCAAGCTCGGGCCCCAGACTGTAAAGCTTCCTATCGGTACTGCTAGGCACTGTGAAGGAGGCAGGCTGGCTCCATTGGCATTGAATGATAACAACGAACATTTGGGGAGCAGGAATCAAATCTCTCTCAAGGACTGGCTCTGAAAATAGCCCTTCGGTCGGATCTAGGCCCAAAGCTGGTTCCACTGGGGTCTCTGACAGTCCCATGTTAGCAGTTGTTTTGGCCTTGTACAAAAGAGATCTGAACAAAACTGGCCGAAAAAGGCCTGAGAAGGCAGGCTGGTCTGGAACAAGCCCTTCATCATCTGAGAGATCCTGGTCTATACTTTCGTCTCCCATAAGCGACTCCTCGCTTTGAAGGGAAGGTCGCGGAGAATATGGGGCCTGTAGGGGAGGCCAGGCAGCCTGACCCTGTGCCTGTATGCCAGAGGATTCGCCCCTCTGTTGTAGTCCTGCCGTTATCCCTTGGGAAATGGCATTGGAGATAATGTCACGAATTTCCTTGGGTAGACCCATCTCCTGGAAATCCCCAGAGCGGAGCCCCGCTGCTGTGGGGGTGAACGTGGCTGCCGGTGCCACCCTTCTGGCCGAACAGGAGGCCTGCAAGTCTGACGAACTTGTACCCATAAAGGGATTAGTTTGTGGCCTATAATCTGCTGCTTCAAGCTCTGGAAACTCGTTGGCATTATCAGGTGACCAATCCTGAGTGGCCTCAATGACCAAAGGGGAATGATCAGGTTGAGTAGCAAGCTCCTCCTCCAGAGGGGAGAGTGGAGGATTGTTGGCCTCCGCCTGTTTCCTTGCTTTGGAAAATTGCTTTTCTAGTGCCTTTAATCATCTTTCAGTGTCTCTATCCTCTGCTGAGGATGTCTTTCTAGGGGGATCCTTCTGGGCCTTGCTCTGCCTAGGGGCCCCTTTAGTTGTTGCCTGCCTCTTAGAGCCAGCAGATTTTGCTGTGCTTCGGTGCGAGGTAGAGGCCTCTCCTCCCTCAGATCTGCCCGATCTGGATCTGTTGGCCATTTTGGTCTGGCTTCCAATTATGGCTCCCCAAGGCCTCTGATGGTAATATCTTAATGTGGTCCGCTAAACCGAATCGGTTATTAGCGGAGAAGGGACAATTGTGGAGGACAAAGGGTGTCTATGTGGGACCAAGCAGCCCTCTCACTCACCCCGTGGCGCACAGCCAGCAGTCAGGCACGAAACTCCAAGCCGTTAAGGCACTCAGGAGGTGTCCTCAGATCGCGGAGTATGGCCTGGAAGGTCAGGCAGTGACTCTGGAGCTGCCTCAATGTTCTTAGGTCCGGGTGGTGGCGGTCATGCCGGCAAGCCGGGGGGGACCAGCACACTCACCAGCGGGAAGATCGGAGCTGACGGCACACATGGCTTTTAAATAGGCTCCAAAATGGCGCCCGAATGGGGAGCGAACTCTCCCGGTGCCGATAACACAAGCTGCGGTCTTCGGAGTGTGACCCGAAGATCAGGCAGTGACTCCGGGGTGCCTTTTTTGTTGTTTGGGTCAGGTGGTGGCGGTTCTTGCTGGCGGACCAGGGAAACTAGCACACACACCAGCAGCAGCAAGCAATTAAGCCACTCGGCGGCAGGGAAGCCTCCCCGCTATCGCCCGCTCCAGTTGCTGTAGAAATCCAACTTTTACCGAAAAGGCGAAGATAGGAGAATCCAAGCTTGAAACTCTGTTTTTTTCCTTCAGATTGAGTAGAGAAAGATTTTTTACGTCTCTCTAGGCTTGACTGAGTAGAAAAACTGGACTCAGTGGAGCAGAGGAAGCGTGGCCAGAACTTTCTCAACTCAGTTCCTGGGCAATCAGAAGTTAACCAATGCTTGGATTCTCCAAGCAGCGCACAGGAGAATGGATGATAATACAGCACCTTTCCTCTACTCATTAACAAGCAATCTAACTACTTTGATGAGTAGTAGAATAGATGCTGCACTCACCCTAGTTCCAAAACACCTCTTTGAAACCTTTTTCAAAGTGTGCATCAATGTTCTATTTCCCAGTTACTTTATTGGAAACTAATTTAAAGTCCCACATTACTGTAAAATCTACAGTGCTCTTGTTTTAGCATGTCAGTGTTAATACAGTTTGCTTTTTTTTAACATCATAAACAGAGGTGCACAGCAGCCATCCTCAAAGGTTAAGGCAGCCAAACACACAGATCATTTCGGATCCTTGAATTGGCCTAACACTAATAATACATTGATTGCATTTTATAGATAATCCTTTACTTATGACCGGTCATTTAGCGACTGTTCGAAGTTACGATGGATTTCTCCAGGGCTACTAACAAACTGGATTCGAAGTTCTGATGGCCATGCTCCCACCCCACAGTCTTACGATCATATTTTGGGTACTAGGCAGCTAGCCTGCTTTTATAGATGTTTGCAGCATCTTGTAGTCATGTGATCATGATTTACAATGTTTTTTACTGGAAACTGGAATTTACCTCCAATTTCCATCAAAAAACCAGCCATTGCGGACAATAGATTTGCATAATGACCATGGTGATTCATTCAGCAACTGCAGCAAAAAAGGCCATAAAATCAGGCTGACATTGTGGTGATTCACTTAACGGCCAGCATAACTTGCAACCCTAATTCCAGGCTTAATTTACAGTCATAAGTTGAGAATTATCTGTATTTTTGTTTTTATATGACCAGTATTGCTTTTTTTTTTTTTTTCCCTAAAGTGGTAAGCACCTTTCACTCTGTAATGGAAGCTTGGTCAGATCTTCCTAATAAGATATCCTTGAGATGATCTGTTGAACTATCATATTCTTTAGCCAGTCAGCTCAATGATTTTGCTGACTGGTATTGTATTAAAATACAACAAATATGGAAAGGGCTAGGTTGGAAAAAGTTCAGTAAATCCCTCAGCAGATCCAAAGAGTACAGACTTTAGGTTTATTTGAAGCCACAGTTGCATTGTTGTGCTTTTGTTCTGTGATTATGGTATATAATGTCTTCCAAAACATGCAGAATGACAGTTCACAAAAGTAACGTGAATTAAAGTGACCTATTTCTAAAACATACTTTTCCCCCCTCTCTGTAAGCAGATCATGTCAGCAATTAAAATCAGACATTTTGCCTTCTGTGTTTCTGTGGCCTTTCCAAACACACATTGGAACTACTGGCAGCTTTTAATAATCTGCAAAGATTTACAACAGAAAGAGGAGAAAGAATGAATTGCCTAATCTTCCTCTTATAAAGACAATAACAAAAACATTTCCCCATGGGAACCTTAAAAAAGACAGAAAAACTATTTTTGCTCTTTCATTTTTAAATCAATATAGTTTAAGGTCACTAGATTATATATTTTTAATTAAATATTTACCGTAGCTATAACATGTGATATTGCTTTTTTGTTTTTAGCACTGCTGAGACAGTAAAAAGTACGCAGATCTACTTTAGCATTTTATTATGTGTTAATCTTGTTATCTTCAGAGAAAACACAGTGTAATTCAGTTGCACAAAGTTATAATTAATTTCAAAACTATGTAAATAAGACATAACAATTATTTTTTGTATACCATTAGGCAGCAGACGGCTTTCTCTTTGTTGTGGGTTGTGACAGAGGGAAGATACTCTTTGTTTCAGAATCGGTCTTCAAAATCCTCAATTATAGTCAGGTATTTATTTTTTTGCCTATTGTATGATTTGGAAGAAAAAAATAGAAGATGAAGCAGAAATAAAATATTTGAAAAAATTGGAAATTGAAAATATTGTTGAACTAGTCACTATGAGTGGGATGGGAGGTATCTATCTATCATCTATCTATCATCTATCATCTATCTATCTATCCATCCATCTATCATCTATCATCTATCTATCTATCTATCTATCTATCTATCTATCTATCTATCTATCTATCTATCTCTATCATCTATCAATCTAATCTATCTAATCTAACTATCAATTGGGAGAAATGTTGAAAATTATAGTTTAGCAACATCTGGAATATCACTCTAAATTTAATGGTGCATATAATCAAATGTGTGGTTAAAGAATCATGATTGTCTCCATTTTATGGTTGAAAAGACTTTTAGCAAAACTTAAGACTGGGTTATTCTTCCAGATGATTCCCTTTGGTTGGTTATTAGTTGATTGGCTTTTGAGGGTTTTTTTTTGTTGATGTTTTTGATCAGCTGTCTTTTCTTCTTGATATATTTTGTTTTCTTTTCATCACTATGGCCCTCAAAATTGAAAGAATAAAAATCAGGTAAATAAATCAGCCTATTCTTGGTACGAAATATATTAAGCAATCGTATTTTATTTTCCCACTACTTTGAATATCAATAAACTTAGTGAAACCAGTGCTTTTCTTTGCTGAAAGCATCATAGCCGATTATAATGACTTTACTAGTTGTATGTATTTTCTTATTGATAGAATGATCTGATTGGCCAAAGCCTGTTTGATTACCTGCATCCTAAAGATATTGCCAAAGTTAAGGAACAACTCTCTTCTTCAGATACTGCCCCACGGGAAAGGCTCATAGATGCAAAAAGTGAGTACTTGGGGAGTTTATCCAACTTTTATTTCATTTTTATTTTCTTTTGAAATAGCCCAGAATAAAATGCTTTATAACAGTAAATAGCTTTTTTTTGGGGGGGGGGAGGTTTTTTTTTTAAATTACAAAAGACTGTAGATGGTCATTTAATATATCAATATTATATTGTACTACCTATAGTTTTAGAGTTGATATTAGTTATCGGATGTGCGGTTGATCTGGTTGAAACATCTATCACCCCACTGATCACCAGGATTGACTTGGCTGATCTGGCTGGTTAGGAGGATGTCCCCTTCTTCTCTCAATGCTCCATGTGTGTCCCTCCTACTGCGCTCTTGATGAAAGATCCCAGCAATCTCAAATAAGAGGAGGGTTCCATTTTTTAGTCAAGGCTATTTGAGAGATGTGCTGCCTGGTTAGAAGCTTCAGACAAGCTTAAAGTCCATGTGTAGGAGAACGTAGAATAATATTAGTTATGATTCATCTTAGAACTCTTTGTAAACTATAATCGTATACTAATTCTGAAGTTTTCTGTTATTAATATTATAATTAATTGATTGATTTTAATGAGTTACATAAAATAATAAAGGTGGGATAAAAATGAAATATATAATCATTAATATTTTAAACTTTGTTTTTCTCATAGCTTGTATAGTTTTGTTTTATATGGGAGATTGTATGTACAATATGAAGAGAGTCTGAAAGAGAGAGGTGGTCTTTGGTTATACTACTGTTTTGATCTAACTAGAGTTGTGGATTTCTCCATATATTTGATCTCTGGATATGATTTGACATCTTCCTTTTTTTTTCTTATTCATCTCTCTATTTCTCTCAAAAAGCAACTGAGGAAGGGATAAACCATTTCTGCCAGAGTCCCAACAAGGAGAAAATTACCTAGTTTGCTTCTAGATCAGGGGTGTCAAACTCTATTTCATTGAAGGCCGCATCAGGGTTGTGTTTGACCTCGGGGGGTGGCCGTGGCCAGGGTGGGCGTGGCCACCTCAACATCACTCGTGTCGGGGGCGCCTTTGGTGGCCCGAGCGCTCTGCCAGCGAAAACGGGCTCCCGAGCTCCGTTTTCGGCTGTGATGGCTTCCTGCAACCCTCTGCCAGCAAAAGGCTGCACACAGCCCTTGTGAACTCCGTTTTCGCTGGCAGAGGCACCGCGGGCCAGTCTTTCGCTGTTTCCAGGGCAGCCCCGCGGGCCAGATCTAAGCATCCTATGGGCCGGATCTGGCCCCCGGGCCTTGAGTTTGACACCCCTGTTCTAGATCATTGTCATATCATTCCTATTAAGATTTTTCTTTTTTGGCATAACAACCACGTGTCTCGTCAGTATGTTATTTTAGGAAAATAACATACAGGTGAAACTTGAAAAATTAGAATATCGTGCAAAAGTTCATTTATTTCAGTAATGCAACTGAAAAGGTGAAACAAATATATGAGATAGACTCATTACATGCAAAGCAAGATAGGTCAAGCCGTGATTTGTCATAATTGTGATGATTATGGCTTACAGCTCATGAAAACCCCAAATCCACAATCTCAGAAAATTAGAATATTGTGAAAAGGTGCAATATTCTAGGCTCAAAGTGTCCCACTCTAATCAGCTAATTAAGCCATAACACCTGCAAAGGGTTCCTGAGCCTTTAAATGGTCTCTCAGTCTGGTGCAGTAGGAATCACAATCAGGGGAAAGACTGCTGACTTGACAGTTGTGCAGAAAACCATCATTGACAAACTCC
>QLTV01000972.1:7213581-7230155 GCA_003457575.1 Thermophis baileyi
AGGTAAACCCTGGCTTAGTCATGTTTGGAGTAGATCTATTTAAATAATTGGGAGGAGTTAGTGTGACTACATTTAAGAAAACTTTCTGACATTAATATATTGCCATAATGTACATTTCTCCAATTCTTTGCTGTTTCTATGGGTCAGGCACACATGCACAGAAATACACCGCAAACAGTGTATATCATCTGTACTGTTTGCTGTTTGCTGCAAGGAGGCAAATTGCTGGGAGGCAGAGGCAGATTTTTTTCTTCTTGTTTTCCTCCCCAAAAGCTAGGTGCGTCTTATACTTCAGAACGTCTTATACTCCAAAAAATACAGTATACACACACACACAGATATACATACACACACACACACACACACACACACACACACACACACGTATTTTATATATATACACACACACATTCACATTATGTTGCATGGATTATCTTGATAATTTTAAATTTGTCAATAACCAAACCCCAATCTACAGTTACGTATTTCAATATATTTTAAGTTTTGTACATATTCCATCACATCTGTGTTAGGGCACATTTTATGTTTGTGTATGTATTTGTGTAGTTCAGTTTTTAACTGTTTTTTTTTTTTTTGTGTTGTCTGAAATGGTTCTCAGTTTGAGCTGTAAGCACCATCATTTGTATTTGTTTATAGAGAAGAATTTGAGTTCTTTATAATTGAACTCCCAATTTGAGTTTTCGTTTCAAAAATAGTGAGATGTTAGTTGTATTTGGATTTTTATCTTCTAGTTGAAGTTTGATTTTCTTCAGGCATAACTGTCATAATAATTTATGACTTCATGATGGGTCATAACAAATTGGGTATATTAAAGAATTGTTGATTTCCTTATGGACTATAGCATAACAATAACAGCCTAATTTATGAACATTGTCCAACGGATATTAATTTTTGAAGAAGTCACATCCTGATTTCTGTAATTATGTGTCTCTTAAAAATACAAGAAAATAGAAAATTGATTTTCTTTCTACTTTTACACTAATATCTACGTAATTAATTAGAAACACTGAAGCATTTGTCTGTTTTAGGGCAACTGCAATTTTGGCATATTTACCACAGGAGCTTCTAGGCACATCATGTTATGAATATTTTCATCAAGATGATATAGGACATCTTGCAGAATGTCATCGACAAGGTAAAATGTTATCTGTGGAGTAGCCAAATGGTTCAGATTTTTTCCCCTGGCTAGAAAAATGTTCTAGGAACCTTGGAAAAAAATAACATTACCATTGTACATGTACATACTACACACAAGAAAATTGTACAAGCCTGATCCTTTTTGTCTTTTTTTAGTTTTACAGTCAAGAGAGAAAATCAGTACTAATTGTTACAAGTTTAAAGTCAAAGATGGATCTTTTATTACACTGAGGAGTTGTTGGTTCAGTTTCATGAACCCTTGGACCAAAGAAGTAGAATATATTGTCTCAACGAACACAGTGGTTTCGTAAGTGGTTTCATATTTTTCTTTTCTTATGAAAAAAAAATAGTTGACTCTGCCTTCCATGTATCAAGGAAGGGATACATCAAGTGTCAGTTGGTTAAATTTGTTAAGAATCCACAACAATTTATATGTTGCACAGTAATGAAGTGGACAATTTAAAAAATAAGTATTTTACTATGCTAAATAATTTGTAACATAAAATGATACATTTATGTTTCTTCTGAATCCCCAGTGCTAATATGCTTGATGGTGGAGATACGTCTTTTCCACAACTAGCAGCTTCGCCTCAGAGCATGGATAGTGTACTCCAAGCAGGGGAAGGTACGGTAATTAGAAGACTATAACAAACTTCTTTGGATTTGTTTTATTGTTTTATTAGTGCAATTTGAAAAGCTTAGTATGTATTTCAAGCCTGTAACTGCGTGTTCTTCTATATTACACTCAAGAAGCTGAAGAAATGTCAAGGAGGTGAAAATTTAAAGAGCTAAGAAATGTCAAGAACATCGAGTGAGGATGACAGCCCAAATTAATCCCTAATCCAAAAATAAACATAACAAATTATTTGGAGTATAAAGCAAAATGTCAGGGTGATGGGTGTTTCCCACCAAAATCCCATGCAATATTTGTATAATATCCTTTTTCTTTAGCACATGATGAAATGAAATGCATGGTGGATAGAACCATTATTTTGGATCCATATTCATTTTTTATTTATATTCTAGTTTTATTATTTTTTTATAAATAATTCAAGGTGATGAACATATATAAGACTCCTTCCTCCTCCACCAACAGCCTTGTGAGGTTGGCTGGTCTGAGAGAGAACTACTGGCCCAAAGTTGCCAGCTGATTTTCATGTCTAAGGCAGGATGAGAACTTACAGTCTCCCGGTTTTTAGCGTGGTGCCTTAACCATTAGACCAAAATTCACTACAAACTTTTGACAGAAGGAAAAACATACATGCTGTCCTTGCCTACACATAAACAGAGATACAGATTAGCAAGATTTCTCTCTCTCTGGATTCAGCAATATTCTAGATCAGGGGTGTCAAACTCGCGGCCCGCGGGCCAGATACGTCACGTGCTGGCCCCACCCGGTTTAGCGAAGGGGAAAAAAGTCTCGATACATCACGTGACGCTGCTGTGACACCGCGAGTTTGACACCCCGTTCTAGATTCTCTGGAAAAAGAACTTGAAACGTTTCCCTGGCCCAGAATCACTTGTGAACATGCAAAAACCTATCGCAGGAGATTTTTTTCTCTCTAACTGTAATCTTCAACAGTATACTAACAGCAGATAGTGGAAATAGTTCTCTCTTCTTCCCTTTCTATGCTAAAATCCTTAAATGTACCGATAATTATTGTTCCTTTAATAATCAAGGAAGCTTCAGTGTAAGAAGCTAGCTAGGAACCCAGAGATGTTTTAAGCATCTGTCCAAGGAGGGCGGGGATGACGTCGTGGCGACACGACGTGCCTCACGGGAAGCTCCGTGGGACCGTCAAAATCTTAGCTGCCGGGTGGTCCTAATTGGACCTAAATCGCCTCGGAGGGGCGATGAAGAGAGCGCACTCCACTGATCTCAGGGAGCCCGCAATCTCCCTGATTGATCCAGAGAAGGCTCTCTAAACTGACAGCAGGGAAGGCGGCCATTGCGTGCCACTCCGAAACTGGGACAGCCACCGGAAGAAGTGAGAAGACGGAAAGAAGGTGTGATCGATCTGGGTGAGATATTTCCAATACTGGACTTTAATTTTAATAGAAGAAAGAGCCCCCTGGGGAATAATGGAGTGAAAGTGTGACCCAAAAGGGGAGGTGGAATTGGTTGCTTTTTTCTATTCCACCTCCGGAAGAAAAGCAGCGAGGAGAACTTTTAGAGCCATTATTGAAATAGGGAATTGGCTTAAAGGACTTGTTGAAAGAACATAGTTAGAAAACCGGACTGGGTATTTTAACTTTTAAGTTTGAAATTACTGGACATTATAAAAACTGATTATATGGATATTTTTTCTTTACAAATATTGCATTTTACAACTTGCATCGGGACATACAGTTAAAGGAGGAAGAAAGAGAGAAGCAGAGCAACAGTGCCATCTATAGGCAAAAGTGAAAATTGGAAGACATAGAGAGAAAGGGGAAAATATACAAGCAGACAAATAACCTTGAGAGCCTGTGAATTCTAAGATAAGTTGTTTTGGCTGAAGAACTAAGATAGAGAGCGGAACATAGTAAAAAAAAAAAAATCTAAATAGTACTAATATTGTTAATAGCTCATAAATCTATGTTCCTGTGTTATTGGTTAAGTCTAATACATAGTGATTCACATGATTTCCAAAAACGGTTTCTCAATCTGACCAAAGAGTTCAGTTCTGTAGTCTCCCAGGAAGTACTGTCTTAAGTTAGCAACTTGTTGATACAGCAACAAAAAGACACTTGAGATTCAAAGCTTATTTTTACTAGTAATTATGGATTATCTGCTGTTTCAGGCAACTGAGTTATGGTACTAACCTTGCCCATTTTGTGCTTAGTTGTATAAAATGGCTGGGCATATTTAGATATATATGTTCAGGTTATGTGATGACTTTGAATCAAGTGAAGTAGCCTCTACCACATCATATTGAAAGAGGAACAGAAGTTTTCCCCAAATATAACCCAGCCATTTGGAGTTGCTGAAGAATTTAAGGAGTATGTGTACCTAGACTGTTAGGTATGTGAAAAAATAGCCAAGAAAATTGTGTTTTGAAGGAGATTTTAGAATTGTGGTCAATAAGCTTGCATTTCTCATTCAATGCATATTGTATCTATCTTAATAATAGAGATGCTGAAAGTTCTCCATCTTCAGTGATTTCCTCCTGTGAGAGGCTTGCAATACCCTATAAGCACATTGTGAAATGCAGTAAAGTTGGCTAGAAAAGCCCATTAAATGACTTTATATCCCAGGGCAGTCTTTTAAATCCTATGCAGCAGGGCTACATTTTTAACGGGCACTTAACCTCTCATAAGTACATCAGGGGCTACCTACAAAAAGTGGTAGCTTTAAAAAAAAATCATTTCTTTGCCATTTAATGAAAATTGAATACTGTTAACATAAGAGTTGTAGCAGGAAGTAGAAATTACTTCTTCTCAACAGGCAGAAGGACTTTTATCCCTGGAAAAACATAATCTGAGTTTTGAAAGAGATTTCTCCTATAATGAAAAAACATAAAAATGCATTCAACACCTCTCAAGAATCAGGATTAATAGGGTCAGGTTTCCATAGTAATGCATGCCAGTGATCATGAAATATATTAAAGTCACATTTTAGGCATTAAAGCATACAGTGCCTTGCTCTTCATGTAATGTTAGAGCAACTTTACTGCATTGAAATTAATGTTTAGTGAAATAAGATGAGATTGAAAGCAAATGAAACAAAAAAGAAATTATAATAGAATTATACCAATTGCAAAGGGTATGTGAAATGTAGAGGTGCAAGTGCAGGTAATCCTCAATTTACAACTATTTGTTTAGTGACCGTTCAAAGTTACAATAGCATTGAAAAGAGTGATTTATGATTGTTTTTCACATTTACAACCATTGCTGCATCCAGGTAGTCATGTGATCAAAATTCAAACAATTGGCAACTGGCATGCATTTATGACAGTTGCAGTGTCCTGGGGTCATGTAATCATCTTTTGCAACCTGACAAACAAAGTCAATGGGGAAGCCAGATTCACTTAACAACTGTGGCAAGAACGTTCGTAAAATGGGGCAAAATTCACTTGACATCTTGCTTAGCAGTGGAAATTTTGAACTTGATTGTGGTCATAAGTCGAGAACTACCTATATTCAGAATAAATGTGTAGATTGCAGGTATATATTAGCTTGTGTGTCCTTTTTCTTTCCCTTGCATTTGCCTTCCTTTGTTTTTGAAAATCTTTTTAAGGTGGTCCAAAAAGGGCCCTTCCCACAGTTCCTGGTATTCCAGGTGGAACGAGAGCCGGTGCTGGTAAAATTGGAAGGATGATTGCTGAAGAAATAATGGAGATCCATAGGTAAGGAAAAGCTCATCTTTTAAAATGATTAAGTATATATTTCTCAATTTGTTAGGGAAAGTTCTATTTCATTCCTATTTTTAACGTCTTCCTTTCACAGAAACATGGGGTATAAATCCAATAAATTGATTTCTAAATCGGCTGGTCAGCTGTTTCCTTTCAAGGCACAACAAGCATAACATATTCTTTGTACAGTGAAGTATTTTAGCATGGTTTATCCACAATAAGTAAGCAGTAATTGTGAAAGAAGTTTAATAAAATAGCCCCATTTGGTTTCCAAGATTATGATGAACAATAGTCAGCATACAGCCGTGACGGCGAACCTATGGCACGCGTGCCAGAGGTGGCACACAGAGCCCTCTCTGTAGGCACACGTGCCGTCGCCAGCTGCTGTTCTGGGTTTTGTCACGCGCATGCGCACGATGGAACCAGGAAGAGAGCAGCTGTCCAGCGCGCATGCGCGCGATGAAACCCAGAAGAGCAGCTGGCCGCCGCACGCATGCGCACCGGCCAGCTGCTCTCTTCTGGGTTCTGGCACTCCGGCGTGCTCGCGCTCCGGTTTCGGCACGCAGTGCCGAAAAGGTTAACCATCACTGCCATATAGTCTTCCAAATCATAGTAATCACAGATAGGCAAAATAGACTGAACTTGTGGAAATGAAGTTTGTTTGCCAATTTTATTTTCCTTTTGCCAAATCCAGGCATATACAGTACAAAAGCAAATTGGAGCCATATTCCTTAGGAGATAAAAATCAAAAACTTAAATCATAAAACCTGACAAGAATGCTGTGACTGTCCCACAATGAACACAATGTGAGGAACCCCAAAGGTGTTTTTTCAAGAGGCAACTGGACTTTCTGGTTTTTCTTTTTCTTTGAAGATGTTTCTGTTCTCATTGAAGAAGCTTCTTCAGCTCTGACTGGATGGTGGGGAATAGAAGGATTTATACTCCCTGCAGACAGCTGGTCATTTGCATTCCTTTAGCGACAGCTGTCTGCAAGGAGTATAAATCCTTCTATTCCCCACCATCCAATCAGAGCTGAAGAAGCTTCTCTTAAAAGAAAAAGAAAAACCAGAAAGTACAGTTGCCTCTTGAAAAAGCACCTTTGGGACAACCATGACCTGGATGACTGAGAATCTCCATAGACAATGTGAGGAAGAACCATGCAGTCTAGGAACTGAGATTATTATTTACTGGAATATTTTAGAAATACAATTTACTAAAAAGAATTCCTTAATTGTGTTTAAACTCTAAAACTAAGCACACATATAGGGTTTCAGATTATAATTTTGGGGTTGTTGATAATATGTCATCCTAAAAAAAAGTTTATTTTTTTATGCCTTTTGTAATTTGGCTATCGTTGGTGTAACAGGATACGAGGATCTTCCCCTTCAAGTTGTGGCTCTAGCCCATTGAACATGACCAGCACACCTCCCCCAGATACATCATCACCAGGAGGCAAAAAGGTGAGATGGGAGAATTTTAAAGAGTTTTTAAAAAAGCTATATCATCAGACTTCACCATATAAATTAATCCAAACACTTGTAACAAATCTCTAAAATGAATGTATTGCAGCATTTGCAATCTGTTGAAATAGATGATAGACTGGCATAATAATATAATAATTCTAAGTGGAGTTTTAAAAAGTTGTTGAAAGGATTTTTAAATACAAACACAAATATGAACATATTTTGCCCTACGAATGTATAAATCCATCCATTAAGTTTAAACACTGAAAGCTTCAGAATTCAAGCTATAGCAGAAATTTGATTTTCATTGTTCAAAAGAATCAAAACAGCTTTCATAATACAAAAATTACCTGTACTAATAAATGCTTATCATAGAAATAATATTTCCCTTATTGACCAGTGCTTCAATAATAGGTAACAAATTTGAGTACCATTAAATTGATTTATAATGACAAGTACCCATGCACAAATTTGAAGAGCTTATTAAATACACTTGAGGTAGGATCCTAAGTAAATTGTGGTTAATGGTATCCTGGCTCTGAATAGGAACAATGTGTAACTATTGATCATGGTACAGTATTTTCTTTGTGGGTATCATTAAAAAAGCCTCAAGTCTGTGTGGCAGAGATCCAGAAAACTGGAGCTGTGGATCTGTCAGTTTCTTATTAAACGTTCAGTGGAACCAGATATAAATATTTATAGTATACAGGATGCCTATGAACCAGGGTGCCTAACATTGTAAAAATAAGTTTTTCAGTTATTGCTCACTTCTGTGTGAATATAAAGCTGCTTGTATCTTATCATCCAAAATTTACCAATATATCTCAGTGTATCCCTGCATTAAATGGGATCTAAAGTAAAAAAGGAAGGTCAAAATATAACAAAGTTTATCACTTTCCATCACCTAACTGCATTTTATTTTTTTATTTCTATGGTCACCCATTTCACCAAATGTGACACTGTGCAGTGTACAATAAAAAAAAACCTATAAAATACAGGCAGTCCTCGACTTGTGACCACAATTGACCCCAACATTTCTGTTGCTAAGCGTGACAGTTGTTAAGTGAGTTTTGCTCCATTTTACGACCTTTCTTGCCACAGTTGTAAAGTGAATCACTGCAGTTGTTAAATTAGTAACATGGTTGTTAAGTGAATCTGGCTTCCCCGTTGCTTTTGCTTGGCAGGTCAAAAAAGGTGATCACAAGACCCCGGGACACTGCAACCATCATAAATGAGTCAGTTGCCAAGTGTCTGAATTTTGATCACGTGACTCTGGGGATGCTGGAACGGTCGTTAAGTGTGAAAAATGATAAGTCACTTTTTTCAGTGCCATTGTAACTTCAATCACTACATGAATGGTTGTAAGTCAAGGACTATCTGCAGTACTATAAAAAACAGTTAATAATTAAAAACATTAATATTACCCTGTTTCCCCCAAAATAAGACATCCCCTGATAATAAGCCCAATCGGGCTTTTGAGTGCATGGCTATAAGGCCAAGCGCTTATTTCAGGGTTCAAAAAAATATAAGACAGGGTCTTATTTTCGGGGAAACACGGTATTAAATGGCAGTCTTTTAATATTATGATTAAAACAATATCTTATAGCAATAGCACTTAGACTTATATACCGCTTCATAGTGCTTTACAGCCCTCTCTAAGCGGTTCACAGAGTTAGCATATTGCCCCCAACAATCTGGGTCCTCATTTTACCCACCTCAGAAGGATGGAAGGCTGAGTCAACCTTGAGCCGGTGAGATTTGAACCGCTGAACTGCAGCTAGCAGTCAGCTGAAGTAGCCTGCAGTGCTGCACTCTAACCACTGCGCCACCTCGGCTCTAATATCTTAATACATATCCATACAATTCTTCTAAAACAAAGAGACCAAGCTTTTTCAGCATACTGCTATTTTGTTATTTTTTATTTTGTGCCTTGAGAGCAACAACTGGGATGTCTTATGACATCGATATCACCCAATGGATTATATGAATGAATTTTTTAACCTGAATTTCTTGGATTATTTCAAAATGGGGAGGGATATTAGATATTAAGTAGCAATAGCACTTAGACTTATACACAGCTTCACAGTGCTTTACAGCCCTCTCTAAGCGGTTTACAGTGTCAACATATTGCCCCAACAATCTGGATCCTCATTTTACCGACCTCTGAAGGATGGAAGGATGAGTCCACCTTGAGCTGGTGAGATTCGAACTGCCGAACTGTGTGTATTAGTCATGCAGATGATTAATATGGCATTTTAGAAGAGGGAAGTAGTGATAGTGGCGAATATCTGTAGCTCAAGTGTAAGATGAGGCTAGAAGTTCATTCTCCGAGCTTGAGGGTTGGTTTCTGAACGTTATGTTACCAGGCTAGTTAACATTTTCAGTGAAATTTAGGGAATGTCAGTGTTGGTGTTCTTCAGTTTATAAGGGCTTTGTATGGTCAGTAGATCTTGTGATGGGAAGATCCCATCAGATGAGGGTCTTGTGATGGAGAGGTCACATCAGGTGAAGGTCCTTGGGAGGTGTAGTGTTAGTTGGGGGAGTTGCGGGGGTTGGTTGAGGGTTGGTGCTATCACTGGTTGGTTGTGCAGTTGATTTGAATTAACTGGGGTTCTCGTAGGTAGATATGTCTGTTGATGGAATTGCTTGTGGATCATGGCAATTGACTGTCAGCTGGTGTTTATGGATTCTAGTTTTCAGTTGAAGAGATGCTTGTCCCAGTAGAATTGGTTGCAATTGTTACACTTGATTTTGTAAATTACATTGTTTCTTTCATCCTTCTGTATTATGTCTTTGGTTCTGGATAATTCCTGGCGGAGTGTGGCTGTGGGTTTGTGGGCTATTGTTATTCCTAGAGGTTGGAGAATTCTGGCTGGGGAAGTAGTCTTCTCACTAAACATTAGAGGGTTTTTACAAAAATTTGATGCGGGATGTTGGAATGCTCTCATAATTAAAAAATTGGGACCAGGAGTACATTGAATTATGGGCTCCTGGGGTTTTCAAGATACAAACATCACCACACACTTTTTGTGACTTTCCCCCCTCTTTTCTCTTACCATAACAAGCAGAAAACAATTTCATTTTTAAGTTGCATTCCTTTACAGTGCTCATTTCTGGCTTCCCACCTCCCTGTAATTGGTAACAGCAGCCACAAAATAATAAATCCTGTAAGTTAGAAATGACAAAACAGAATTTTTTAAAGAATTTCTTTCTCTGCAGTACTAACAAAATAAGCTTTCTCCCTCTGGTGAAATCTACATTACTATGTGTGCAATCCTATACGTTCACTAAATATGGCTAGTGGTAATCCTATTTGCTATCCCTACCTCCTACTTTACAATCACTTTACAGTTAAGGTAACTGGCATTCTTTCTCAGATTGTCATTATCTTTCTTTGGCTGGTTGAATGTGATATCTCTGCTCCACTAGTGGGTTTCAATTATCTTCGATACTGGTTCGCTATTGGGAACGCACGCAGCACTTCTGCGCATGCGCAGAGATGTCTGGGTGGATAGGTGGAGCCTCCCGCCGCCACCGGTTCGCCCAATCCGGGGTGAACTGGTAGCAACCCACCACTGCTCTGCTCCCCTCCATAGTGAATTGAAATTTGGAAAATTTGTGGTCTCTCAGTGTTGCTGTGCTGCTAGCTGGAGGTTCAGTAGACTGGTCCTGCCCTAGCCTTCTGGCCATCTGGAGGCCAGATAGACTGGCCCCGCCTTTGGCCACTGGAAATCAGGTAGACTGGTCCCATCCTAGTCCTCCAGAGACCAGGTAGACCATTCCCACCATCAGCTGCCAAAGGATGGTGAGCCATAGTCAAGTTTGCAGGAAGTCAGAAGTTGCTCCCACTTCCACTGTTTTTTTGTCCTTGCTCATCCTTCCTTGATTATGTAAGGCAATATCTCTGAAATGACCAAACATGTCATGGGTTATCTAGTAGTATATAAGAGTGTGGTGTAGCCATTACATATGAAGAAGTAATCCATTCTTCCATTTAAAACAATGTAGCCCTGATATGATTCCTACTTCCCAGAAATTAAAAAGATAGGGCACACTATCTTATGCAGTCACATTTGATTTTGATAAGTGGTATAATTATACCTAGTTTCATTTTGTCTACATAGAGCATCATCTGGAATGTAGTGCCATCACTTGGGATATGTGTAAGGGTAATATTGGTGACAGCATTGTTTTTGAAGTATGATATTACAGCAAGCATGTGCATGTGCAGCTTTGTAACATAATGAATCAATTTTATTTCTCAACACAAGGTTTGATAAGGAAAATAACCGCATGGGATTTTTCACATGGTGAATAGGTTCTTACTAACTGTGAAGCATAGGGTGTAGTTAAGGTTCACCAAAATTTGGTTCCCAAGTTAGAAATCTCTAGAACAGGGCTGTCAAACTCCTGGCCCACGGCCCGGATGTGTCACGCACTGGCCACGCCCACGCCCAGTTTAGCAAAGGGGGGAAAAGTCCCGATACGTCACATGACGCTGCCGTGACAACGTGAGTTTGACATCCCTGCTCTAGAATGATTGTAATTATAGCAGTAATGAACTACATAGGACAGTACGTATTCTGCCTGAGTAGGACTTCTTTGTCACTAAGTTGACGGGTGAACGTACAAAGCAAATTATTGAGGAAGTTGCATGGCTATATAATGTAGATGAAATTTTATGTATAGAAATATACTGACATTACCATTTATAGATTTCATTGAAGAGTTAATTTGATGCTAGACTTTTATAGCTTCCAGCAAGATCAAATGTGTAAAATAGGCTGAATATAAAGCCTTTTATTTTGTTTTCATTTTCTTTCAGATTTTGAATGGTGGAACACAAGACATTCCTCCTGCCAGTATATTGCCTGGCCAGATACAAGACAATCCAGTCTATCCATATTCTGACAACAACTCCATTCTTGGTAAGCCAATTCATATAAGACAGAAGATTAAAATGAGGAACAGGAAAGTGGAGCCCTTTCATTGTATAGCTAGGTGAAATCCTTAAGGGTGAATCCTGCCATGGAATGAATAGAATTTCTAAGGAAAGATATATAAAATTAAAATATGAGCATATTGTAGAATGTAATATTGTATTAATAAAGCCCTAGAGTTTTGGAGGATCATTTTGTTGGAAGATGTTTTTAGTTTAGCTCCAACATTATTTCTTAAAAGAAATTCTACAACTTTGGTAGCATACTAGTAATTTTCCAAGTTACTATGGTAAAATGTAAGATTAGTATCTTAAATATTCCTATTTAGAATATTTTATATTGATATTTAATATCTCTTAATAAAAATAGGTTATTTCAATCTATCTCATCCCCCAGAAAAATTCTTAAGACAGTCTAAACATTAACTAGCAGTATTTTATCCCAATTTTAATTATTTATACTATAACGTAGTCAGTTACACAATACTATATGGATGTTTCATTTCATTGTACATTTGACAGAGATAAAGTCAGCTATCAAATAAGAGAGCTCATAATATATGCAGTTGCTCTTAACATTGCTCTCAGCTATACTGTATACTTTTCAAAGTATGATAATTAGCTTAGAACTAGAATTACTGTAACATTTAATTTTTCCTATTCTCTTTCCAGGGGAAAACTCACATATAGGCATTGATATGATAGACAATGACCAAGGATCCAGCAGCCCCAGCAATGATGAGGCAGCGATGGCAGTTATCATGAGCCTTTTGGAAGCAGACGCAGGGCTTGGTGGCCCAGTTGATTTTAGTGACTTACCATGGCCCTTATAGATGCTGCCCATCAGCTTTGACAACAGAATATATCAAAGTGCATTATTGGTGGAGTTCTCCAATCTGTGAAGCTTGCTGAATTGCTTTGGTGTTTTAATTTGATAAGCCATATCAGAGAAGAGTCATATTTTTCCCATGTGTACTTTCTGACCAAGTGGAGACGAATTTGCAATGGTGTTCCTATCATTTTTGTTAGCTGTGTATAGCTTGCATTACTTGTATATTTTGGGTATTGTTTTTGTGTTGACTTTTTTTAAAAAAAAATATCACTGTGCAAATTAAGCACTAGCATCACTGGTAGCTTTTATATGCAAATGTCATTTCAGCTATATGGTGTTTTTACACTACAGAGAAAGTCCCTATGTGGATAAGGAATATTTCTTATACTAATATATCAAAGCTGTTTCTTGTAAGATCCTTTACTATAAATATTGTTGAAGTGTAATGTATTAGGCAGTTAAATATTTTTAAAATAAAATATTTTCTTTGTTCTAAATTGGAGTTACTTTGTAAAGTAGGTTTCTAGATGAAATTCATTATATTAAAAATAGCAAGCTTCAGCTGTTTTATACAACTTGGTTGACTTACCTAATAAGCCAAATCCAGGATAAATATAGTTTTACTATTTGCAATGTAACCTATCAACTGGAATTTGGGTGGGTATATTGTATTAGATCCATAGATTTGTAACACCATAGGAATACTTGAAATACTTGAATTGGGTAAACTTTAAAAAGGGAAAAATTTCTTTCTTCCTTCCTTCAACCCAATATATACAAGACCTTGGACCTTGTCTTGCTTGCTTTGCTCCTCTTTCTTTCTACATCTGGCAAAATAAGAGTATGAGAATAAGTCACAGAACAATGACGCTTAAGTGTGGTGGTATTTGGAAAATGTAGATTGCTCCTTGAACCAAGTAGGTCTCATCCTAGAAGATAAACTGTCCTACTAAAAACCAACAGAATACCTGAGGCATACATCAAACATGATTGTTTTGGAGTGGGCCCATACCGAAACACAGCATAGTTAATACTCAGTTATTATAGTATTAGTTAATATTCAATAGTTCAATAGTTTCCTTATTGAAATGGAAGGAGAGTAAAGAGAGTTGAATGAGACAGGAGTGGGAGACTGTGGACCATTTGCTGATGCAGATGGTTTCCTGAGTATTGGCTGAGTGATTGCCAATCATTTCCAGAGTGAATGACCACTATGCCTTATTAGAGTCTTGTTCTTGCTAACCTACCTGGGGCAACCCCGGGGGATATATAAACAACCCAGTTTCCAAAAAACAAGATCAACAAGCAAGGAAAAAGTAGTTTGGGCAGAACAAGTCAAGAGGAAGGCA
This sequence comes from Thermophis baileyi, assembly GCA_003457575.1. Taxonomy (NCBI): domain Eukaryota; kingdom Metazoa; phylum Chordata; class Lepidosauria; order Squamata; family Dipsadidae; genus Thermophis; species Thermophis baileyi. The sequence goes on from QLTV01000972.1 coordinate 7,227,657, forward strand.
CAGGGAGATATCTGCTCTTTCTCTTCTTTTCTATTTCTTTCAATCAGTAGTACCGGTAGGTAATCTTTAGCTAGAAAGATAACTTTTGAGAACTTGCAACCAAAACAAGCAACAGGAAAGATTTGCATGTGTTCAGCTAAGGAAGTTGACAGAGAAGGCTCCAAGCAACAAGTGAGGGAAGCATCATTGTAACTTGTAAATAATATGTAGTGTTTCTCTTCCTGCCTACAAATACCCAGACTGCATTCCTGCTAATGTGCTTCCTTTATTAGGGGGGGGGGAAAAGGCTGAAGAAAAAAGTTGTAATTCTGCAATGGATCAGAAATAATATATGTTTCTTGACTAAACAGTTGAACCTCTCCAAAAGGAATGTATTGGAATAAATACCAATTGGTGAGGGAGAGGACCTCTCTGGTACAAGCAAGTACATGGAAGAATGTGATATAAAATAAAAGAATCACTGGTCCCATGCTCTCCTAGAGGAGTATTAATAGTCACCTGGGCAAATCATATCACTGAACACGTACAGAAGACGACGTCATACTAGCGAGAGAAAGTGCTGTCGATGTGGCCCGATATTGGGTAAATATCATTTACTTTTAATCTTATTTCACATACTTTTTACACATGCTACATTTCTATGACCTGTTTTATACTTATTTTACTTGCTCAGCGTTGAATGTTATACGTCTACAATTTGAAAGTGCTCCCGACACAAATTTAAAAAAACCACGACCATTATAAAAATAAAAAAATAAAACACTTGGGGGCCCCCATGGGCTGAAGAAACCTCAGAGCTTCCTTAAGAAAGAAGTTAGGTCAAATTGATGGGTGCTGCCCAGTTTGCAGCCTGATCATTTGGCAGAAAGTATTAAAAAGAACAAGGGAGTCTAGTATCTTGTACACCAGCCCCCAGTAATAGGAATTTGTTGAACTGAAGAAAACTGGTCCCTTGGAGGAAAGTGAACACATTGTCCCTTGAATTTGTGATATCCAGAGGAGTTTTGGAGAAGAGTCAGGCTTGCATACTGGGCTGCAGAAAAGCAGATTTTGATGAACTCCAATTTTGAATGGAATGTGAAACAAGATACTGTACTGAACGCAACCACAATCTCAAGGAAAAGGGAAAGAACTTTAAGAGACCAGCATGGATCTATGCTCTCAAATACTGAAAAGGATATTTACAGGTAACAGGAGGAAGAAAACAACTCGAATACAAGGTAATATCCAAAAGTTGCAGGAACCTTTCAGAAAAGCTAAAGTTCAAAAAGTACTGAAGCTTGCAAGAGATAATGTTGGTAATGGGAGAGAAATAGAAAGCAGAACTTAGTAATTTCTATTGGGCTTCTGCCCTCTTTTATAAGGTTAAAAAAAAAGATAAAACTTAGCTGGTCATCATTGTGCCACTGGGGAGAAAAAGATAATAAGAACATTTAGCTAATTTACATGAATGTGAATCTCCAGAGTCACTTGGTTTATGTCCCAGAATACTCAAGGAACAAGCAGAGATGATTATAGAATCACACTCAGTCTCTTTAAGGAATACTAGAGCAATTGTTACCTTCATCTTCAAGGAATATGATAACTACAGACCTTGATGTCTAACTGGGCAAGGATCTCAAAATAGGCCATCAAGCAGCATATCTGTGAGCATTTGGACAGGCATGCTACATTTAAAAGGATGGGTTTCTCACAAATCATGACAAATGTTTTTTTTTTTTCTTTGATAAACTAGCTTAGTATTACATACACATTCTTAAAATTGTAACCGTGGATAAATGTTGTTACATGGACTTATAATTGACCGAATGACCACACCCAAACAGTGCTCATTAATTATTCTACTTCAGTTTGAGGACATTATCAAGTGGAGCTCTTCAGAGTTCTTCAATATTTTTATCAATGACGGGTGAGGAAGTTGATGAGAGACTTTTTAAGAAATTTGCAGAGGATATAGCGCTGAGATGCATCTACTTTAGAGCAAAACAAAACAGGCTTCAGCAGTGAATAATGAATAATTTAATGAATAAATTAAAACCCTGCATTCTCCCTGGGAGTTCCAGGACGCCCCGCCGCCACTCTGGAAAAAGAGAGAGAGAGAGAGAGAGAGAAAAAAAGAGAGAGAGAAAGAAAGAGAGAGAAAGAAAGAGAAAAAGAAAAAAAGAAAGAGGAAGAGGAAGAAAGAGGAAGGGAGAGAGACAAGAAAGAAAGAGACAAAGAGAAAGGAAGAGAAAGAAAAAGGAAGAAAGAGGAAGGAAGGGAGAGAGAGAGAGAGAGAAAACTCTGTGCTATTTTTAATTGTTCCATTATTTATCATGTGTTAATATTTTACACTGTCCCTACAACTAGAGTGATTTTACTGCCTTTCTTTTGCCCAGGGCTACCACATATTTTCATATTTTTTACATGCATTCAATGTTTATAGTCCAGAGCATAAATATGTGTGTGTTTATTTTGTACATCAGGTTGCATAAGTCCAGCTTAATATGCTATTGCTGG
>QLTV01000972.1:7232446-7260236 GCA_003457575.1 Thermophis baileyi
AAGGTCTCTAACACCCACCAGCCCCATGACGTCGTCATGGAGGAGTGGAAGAGGACTCCCGTGGCAACCTGTGAAGCTCTGGTGAACTCTATGCCCAAGAGGGTTAAGGCAGTGCTGGAAAATAATGGTGGCCACACAAAAATATTGACACTTTGGGCTCCATTTGGACATTATCACTTAGGGATGTACTCACTTTTGTTGCCAGCAGTTTAGACATTAATGGCTGTGTGTTGCGTTATTTTGAGGGGACAGCACATTTACATTGTTATACAACTGTATACTCACTACTTTACATTGTAGCCAAGTGTAATTTCTTCAGTGTTGTCACATGAAAAGATATACTTAAATATTTACAAAATGTGAGGGGGGTGTACTCACTTCTGTGACATACTGTATATTCATGATTACACATGCTCTGAAGCATCATTTCCAACTTATTTCAGAAATACATTACAGGCATTATGGAAAGGCACTTAAGTTTCCCATTCATAATTTATATACACCTCTAAGCCTCAACTTGTTATTCAAAAGAATATAGTGGTTTTACATTGTGCCAAAATTAGATAAATTGTGCCAGCTCAATTTATTCCTTATTAAAAACAATAGCCCTGTTCCCAACAAATGTAATTGGTCAATGAAGATGACATTAATATGCTACACAAATATCAAGAAAGGTCAATTGACCCTGTCAACCAATCCAAAGGTATTAGTCTAATTCTACAAAAGATTGAATGAAGTCAATTCTAGTCAAAAGCAGTTAGTCAACTATATCATGAGAATTTCCACTCTCTCATGGATTGCCTTATTTTTAGAGGAAAAATCCTAAAAATGGGGAATCATAGAAAAAGCAAACCACTCCATATTAAATAGAAGGAAAGATGACCTGATGATTTTTTCTGTAAAATGTAAACAACTTAGACTGTTAATCATCAATTTCAGAAGAATGAATAAATTATATTACTGCTAATATTAAAATAATGGAAATTTTATTTGAATGAAAAATTTGAGTTTACAATCAGTTATTAAGTGAAGAGTGAACAATTTGCATTTTTCTATTCTATGACACATATGAAAAACCTCTCAGTAAATAAATATTTCTGTGAACAGATTTAAGATAAGGCATTTTTTTTAAAGATAAAGCCCATATCAGTTGTTCCTGACCCTTCAACATGGCTCACATCAAAACGTGGAAAAAAAATTCACTGGATAATTCTGAAAAAAGTAGGCTGTTGGATCACAACCCAAAAGTCCCAGTGGCAAGAATGTTGTGCTCATTCATTAGAGAACAAGTTAATTAACCTATTACCCCTATTCAGAACAAACTTATTTACATTTCGCTGAATAGAGAATCTCTGAAAGCAGCACTCTGTTAGAATCAACATCGTGCACCCAGACTATAAAAATGGCTTTGAGAATATTTTTGTCCACCATTTGTAAAGTGCCACTATCAATTTTAAATCTGCATTTTGCCCACTGAGTACCAAAATACTGAAGAAACCATAGCTTCCAAATCCTGCTGTTTTTGACCAGAGTTTGAGGCTAATAACAGTCCACCATACAACCAATACCACAAAAGCTACTTACTGGGAAACAAATGCAGGTATGTAACTGAACCTCATGATGTTACATATGTACTCCTACAAACCATAATCAGATCCCACTTTGGTCTTTGTGAAGTCCATACTGCAATATCCTGAAACATTTTATGTTCATTACACAATGGAGAGAAGCTGGAATTGCAGTGCAGTATGAGCTCATTACAGCATCTTCAAATTTTTTTTAATAATAGCATGCTTTTGTTTAACCCACAGTTTGGATCAGAGTGGCAAGTTCTGTCCTTCAGGATCTGTGTCGCTGTTGCTGGGTTGAGGATGAATTGGTAGAATATCTAGCTCATCCACCTGGGGGGTGGGGTGCATCACCACTAGCTGGTCCTGGGGAATGTCTGCTGCAGCTGCTGCTAGGTTGGTAATTGATTTACTTTTCACACATTGGAAGTCAACATGGCGACTTTTCCCTTCTTCCTTCTCCCATGACATCCTTATGAAAGGTCTTTGGACATAATTATAGATTACTTCTGGTCTCCCACCAGGTCGCTTCTTAACTTTTTCTTTATATGTGGGATAACCTAAAAAAAAAAATTACCAATAACATTTATAAATTTTATTTCACTCATCATTTGAGGACTCTGAGGTAGAATACAGCATTTTATTCAACAAAATATTTTGTTTATTCGGCATATTTAAGGCACACCATTTTAATCCTTTATCCAGCTTGTTCACTGCAGTTTAATTGACACTCTACTTTTAACATTTTTTGTAATTAGATTCACTTCACGAAAGATATATGATTCATTCTAAGTTGAAATTTCAAGCTATGTTTCTGTATAAGAATAAAGCTTAAACTTAAGCAGAACTACTGTTTACCTGAATTAAGACATGGTACTGAAGAAAGGGCAACAGAGTGAGTGCCAAGGCTTATCTCTTTTTTTGAAGTCACCATGTTGCAGTATTATGTGGTCCTCGTTTAAGAATCACTTGTTCAGTGACTGTTCAATCTTATGACAGCGCTGAATTAGGGTACTTACATCTTTTCCTCAAGGTTCTGGCTGTTGCAGCATCCCTGCATTCATGTGATTGCTATTTGCAACCTTCACTGCCAGCTTCTGATAAGCAAAATCAATAGGGAAGCCAGTAGGTGGCTGCAACTGTTGTTGTTAACAACGACTACCTGTACTCCCTCTTATTTCACTGTGGTTTTAGATCATAAGTGTCTACATCCTAGTTTTTCCCTACATGTTGGATTAGACAAGATCAAATTATCTTACCTTCTATACCTAATCGAATCTTCTTAAGACCCCTTTCCTTCAGTACTGATTTGGCCACATCTCTGTTCTCAATATACTTGAAGAACCTATATAACTTTGTGCTATAAATAACTGGGGAGAAAAATACATTTCATGAAATCAATAAACTGTATATATGTTCAGTCAGTATACAATAATGGTAAAAAAAAACTAATGCATTTTGAAACAATTTTAAAATATGTATAGTATTATTTATATTATCTAAGAATCCATGTATTACTAGATTGAGGAGTGATCCGACACGGTAATCCAGGCTAATATGCCCCCTGCACACTGACTACATTGTGATCTTGCACACACAAATGGAACAATGTGATCATAAGCCAAATATATCTGTCAAATGACAGATTTGACAGGGCACATTACACAATGTGCTGAATTACCATAAAAATTGTGTCTACTAAATGATGCAGGTCTGCACAATGCAGAGTGATCAGAGGTACTGTAGTGCATATATTTTAAAAATTAATGATACAATTAATGATATAGAAAAGGGAATGAGCCAAATTCAACTGGAGTGCCAACTGACTTACTTTGAGAATATTCTTCTCCCATTTGAGGTGGGTACTCTTCATCCCAATCAACAACATCATCATCAGTGAGCACTACAATATGACACTCTCTTTCCCCACTCTGAGCACTGGCTACCATCAGTGGCAGAATCATTTCTTCAAGGTAAAATTCAAACTGTTTCCGAGCACCATCATTTGATAATTCATGCATGAGAGCACCTGAAATGAAAGCAATCAAATTCATTACTCTCTGCTCATAAAAATACTGAGCTGAATGTTAGATGAGCCATTATTAATTGTTTAAATAAAAATATTACCTTTGGCACAACAGAAGTGCAACTTCTCATAGTTCTCGTAATTGCTAAATGATGCTCAAAGATTTTAAATATGTTACCTTGTACTTCCTAGCTTCTGGGCTTAGAATAGTAATTGCTGATGTTTACAAGGTATCTCTGACTTGCACATAAAGCTAAATAAGCTGGACCAAAATAATGTAACCTGAGAATTAATCAACACATCAAAATCATTAAGGTTTTGCAGGCACCTCAAAAATCATGCCTTGCAAATAGTCAGATAGTTATTTGAGCAGGTAACATCCTTAAAATATTTTTCATCCTTCTAGTAGAAGGAAGTCTCATGCTTCCTATATTACCCAAAGAACTCAAAGGGTTACATCTACCATCCTTAATATAGCAAACAAAAGGGACTAGTAATTTACCTGCTACAGTGAGCAAAAATACTGGCATCAACGTTTTATGGGGAACCTTCAGTCCCTACAGAAAGTCTAATCTAAAGGTTTAAACTCAGTAATCCAGGTCCTCCACTATCTCAATAAATGTACACTACCTCTAGAGGTACAGCCAGAAACAACTCGCACGCATGTGCGGGGGAACCTTTACCTTACCTCTAGAGGCTGCTGTGAGTGGAGGCTAAAATATTAATATTAAACTATCAGCTAAAATATATTTTTATCTTCTGGCTTCAGTCCCTTTTAACTGTGGAGGATGAATTCCAGTCTGTTTGGAAGTAATTCCTGTTAGATAAATAAAGTTGTCTAGAACTCTCTCCTTCCTTATTTACTTTCCTTGAGATTTGATCAAGCCAGCTCTTTGCTGAACCAGCAAATATTGAAAGCTAATGTGGTGTATTAGTTAAAGTGCTGCTCTAGAAACCAGGTGACTGTGAGTTCCAGGCCTCAATTAGGCATGAAAATTAGCTGGGAGACTTTGGACCAGTCTCTCTCTCGTAGCGCAACCCACCTCACAGGGTTGTTGTTGTTGTTGTTGTGGGAAAAATAGTAGGGAAGTAATTAGTATGATAGCCATCTTGAGCTGACAATACACACACACATAATAACAACTCTGAATCCAATTATGCATTACTCATATAATATTAATAGATATAAAGCCTGATCTAAGTAGTGCTTCAATTCTCCCTAATATTGACAGCAGACATACAGTAGCACCTGCATCATATCTTATTCAATTAAAAGTATCCAAAGTGTAGAAGGGGCACTACTTTGACTGTTTTGAAAGAAAGATATAGGAAAATCCTATACTTGGGACATTTAGGTCTCTGAAAGTTTAGGGAAGCCAAGTCTACTGAGCAGGTTCTCCTTCAACATATATACATTGGAAATACTCCAATCTCTTCACTAATTGAAAAGTTTACAGGTAACAGAGTTCAAGCTATGCCTGTTTATTAGACTAGAATCTCTTTATAACAGCTTGGTCTTCTTATTATTTATGATTCCTACATGTAGTTTTTAGAGTTACGATGTTCATGGTTTTGGACTATTAATGCAAAGTTTTAGTTCTATGTTCCACAGTTTAGATAGCTTATGTTCAGTGACACGTTTTGTAGTTCTTATCTATTAATATTTTAAAATATATTTTATATAGCATCTTCTTTCTATATAATCAGTAAAAGTATTTAATGTTAGACATTTGTAAAAGTAATGCTAATACTTTAACTATTTCTTCCATTCTACAGTCCAAATATATATGGAGTTGTTGGTTGTAAGTTGCATTGTTATATGCTATATGATGCTGGTCTATGAGTGAAATAAAATTTTATATATAAAGCCTCTATGCACTTAACTAGAGTATATATTACTAAACCCAATCATCAACCCAATCTATAATCTATTTTATGATGTTAAAATTGATAAATGCTCAAATATTACTTAAAGTAGTTTATGGGCAGAAAACAGCATCATAAAAATGTACATATAGGTATAGGAGGTTAACAGCAATGTTATACTTACTGAGGTCTCTACATTTGATAGTACTATAATCAAAAGAAATACATAGGTAGTCACATGCTTCTCGTAGTTCAGGAATAGATATTCCATCAGGACAACGTATCATCCCAGTCTTGTAATAATCCTTAAATTAAAGAAGAAAAAAGAAACAGATTTATGAGAAAACATTGTACAGAATAACCCTTCGCTTTTCTAAATCCTTTTCTGCTGCTGCAAACAAACTGGGTGTTCAGTGGTGTTGCAGAATGAAGCAATCTCCTTCCTGTCATATGGAGACTGAGAAGAGACCACAAAGAACTAAAACAACAATTACATTCCGAGAGCAATTCAAACTGCTTGGCTAACAACATTATGTTTAATAAATCTTAGGAAATATCTCTCCCCTCAGAAATGTTATCATACAAAGATTTTAATGTCTTCATTCTGTCTCTCAACTTCAGTCTTCTACTTCCTTGCTTACAAATAGCAGAGTTGAGGAGTTGAGGAACTCTGGTGTTTTCAATTAATATATTAGTAATCATAAACACATTTTATGAAAAATAGCTTGCTCACTATTGCTGGCTTTCCCCAACAATGCACTGCCATATTCCAGAAGATGGCACATAGATGGTAAGCCCAAAATGAATGGCCAGTGTCTTAACTAAGCTGAGAATCCTTTAACATTCAGATATATTAATGAGATGTCTGAACAAAGTCACAGACTTACATCTAAATTCTTTATTCCTGAATTTTCCAAGTTTTTGTAAAATTGCAGTACAAACTAATAGTACTTAGAATATTGTTTAAATAAATTATAGAAGTTCATGATAAGCTTTTATAGGAATGACGTTTCATTTTTAAAAATTTCATAAATGTGAAAGGGTGGGAAGAATAGTATCTTATGAAATCTCACCAAGATAGCACGAAACACAGTGGAACCAATTCCTTCAGCCACTTCATATTCTCCTTTTTCATTGGGCCGTGTGAAATTATGTTCCCTTCCGGAACCAAACATCCTATATTATAGAAGAGGGGAAAAACATGTTATTCAAAATCCACACAGTGCACATAGTTCACTAGTATTTGAATTCAATTTGGTAAAACTTTAGAAGGAATTATAGGAAATTCAGAATATGCATTGTTAAGGGACTTACAGACTTTACAAGAGGTTACATTATGTTCATATATCCAAAGGAAAACATTTTTTGGAAATGTTTATTTTAATACATGCAAAATATGAATTAATTCAAAAACATTCATCTCTGAACTTCGAAGTTTAAGATAGAAGTGTTTTGCAATTTTTAATAATATTTGTGTGGAAATGGATGAGTAAGAAAAAACACTAATCTCCACATGAGTAGTATCTAGTAGTATTTAAGTAAACAGGCTATTCTTCAGAGCTTTCTGAAGCTGAAACAGTAATTAAAAAAAAGTTTCCCACATTAAGACAGCCAACCACTCTGCTTTTTGGAAGATTTGCAATTAATGTTGAATTGACATGTTTCAAAATAGTAAGTTAGCATATACTGAACAAGTACTACATTAAGCTTCATATCTTGTTCAGCACCACCCTTTCCCCAAACTTTGGCCTATGCCACAAGAGCCTCTCTGAAGTTGCCCAACTGTTATGTTTAAGCTGAGAGGATATAATTAAATAGGTAACGATAATAGCAGTATTACATTTTACTTAAGTTTAAATATAAATTAAATCAGCTGTTTTGTTTAATTACTTTTTGCTTTCCCCTTGTCTGCCCCTATTACTTTTTCAATCAGGCTCACCATGTATCATAAAAAGGCCAACTATGGCTCTTGGTATTTTAAAAAAGTTTCTTACTATAGATAAATGGCAATGTATGCATCCTCATTATCACATACTCTACTCCAGAATGAATTTGACACTTTACATTAGGTAATTTCAAAATAACAAGAGTATTATTTTAAAAGTAATTATTCAGGAAAGAAGCCATGAAGTGTCTTATTTCCAGGAAGGATAGACTTGTCTAAAAAGAAACCAAACAGCTAAACTGTACTTCATGAAAAATACAGTAATACAGATTAAAGGAGACTAAACTGCACCTGAAATGTTACACTCAAGTATTTGATAGCAATAGCAATAGCACTTTGACATGTATCGTTTCACAGTGCTTTACAGCCTTCTCTAAGCGGTTTACAGACTCAGCATTTTGTCCCCCAACAATCTGGATCCTCATTTTACTGACCTCAGAAGGACGGAACACTAAGTCAACCTTGAGCCAATGAGAATTGAACTTCTGGCAGTCGGCAGAATTAGTCTGCAATGCTGCATTCGAACCACTGCGCCACTAGGGCTCTTTGACAGATGCAGCAAATAATGAGATCAAAAATATTTCACAATATGAAGACATTTGTTTTTAGCCATGATTTACAGGGATATCTCGTGGTATATATGCAATAAAAAGCCATACAAACCTGCCCAGCATTGTATTTGGCTGTGCAGTAAAAACTGAAGGATCTACAACAAATCGAGTATTGTCCACTATAAGTGTTACTCTCTCTGACATTCTTATGTTCCGTGCTCCTTCTTTTGCATTCTCATACACAAAAACCATTTCTCCAGCATTCTTGCAACTCCCATCTGAACTTGACTGGCTGCTGTTTCTACTACTGTTTACTAGACTGCTACTGGAACCATTTGGAGAAGCTTTCTGAGGACGAGGGCTGCTTGGTCGAGATGAGCTATGATCCTTCTCACGTTCTGCAATGAAAAGTAATACAAGTATTTAAAACTGAGTTGCAGCATCAGAACATGTTATATCTCAAAAACATATTTACAAAGGCAAGAGTTTTTCCACATTAAGCCAAACTTATTTTTGGATTTTGGTTTGGTGCCAGTAGTAACTCAGGGTGCCATCTCATGATGTGTCAGAGAAAGAGGCAGTCTCCTGGCACTAGCATTAAGTATGTTTGCTGCTACTTATAAAATAATAAAGGTAGGACAAAAAAACTAATTAAAAAATAATCCAGCAACGTGATTATAAAACTTTAAATTATTCTAAAATCTGAGGTACCATAGACCAGTTTTCCCTAATGTGGTGCTCTCCAGATAGTTTGGATTACACATTCCATCACAAAAGGCTTGCCAGCATCCAAAACAAGTGGAAGGGGATAGATTGAAGAAAAATGCCACACAACCAGTTTCCATGCTTAGGCCTCAATACAATCAAACAGAACATACACATGTAACATTGTACCCAAACATTTATGTAATTGAGGCTTAAATAATTTCCTTGGTAATTTTTAGTTTGACACAAATTATAAATATTAAATGGTGAATTAGTATTTATATTTCTTCCATCCTGGAGGCAGTTACTGCATTAGAAGATTCCTCCTCCACTCTATTGTATACTCTCCACTATCCTAGATATTTCTTTATTTGTAATGTATTTGTTCTCTTACCATTTTAATCTTTTCTATTGTTTTACCAGATCGTAAGCCACCCAGTGCCATGTGACATGGGCAGTGAATAAATTTAATAAACATTCCCAATGAGATTCTTTATAGAATAGAATAGAATAGAATAGAATAGAATAGAATAGAATAGAATAGAATAGAATAGAATAGAATAGAATAGAATAGAATAGAATAGAATTTTTTATTGGCCAAGTGTGATTGGACACACAAGGAATTTGTCTTGGTGCATATGCTCTCAGTGTACATAAAAGAAAAGATAAGTTCGTCAAGAATCACAAGGTACAACACTTAATGATAGTCAAATTATCATGTTAATTTTGGAGCTTTCACATTTTAGGTTTGTGACACAAGAATCCAAGTGAAAAGATTTTATGTTTGACAAAGATATGTACTTTCTAAAAAAACCTAGAAAGTAAGTATCTAAAACAGATACGGGTTTCTCATGATATACCTCCTTGATGTTGTCTTGTTGGTGAAGTAACATTTCTGATGCACGGAGTGAGCTGGGATTCAAGACGTTCATGGGATGAGTCACGTGATCTATCACTTGACCTTCTTCTGTCTCTTGATCTTTCATGCCCACCACTAGCCCCATGAAGACTCATTTTGCAGCAATCACCCTTAACAAGACGAGATGAAGTACTAGAAGATAAATGAACATGAGATAGTATTTAGAATTTTTAAATAGCAGTCAATATAAAATAGAAATATTGTGAATTTTTATTTTGTTCAATTTCAGTAGTAATCCAATATTAACCTCTTTCCTGAAGAGTTTAGAAAGAGGCACGTTGCTTGTGGGAAAGTCATATCAATATGGCAAGATTTTCACCTTTTCATGACATCCTGACAACATGTACATAAGGAGTTGGGAAATGCCTTGGAAACAAAATGAGCCAAACCAGAAATGCAATGCATGTCTGGATCGGATGCCTGAAAGCTATCAGGCACTCATGCTGCATCACATCTCAATGATTGCAACATCCTGGGTCATGGGGTTGCCTTCTGATTAAGATTCTTAAGATTGTACAAGATGTTAGACCATGTGCAAACAGATGAAAACTGTTTCACAAAATAGTAACTCAAATTTAACCAGTATACTGGCTGCCAGTAGGTTTCTGAGAATAATTCAAATGCTGATTATTACCTATAAGACGGTATGTTCCTGGTAGAATCTGTCCTAACATTTGAATTGTGATTGCATGTTTTGTCTTTTCAACCCTTATGGAGTTAAGGGGTCAGGGATAAAAAAAAAATGTCTTTCCTATGAAATAGCCTGATACCATCCATATATGAACAGCTCCCTCTTTCTCCAGTCTTTCAAATATTAATTGTGGTCATATATTGTTATCATATATTAGCAACTATGCTTATTATCTTTTAACTATTTTGTGATTTTTTAATAATTTTATAGATGAATATGTAAGCCACACAGAGTTTTTTGGCTAAATCATGAAATGTAAATACATTTTACATTATGAAGCATGTCAAGTTTAATTCAAAGTTTGGAATTCATATTCTTCTTTTTTCCACAGAAATCTCAAACTGCTCTATTTGAAAAAAATCAAAACTAGATGAATATTTCAGGCTACATCAAACTGAAATTTTAACTAGTTGCTTAATATCAAAGTAAAATGCTAAACTGAACATTAAAATCATATTTGGCCTGGTAATTTTCTATTAAACCAACTAAACACAATATGAAGGGTACCAGAAAAATACAGCACTACCGTATTTTGCCTTTGAAGTTTAATATCCTCTTTTACATACAAGCACTGAAGGAAATGTACTTGGCTTCCAGTTCACATTATTTTCCTATAACCTCTAACTCCAATCTCACTTGAGGCAATTGTGAAATCAGAAGCAAATCAAATCATTTTTTCCCCATGTTTGAGGCTTTTGACTATTTCAAGAAACTTTACATTCAGGTGCTACAAATTTTTCAGAATTTATTTAACTTCTTATATAAAGACTGCATTTTTTCCCCATTTATACAGTACAGTACTGACAGGTTTAAAAAAAAAAAACTTGTGACATCCTATGGCCTTCTACAACCGAAGAGCCACAGATATGCAGAAAGCCCACAAGGAAGGCCTGATTAGCAAAGCCAACGTAATCCAAACACTATGTTTCAAAAATACTGAAATTGGTTACAATAATATCCAAAACAGTCAATACAATTCAGGACCAAAAAAAAAGTCACTTCTGAGAAAGTGAATATATTCAAAGAATAGATCAATTTAGAAAAAAAATTAGAATTGCCCCATGAAGTGCACCAGCAGCACAATTTTTATCCTACTGAGCACATCAATTATACTGAGTGCATTAGACTTTGGGATCAATATCACTACAGTCTCAATAGATACACAGAACTTAGGACACTAAGTTAGGAGGACACTAAAAAGGAGGAAATGGCAAACCATTTCTGAAAAACCTTGCGAATGAAACTGCAGGGACTTGTCCCCGACACTCTGAGAATCCAACATGACTCAACTGAAGGAAGCAACAAACCTCCCAGAACTACAGATTTTTCTGCAATTAAAAAGGGAAAGGAAGAGGCAAGTCACTGGTAGCAAGGTGAACTCCAAATCCCTCTCTCTCTTCACCCTGCATTGCTTTAAGTAGATGAAGGAAATGGGGATATGAAAAGAGAAACTAATGTGAAATTATGTAGTTATCTACAAATTTAAAATAACCAATGTTATAGAAGTACTTAACTATATTAAACCATAACATTCCTTGTATTAAAATAACTATCTGAGAAAGAAGATTAGGGATAGTAATTTATATAATTTTGTAATAGTCAAAAATAGTATTTTAAAAAAAATGTTACTGGTAAATAACTGAATTTTCCTTGCTGTTCAATATTATATGTATGTTTTCAAGACCAAATCATATTTAATGGCCCTTGCTTGTGAGCCTTAGAACTGTAATGTTGGTAACATCAAGCAAAACATTGGATAATAGATTCATAAAAATACTCAACTAATCCATTTAAAAGGTTTTAAAATTTGTAAAATGAATACAAATTATACTAACCACCAACTAAACACACATAAGAGATTTTTTTAAAATTTTGAATGAAAGGAACTGATTTTAAAATTTTAAAATTCCAATTATTATATTAGGCAGTAAGAAAAGAAACTACCTTTTAAATAATGATAAAGAAGAATAACAGTCTTCAAAACTTTAATACTTCATATAACTGCTCTTGGAAATGTCAAAAATTTTGATCTATTAGCATGGAATTAATTTTACATATTAATATAGCTAAACCCATGTTAGAAAGGCACTGTTAGCATCAGTTATGACTGATAAATTAGACAAATGGATATGTATTTTATCAAATCATAGCTTTCACTAACTGCTTAGTCTACAATAAAACACATGTAATATACATGCATATATTTTCTAATGTATTTTTCAATTTTAATTAACAACACTGAAGTTTTTCTATCAACAGAACTAAGCTAAAATATAACAATAACCAGAATATACCTATAATATATATTTGTACGTGTTATATTTTGAACATGGAAATTCAGATAAAAGAAGATGGAAAAGTTATCATATCTATTTAGAAACAATAGATACTTTTTATAGACACAAAGACGACAAATTTATTAGGAAGTTCTTATTTGTCACATACTGTATGTAAAATAAGTTTTTTTCTTCTAAAATAGCAATATTTTTATCCAGTTAGTATATATTCCTGCTTCTGCATTTTAAAGTTATTTTCCCCCCAATGGCTTTACATATTCTGTATGGATAGATGCATGGATGTAATATGCCTAAAAATAAGGATGACAAAATCTTGGGAAAGTAGAATTTGTTCTTAACCAGCAAATCACAAATAAATCATATCATAGAAATTTTGTATTATGAAAATACACCCCATATTCCATCCAAAAGAAATAGAAAATGGGAAAGCATACTGAAATAACTCATGCCGGTATTATATTTTATTATTTCTCATCCGTTTCCTAAATGCTAAAATGCTTTTCTGAAGTCATTTTCCAAACCTATAAGCTGCTTAAGGAGAAATGTTAGTTGGTAAAGAAAGAAATCTCAAACTTTAAAACAGGGAATAAAAAGATAACTTTAAAACCCTGCATTTTAGCCATGGGAAATAGAATATTTTCACCAAGTAGTTAGACATTTTGCACCTATTTCTGGACATACATGAAATCCATTTGTACCTGTCCACTGATGTAAGAGCTGGTGAGCATTTTCCATTTTTATTTCTATTCCTCTATCCATTTAATTAGTTCTAGATACTCTAGCACAGGGAAATGTGATGCAAAAAAAAAAAAAATAGGAAACTTCAATTATAGGAGCAAAAATCTGCTTACCACAGCATTAGATGAAACACAGAGTTTTTGCTCATTCCAGAAAGATCAGTTTTGCTCCACAGCAATCTTATAAAACCCGCATAATGAAACAAAATCCTCTTCAGAAATGTCCAAACACAAAGCAAGTTCATGCATATTAATACTTGGATATATCTACAGTAAACACATGCTACAGGAAGCATGCCTGATGACTCAGATAAAATGCTTCCTACTCAAGTGATAAAAACTCTAGCGAGATAGTAATCATGCTACAAAAATTTCCTCAAAAACAATAGTATAAAAGTTTATACTCAATGTTCTCATCAACCAATTGAACGGCATCTATTAAGGAAAGGGGCGTTGGTCTTACCTGATATGCCCTTTCTCATGGTGATCAACGGGAGTGTCCAGGATGGTTGCTCTAGTCCCATAGCTCTATTGACTGAGTTGAAATTCTGAGGACACGCCTCTCTGGTAACGGTCCCCAGTTCGAAACAAAGGCGAAGCGACTCCTGTAGACTTTCTGGAATATGAAGTGGATCCGGTAGCCGTCTCTAGTCCAAACCTATCTCCACCCAGAATCAGGACCAGACAATCCACCAGGCAGGACTGGACTCTCCCATCGATCACCATGAGAAAGGGTGTATCAGGTAAGACCAACGCCCCTTCTCCATAGTATCGACAGGAGAGTCCAGGATGGGACATACCAAAGCTTGGCTGTCCTATGGGCGGGTGCTGCTCTGGTCCTGAGTCCCCATTTCTTTATGCACTCGCTGTAGGACACGCCTGCCGAAGGCTGCTTCAGTGGAAGCAAATGTGTCTAGTCTATAGTGGCAGGTGAATGGCGACAGGGACGTCCAGGTCGCCTCCCGACAAATTTCCTCTACAGACGCCTGCGTAGCCCAGGCTGCAGTTGTGGCTGCGCTCCTAGTTGAGTGCGCCATGATCCCCCGAGGCACCGGGAGAGCCTGAAGCTCATAGGCTCAGGCAATACACGCCCGTAGCCAACGCCCCACTGTGGAAGGTGTGATCCTGTGGCCCAGAGTTGATGACTGAAAGGAGACGAACAGGGACTCGG
This sequence comes from Thermophis baileyi, assembly GCA_003457575.1. Lineage (NCBI taxonomy): Eukaryota > Metazoa > Chordata > Lepidosauria > Squamata > Dipsadidae > Thermophis > Thermophis baileyi. The sequence continues at coordinate 7,246,923 of QLTV01000972.1, forward strand.
TCTTCATAAAGGAAGCGGTTCTCACAATGTAAATGCGGAGGGCCCTCCTAACATTCAGGGTATGCCATGTCTGCTCCAAGGAGTGCCGAGGCCTTGGACAGAAATCAGGCAAGATTAACTCCTGTGCCTGGTGAAACAAGGAGTTAACCTTGGAAGAAAGGTAGGGTCCAACTGCAGAACCACCCTGTTCGGATGAAGAACACACAGGTCCTTTCTCACCGATAAAGCCACCAACTCCGAAATCCGTCTGGCAGACGTGACGGCCACTAGGAAGGCCACCTTGAACAAGAGGAGACGCAGGCTGGCCTCTCTTAAGGGTTCAAATGGTGCCTTGGTAAGGGCCTGCAAACACTCTGGTCAAATCCCAGGTGGGGTAGCAGTGTACCACAGGGGGCTTTAAATTGGAGGCCCACCTAAGGAAAGCTCGCACCCTGGGGTGGTGAGCGACGGAGTCTAAGTTCCCCACCTGCGAAGCTGAAGCAGCGACCTGGTGTCACAAAGTGTTCAGGGATAACCCCTTTTTCAGGCCCTCCTGCAAAAACTCCAGTACATCCACCACTGAGGCCAAGGTGGGATCAATGTAGGCCTTGGCACACCAGTCACCGAAAGTCTTCCACGTCGCATTGTAAATGCGAGTGGTAGAAGGCCGCCTGGCCGCCTGGATCGTCTGGATGACCCTACTGGAGAACTTCTCCTGCTTTAAGAGCCTCCGCTCAACTGCCAAACGGTCAACTGGAGCCACTGAGGCTCTGGATGGATGATGAGACCTTGGCTGAGGGAGACTCTCTCCGGGGGAATCCTCCACGGTCTGGCGACGGACAGGCCGACCAGATCGGCGAACCACGGCCGTCTGGGCCAGTGGAGAGCTACCAACAGGACCTCCGCCCTCTCCGACAGCACTTTCCTGATTACCCCTGGAATCAGTGGAAGAGGGGGGAAGGCATACAAGAGACCCTTGGGCCACGGGCACCGTAGTGCATCTACCCTTTCCGCCCCCGGAGCTGGGAATCTTGCAAAAAACCTTGGAAGGTGAGAGTTCGACGGAGTGGTGAAGAGATCCAGGATCGGGTGGCCGAACCGATCTGACAGTTCTGCAAAGAGACTGGGATGCAGGCACCACTCCGACTGGTCGACGGTGGCTCTGCTCAACCAGTCCGCCTGCACGTTGGAGACTCCCGCAATGTGCTCTGCCCTGATGACAGATGAGTCTCCGCCCACCGGCACAATGTCTCTGCTTCCATCACGAGAGACTTTGACCGGGTCCCCTCCCCTGCCTGTTGACGTGGGCCTTGGTGGCCACATTGTCCGTCAGGAGGAGGACATGTCGACCCGAAATACCCTGCTGAAAAGCCCTGAGGGCCAAGCGGGCCGCCCTGAGCTCCAGCCAATTTATGTTGTGCTGGAGCTCCTGTTGTGTCCACTGTCCCTGGGCCACCTGGGATCCAAAGTGTGCCCCCCATCCGAAGAGGCTGGCATCGGACGTGATCATTAGTCTGTCCGGTTCCTTGTAAAAACAGCCCCGCGTGATGGCTTGGGATCCCCACCAGCAGAGTGAACGAAGCACCCCCGGCGGTACTCGGACCCTCACCCTCGAGGTGCTGCGGCCCGCCCTCTGAAATGGAAGCAGGAAACACTGGAGTGGCCTGGCGTTGAAACGTGCCCATGGTACAATGTCTATATAAGAAATCATTTTCCCCAGGAGCTGGGACAGAGACGCCAAAGGTGCTACTCTGTCCGTTCGAATCTGACCTGCCAAGGCCCTGATACTGTCCTGGCGCTCCTGGGAAAGAAAGACTTGTCTGGTAAGTGTATCTATGAGTGCCCCTAGGTGCACCAGTCTTGTCGTGGGAACCAAGTGACATTTGTCCAGGTTGACCGAGAACCCGTGATCCTGGAGGATCCGGATTGTCGTGCTTATGTCTCTTTCCGCCTGCCGCCAGGAGGACGCCTGAATTAGCAAATCATCCAAGTAGCACTGAATCCGAATGGGCAAAGTCCTGAGGTAAGCGGCTAGCGCAGCCAAAATCTTGGTGAATGCCCAAGGGGCCGATGCCAAGCCGAATGGAAGGGCAGTATATTGGAAATGCCGCCCGGCGTAACAAAACCTCAGGAATTGCCTGTGACTTAAGACAAATAGGGACATGGAGGTAAGCCTCCGTGAGATCTACAGAAGTCAAGAAGTCCCCTTCCCGGATTCCGTCCAGGATGGAACGAAGGGAGTGCATCTTGAATCTTCTGTAGACCAGATGCTGATTGAGTCCCTTGAGATTCAGAATTGCTCTCCAACCCCTCCCAAGGACTTCGGTATGTCAAACAAAATTGAGTAGAAGCCCATCCCCCGCTTCTCCGGTGGAACCGACTGAATGGCCCGAATATCCAGCAAATGCTGGATAGCCGATTCCATGAGTTCCCTCCTTGCCGGGTCTCTGGAAATGGGACAGCGGAGGAAAAACCTCGGGGGGGGGGGGAGGAGAGGAATTCTAGGGAGAGCCCTGATTTTATTGTCTCCCTGACCCAGGTGTCCATTGTGATCTCTTCCCAACATTCCAAAAAGAGACTGAGGCGGCCCCCGATGGGTGGAAGAGGCCCGATGTCACTTGCGTCGCCTGAACGCTCTGGTGTTGTTACCACGAAAGGAGCGTTTGCCCTGTGGCTGCTGTCTGCCTCTGCTGCCAAATGCCGATCTATTGGCCTGGTAGCTGGGCCTGGAAGGAAAGGGCCTCTGCTGACAGGGAAAGCTAGCCCCAGCCTCCCCCAGACGGTAGGAGGGCCGTCTAAAGTATGGCGAAGAGCAGAAATCCGGTCGCCTGCCCTGCGTAGGGAGAACCTTCCGCTTGTCTCTGGTCTCTACTAAAAGGGTTCCAGAGACTGGCCAAATAGACATTCCCCTTCAAAGGGGGCAGCAGCCAATTTCCGCTTGTTCTTGGCGTCCATGTGCCAATGTCGTAGCCACAGCATGCGATGGGCCGTCACCGAAGATGCAATGGCGCGTGCCAAAAATTTGGCCGCAGTTAAGGACGCATCCGCGGTGTATTCGGCCGCTGCAATGATCTTGCAGAGGTCCTGATGAGTGCGTAGGTCCTCCAATGGGATCCGAACTTGTAATTGTCTGAGCCAGTGCACCGATGCTCTTGGATCGCCCAAGAGTCCGCTTGATGGGCTCTGCGAAGGGCCATCTCCTCCTTCTGTTCCTCAGCCTTTAAGGCATCCTCTGCATCCGGAGGCAGGACGGAAGAGGAGGTTAACACCGCCACCGGTGTGTCCACCTTTGGAACCTGGACCAACTCCAGTAATTCCAAATCCACGCTGAAAAGTGCGTTCTCCAAGCCGCTGGGATGGGCAGCTATGGCCGGAGAGGCCCACTGTCTCTTTATCACATCCAGGAACATCCTGGGAATCCTGGGAATCTGTCTCAGCGGCCTGCTCAGTAAACAGGAAATCCTCCTGCTCACCCGACTCCGAGGTTGGCTCCTGCATAAACGCGCAGTGCTCCGCGCCTTGGCCAGTAGTGGCTTGAAGAGAGCAGGATTAAACAGGCCCTTAAAGGCCGGTCTACAGGGGGGGGGTTCATAGTCTGAAAAATCCCCCTCTCCTGGCAGCTCTCCTTCTGATAAGGAAGACTGGCTCAGAGCGGAATGTCCCGGGGAATAGGGCCCCCGATAACCAGCCTCCACAGTTGGCTCCCAGGGCTCTATAAGCACGGAAGGGCCAGGCACAGGCACGGGTAATTGCTGGCTTTGCTGTAGTCCCTCAGCAATCCCCTCTCTGATCGCTTGTGAAATCCACTGCCTCATAAAAGGAGGCATATCCTGCTCCTGAAATACCCCCGGGCGGAGCCCCACCACTGTTGGGGTAAACGTTGCCTCAGGTGCATGTTTATGTCCCCCTAAAGGCAGTCCTCTCTCAGTGGCTGCCACAGAGAGCAGCGGCAACGAATGTGTAGAAGGTCCAGTCTTTCTAGCTGGCCCTAACAGCCCGCCTTGTCCTAACTGGTCACTACCGCCCATTGGAGACCAGGCACTAGCAGTCATCACCTGGTGGTCCACCTGGTGCCCTTGTTGCAAAGTGGTCTCAGGGAAGTGGTGCGCCACTGGATTGTCAGCCATCTTGTGAGCAGGGTGACTATGTTCTTTAGATCCCTTCTTTGCTCTAGCAAATTCTTTATCCAAGGCCTTCTGTCGCTGTTGTGCAGCCCTCTCCTCCGCTCTGGAGGATTTCTTCTGGGCCCTAGCCTTAGCCTTGATCTTTGCTGCTGCTGCAAGGCTGGCAGACCTTGACTTGACTGGGGCTCTACCAGCCCTGTCTAAAGCCTGAGCAGACCAAGCTCCCTCCAACAGAAGGCCGGAGCCTGCACCACTATCCTCCATTATGGTGGTGTAGGTCTGAAATGAGGGCAGACACGCTCGAAAGCTTCGCTGCCGGCTCAGCGTCGTTTAAAGCTCCCAGAGAAAGTCCTGAAGATCGGGAAGGAGCCTAGGCCCCACCACAGCCATGGAGTCACCTCGGGCCTTGATTCCAAAGAAAGTTAAAACTAAACAGGATCGAACAGCAAGGTGGGGAATACCCAGGCTTGCCAATGCACGCTGGCCTCGTCGCTGGTCTCCAGGCAGTCTTACGCGATTCGCAGCTGCTGCGGCGATCGAAGAGCGATGGAGTGTGGCCAAATGACGACCAGTGACTCCATCTCCTAATCAGCTCTGGAGGAGTGCCAGAGACTGTAAGGCCAGGATCCCCGAGCCGCTATGTGAATAAAGGCAGTCTTACGCGATTGCACTGCTGCCGCGGCTCCCTGGCAGTAGGAGTATGGCCGTAGAACGGTCAAGGACTCCAGGCCCGTAAGTTCAGATAAACAAGGGCCCTTGAATGGCAGTTGAGAGGCGCTGGGATCTGCTCCTTTATGCTGTCAGAATTGGCGCCAAATGTCCGATCCCTCCAAGCTTCAATCCGCCCATGCGGAGAGCCAAGGGGCCGTGCCAAATCGCTGCTTTTTAACTGCTACACCTCGCGAAGCAGGACTCGGCAGTGCTGACTCCGAAGACAGAGCAGCCGCTAATGCTGAAGCAGCGATGCAGGACTCGGTGATTCCTTTCAGGGCTCAGCGTTTGAACTTACGATCGTCCTGCGCCTGTCTGTAATGGCCACTGAAGAGCGCAGGGAGCTGTTCTGAAATCGGTGACAAAATGGCCGACCCCTCCAAGCTGTGATCCGCCGACGCGGAGAGCCAAGGGGCCGCAGCCAAGCGCCCGTCTATCCAGCCGCTGCTTCGGAGAGCAGGGCTCCGCTGTGCTTGCTCCAATCCCAGAGCAGCCATCACCTCCTGAGGCGGCGATTGCCAAAGCGGGTCGCCGCCCAAGCTCAATCCGCCGCCGCGGAGAGCCCCGCCAAACAGCTGACAGCAAAGCGCTATCTTTCCTGTCTTTGAAAACCGTGCAGATCTTTCCTATCTGAAACCAGGGATTCTGAGAATAACTTAGTCCTAAATTCAAACTCTTTCTCCTCAGAAGCTCTCTGGAGCTAAACCAGAAGCATCCACAGAGCTGAGACTGAGTTGAAGAACTGGGTTACCAGGGAGGCGTGTCCTCAGAATTTCAACTCAGTCAATAGAGCCATAGCTCTAGAGCAACCATCCTGGACTCTCCCGTCGATACTATGGAGAATGGATTTTCTCTTGTTTGCAGAATCTTCCTTCCAAATTTACTCAAGATTCTGGACAACATACCCAGAAAAGATTTGAGTAAATTTGCAGGGGAAAGAGAAATGTGTTCAAACAATGTTATCAATTTAACTTTTAAGATTCCTAAAAACAAAAGGTTTAAATAATAATGAAAATATAGTTCTCACTGTTTTAGTGAGAAGTAAACTACACCTTCAAAGTGAATCTATTTCACTTTTATATTGGAAATTAAATAACCCTGACCTTTTAAAAGTTATAGGGTGTGGGTATATGAAAAATGCACAGGAAAATTTTACAAAATAACACTAAAACAGCTTTATAATGTAAAGTTCAACCAGCTGCATTATTCAACTTTCCCTTCCCTTTAGGTTTTGATCTTATCTTGCATAATTCTTTCCTTTGGCCAAATTCCTATTAGTCAACTGCTACTACTGTGTTTATTTATTTTTTCTTCACTTTTTAAAAAAAGCATGTAGTGTCTGAAAGTGATTTGTGTTTAGGGACATTTCATTCCAAAAAAAAATACTGCCAAATAATATTTTGGTTTATTTGAACATTTATATTCTAGTAAATGAGTTATGATTTCCCATTCTCCTCAAATATTTTAATTCCGTTACAATTTGTTTAATGAGAAAAGTAAACCTTTGAGATATTTATAAAACATGTTAAATTATATGCCACATTTGCTTTTATTAAACAATTTTGCTAGATTAGATTTCAGTTTCTCACTTTCTCCCCCTAAAAAACCCATGTTGACTATAAATCCAGGCAGAACACTTTATAAACCTCTATATAATTATAATACTCTAATATACAGGCATATGTAACACCGACTTCTATCTAAGTCCAACCTACATAGGTGATGTCCTTGTTCAACTTCTATATATTGTTGTTATAATACAATGTTGCTACTATATAGCAGGCTCTTCACATTGTTTCAGGATGACAGCTGATCCAAGCTGTTTCCATACAGCAATCTAACACGGCTTGCTGATAACAATTTACTGGTCAGCCAATCGCATACAGCAGAAACGTCTTGATAAAATACACACACCCAACTTTAGAGTGCTCTTAGAGAGTAGTTCCCATATTGTGACACTGTCATTTATTCTAACTATTCAAATCAATAAATTAAGCATCACCAATAACAGCTGAAAAAATGCATAACATCATTAACAGAAATTGAAAAGTAAACTGTAAAAAGATGTGTTTCATTTTCATCCTGTTGTGTAAGGGTAAGGATGATATGACCTAACTTGCATCATACTCTCATGAATCATCGTTTTACTTCCTTATTAATACAACCAGAGTGGACTTGAAACTTTAAACGTTACCTTTATAAATTCTTGTCCTAGAAGACCACAAATAGAGAAAAAATAATAATCTAACGAAAGCTAAACAATAATCAAACTTTAAACACATCATTTCATATATTTTCTATTTCTGCTAAATTCAGCTTTTGCTCAATAATATTTCTATTTATGTTATAGCTGTTACGTTAGATTCATGGTCACACAACTTCTCTTTATCATATAAATATTTCAAGACATCAATTACACAAAGAACTATTCCTTCCTTTTACATATTCCCTTCTCAGTTAAGTACTGAAAACTGTATTGGATTGTTAACAGATACGCACCTGCTTTTTGGGTAGAAAAGGGCAGGAACACAAAAACATGGAGAAAATATTGAAAACAAAGTACAAAAGAAATCTGCTCCTCTCCAGCCTGCAGGTTTAGAAGCCAGTTCAGCATTCTCTGGCATTACTTGCTAAGTTCAGCATATTTGTTCTTTCCATTCTCCTCTCAATACTCTACAGCATTATTAGCCTCACTTTCTAGCATCCTCTTTTCTTCTCCATCTCAAGGGTAACACTCTTGTTACAGCTTTTCAGTCCATTAAGTGCTCAGAGTGGTAAGCCCCCAAGATATAATTTCAATTCATTTTCTCACAGCCACTGACTCAGCCGTGCACAGTGCAGCACTGACGTCTAACCTCACAGCCTCCAGTAAGCTGAATTGATGCTTACCATTTCCTTTTTTCTAAGCTGCCATTGGCTGGCATATTTGATGGATAGTGTACAGAACGCATAAGGAAAGAGCTGCTTGGTATACTGCCAAGTGCCATCTGTGAAGCTATTTCTAGCCCTACCCGCTTGTCAGATTTTAATAAACTAATAAAGCATCTGAAATGTTTCTTCTGTCACCTATCTTTCATGCCTCATTCTTTAAGCTTTCATTGCAGCAGAAACACCAGAATTCATTCAGCATATAGTAATTTGTCTGGACAGGAATTCACAGCAAAAGATTCTTAATAAAAGTCCTGTGCCGTTTGTTTAAAACACAGGAGAGAAAGACAATTGCTGTGAGAAATTTATGTCCAGAAAGTGCATGTACAAAATAAGGAAGATATATTGTTAATTATTCTAAGCATAATATTTCAGCCCCCAATATAATATTTCCGTTACATTAATGCAATGAAAAATCTAAGGTTTTAATTTCAAAGAACAAGTCAGAAGAACAAATAAAAAAGTTTCTGGTCTAATCCCAGCAAGCAAAATTCAGTTTGTGAAAGTCTGTGATTTTCAGAATATGTGCAATATATTTGCACAATGATAGCTGTATATATGTTTGTATCCATATTATAACTTCTGCAAAACTCTGAATTTGGAAGAGATGCTGTGCAATAATACATAGGAATACAGCACCCATCTATGAATTATTGAAACAACCATGACTATTTCCCAATTAAACAGCAACTATCAAAGCCTTCAGAGCAGCCCCACTACTACTATCTTACATCTGTTCCATACTAATCTTTTTTTACACCTACGATCTGTCTGTTTTATTCAGGATGCAAACAGTTCAAGGAATGCTAAAAAAAATGAGGGGACATAGTTCAACATGCAAAAGGCATAAGGCAAATATGGCTGGCAAATTAAAAAGTCACATCTGCTCACATAGATAGGGGTGGACAGGTTCTACTAGGTTAGAGGCTGCAAACCAGTTTTCGCGCTTGCCAGCAGGCTACAGGAGGCAATCTACTTAATGTCATTGGAAGGCATAGAGCTGGAAGGTGTTAAAACAATTTCAGTTGAAGGCTAGCGGTGGAATGAGATTCCAAAGCCTCTAACATGAAACTATACCCATTATTATCTGTTCATTGTTCAAAGAAAAGTATTATCACATTCACTTACTTGTGTTATATGTAACTAGATATCCAGAATCCAAATTCAGATTTAAGATTTAAATATATATATATAGAATCACCTACAAATACACAAGGAAACAATAACAAATAACCTCTAAATCAGGACGCAATTCTGCAGAAACGTGAAAAATGTGAGTCGTAAACTAAATGAGAACATTGTATATTTAACGCTCACAATTGCTGAGAATATTTTGAATATATGGAGTTGTATTCAATTGTGCCTTCTAGAAGAATACCTGCCATACAGGCAGTCCTCATTTAGCAGCCACAATTAGAGCCAGCAATTTGGTTGTTAAATAGAGTGATTTCAAAGTGAAGCATCATGAATTTATGATTCTATTTCAGCTTTCCTTTGCTTTGCAGACCAACAAAGCTCATAAACATAAAGAGTGGTTGCAAGGTTAGTTTTTCATTACCAACATAACTGCAAATGGTCTCTAAACAAGGCAGTCAGATCAGATTTTCTTCAATAGGAGTTTCTTCAACCTCCACCTTTTCAAGATAAATGTGATCATGTCCTTTCCCAAAGAAAAGAGGACATGAGGACTACCTATATTTCTCTTCTGCACACCTCAATTTGCATAAAAGTTATTAGAATCTCTGGAGTGGGACATAAACAGAATTGTACATGGGAAGAACAATGGAAACCATTGTTACACAAGCAACTTACAGGCATAACACTGCATAAAGTTGGTAACCCTATCCAGAGCTAGTACTTCAGCCATGAAGCCATGTAGTTTCTAGAAAAATAGAAATCCATTATGTTGAGATTAAATCTAAGCTTGTTTATACCCACCACAACGCCACAAACTGGGTTAGACTGGCTGGAAATGTTCCACATTTCCAGTCAGGCTTGGGGCATCAATGAAAAGCTGACTATCATCAGTGGACTCAAAATACCCTGGACCAAAGAAATATATGACTTCTCTCAGTAGCTTCATATATATGCGCTAGAGCTACTGCCACCCTGACCATTCCTTACCCACCAGTACCAGCTGAAACTACCCAAAAAGAGAAGAACTTTTGCAGAAAGGTAGTCCAGTAGGATACCAGGATAGTAACAAAAGCTCCTGGGAGAATCTATTGAAAAGAAATTTTCAAATTTCTAAATTGAAAAGAATTTAGATAAACCACTTCATAAAGGTCCTTTATACCTAAATCACCAATACTTCCTGAAGAAGAAATAACACCACCAAGAAAGGGAAGTTGGCAATAAGGCAATAATTCTCCAACAAGGCTAGATCAGACTTTCTTTAATATAGGAGATTCGTCAAACCACCACCTTTTTCAAGACAGACAGGATCATGTTTTCTCAGAAAGAAGCAATTTAGCCATCTCTTGGATCCAGTCACTGACATATCTACTCAATGCTAGAAGGAACCAGGAAGGGCATTGTCCCTGATGATATGTACCAACTTTCACACTAGAGAGAGCCCTCAAGTTTCCCAAAGTTCAAATTAATCTCAGATAACATTACAACATATTATCTCTATTGTCATATCAAAATCTATTAAAGAAGCATCAAGCTCAAAATTAATGTAAGCAATTTTATCCTTGAATTATTTAGCAAAAGTGTCACAGTTGCCAGTTGAAGCATCAGTTCCACTATTCCTCTAAAGAAGGGAGTACGGTAATCTAAAGAAAACCACTAGAAATTGTAGACACAATAACGACAGAGAAGTCAGCATTTCACCACTCTTAACCAACATATTAATGTAGAACATGACCACATACCTGTGGTCAGTCTTATTCATTCCTTGCTAAAAAAAGGCTGGAATTCACATAAGTTAAAGGAAAGGAGAAGCAACATGAAGCAACATGAAGCATCAAACATATCCTTCTCTTCATAATCTAACTTTCTATATGTGGGAAGATAATGTCCCTAATTGGATAAAGCTGGACTGTGTTTATAAACAAGCTAGGATTATGGATCATATTGTAACCAAACATTTTTAGTCAGTTTTTATTAATTAAATACAAATTGGCACCCTATGAGATGTGGTATTGCTGTCTGAACAATTATTACAACCATTTAACTGGTGAATCATTCAATAAAAAGTGATACTGACCTTGTTTCCAGTGGAAGCTGCCTTTATGGATATTTTACAATCATGCAGGTATTTTAAAAAACAATTGCTATAATTATTTGATTAATCAGATTATCAAAGTTTTAAGCATATTATTTTAGCCAAAAATTATAACAATATTCTGTCTTCTGGTTCCAGCAATTCATGCACAAACACAAGGTTTTCAGAAGAACCATCACATGGAAAAAGACCACAGACAAGTTTCAGAAACGTGAATCTATACTAAATATACCATTCAAGTTTCTAATAAGTTGATCTATTAATTGTTTTTACACATTTGTGAATATCCATATACCAGTAATTAAAATGAAATTCCATTCAATATTGTTAAAAACCTTGATTATTTTAAAAATAATTTAATGATTTATACAAAACATGTTTTCAATAAGTATCAATCCAAAATTAATAACCTGATCATTACAAGCAGAAGTTATAAATGGAATATATTGTTTTAAAAATTATTTCTACCTTAATTCACCTAACCCTAAACAGGGCTTTATTTGCATTAACTATAGTTCCATATCAAATACACTAAGCCATGGTGCAAAAACCATGTTTTTAAAATAAGCTATAGGTAGTTTAGCATAGCCCATTCTATTTTATTACAGAAAATCTAGCTAGGATTTTGAAAAATCTAAGCAGATACATAAAATTATACTCATTCATCACAACTATTTGACAGAAACCAGGTCTGCATGAAAAACATGCCTTGTTCCATTAACAGCAAATTGGCCATATTGTTGGCCTTTACCATAAAAAACAATATCCTTGAAAACATCAGTCATAGTCAGTTTATTTATCACTGGAAGGTTTTACAGACCCCCAAACATGGCATCTAGATACAAGTATTCTTGTAAAGACTGCTTTTGGTACCTGGCAGTTCAGACACCATTCCATTCTATTTTTTTAAAAAAATATTTTAAATACAATTAATTAGGAGGGTTGTCATGCTGTTAAGCAAAGCAGCAGATTTTAACATTATCTTTATTTAGTAGAATGCACTTCTAGATGTTTCATAGGCCCAAAAGGCAGTGTTAGAAAACAGTAATAGTGAATTGGTGCTATGTTTCTAAATTTGTCCAACTGCCCAGATGTGTCTGCCTGCTTAGATAAAATGCCAGAGTAAGCCAATCAAAACTCAGGCATATATCATTAACAAGCCTAACATAACTTCAAATGTAAAAGTAGTATATATTTTAGATCAAATAAAGGCAATACCAACAGGTCTACTTTAGATTCTGATTAAGTGAAATGTATACAAACATAAGGCCAAATATCATGGCTCTTAGAAAAGAGGCTGTTTTAATCTTCAAACTGGATTTTAATATGTTCTGCTGATGAATAGACTGTTTTAGTTGATTAGGTATTTATATATTCCATATACTACTATTACAATTGATAAAGTGTTCATTCAGAGCAGTAGTTGTAGCTATCCAAGAATTAGGAATTATCTTATTAGAAATCTTTGCACATTACCAAATAAAAAAAAATCAATAATACAAATTAAAGGCAAATAAGTATAAAGCCACATCAGAAAATAAATTATCTGACATTAGGCAGCAAATGTCTATTATAATATTGTCTATTATAATAACTAAGATGTTATCAGAAAAGAATTATAATTTTTATTTATTAAATTTATATGTTATCCCTCTTGCTATTAAGCAACTGTGCATGATTTTAATTTGTACAAAATTACATTAAATATGACCCAAAATAAAATAGAGGTACAAAATAGAATAATATTTACCTCCCTGCCCCTGAGATTGTTGGGTGTGAGTCTCTCCTTGTGAAGTTGGACTTAGGGGTGCAGGTGGGTTTGTTGTTGACGTACCTACCCCCCAGCTTCGTCAAAACAGCCCTGCCTGACCTGCTGGAGGCAGTAGCCGGGTTGGCAGTGGAGTTCCCCAGACTTATGGTCCTGGGGGACTTTAATCTGCCGTCCCTCAGCGAATCCTCGGAAGCAGGTCAGGAGTTCATGGCTTCCATGACAACCATGGACCTGACCCAAGTAGTTCAGGGTCCGACCCATAGGGGGGGACACACGCTCGACCTGGTATTCCTCTCAGGGCAGTGGAGAGATGATCTGAATTTAAGGGGTATAGTGACATCTCCCTTGTCATGGTCAGACCATTCCCTGCTGAAGTTAGACTTTATGGCACCACTCCCTCATCGCAGGGAGGTGGAACCGATTAGGTGGTTCCGCCCCAGACGCCTGATGGACCCGGAAGGGTTCCAGAAGGAGCTTGGGGAATTACCTGAATCCCTTGTCCACAATTCATCTGAGGCTCTAGTAGCCGCCTGGAACAGGGCGGCCTCTGGGGCTCTAGATCGGATTGCGCC
>QLTV01000972.1:7262035-7285813 GCA_003457575.1 Thermophis baileyi
ATAGCTCCCGGTGACCGGTAAGATCCCACACGGTTGGGCTCCTCCAGGTCCCCTCAGCTAAGCAGTGCCGGCGGGCGGGCCCGCGGGGGAGGGCCTTCTCTGTAGCCTCTCCGACTCTGTGGCACCAACTACCCCCCGAGATCCGTACTACCCCCACCTTACTGGCCTTCCGTAAAGCCCTTAAGACCTGGCTTTTCCGGCAGGCCTGGGGCCAATAGTTGTTCTGATTGGCCCATGCATGGTTGTGTGAATGTTTTATTTTAAATATAGTTGGGGGTTTTTTTTTCCCTTTCTTTTTTAAATTGTTTTTATATGTTTTATTTTTTATGATGTAAGCCGCCCAGAGTCCTTCGGGAGTTGGGCGGCATATAAATTTTATAAAATAAATAAATAAATAAATAATAGGATCATATTACAGTAGTACAAGGGCCACAAATATCTAAATCACTGACAGACTTTAAAGGAAATTTTTATTAGTAGCAAATGAACAAAAATATCAGGATTATTCCTACAATATTACAATAAAATTGTACATTTTACAAGTAATTTATAATTTAGAAGACAGAATTGCTCATTGAAATATCAGTACCTAAGTACCGGTATTTTTTAAAATATTTTTGTGTATTAGCCCATGAACAGTAATCCTATGTTTTACACTGTACAATTTTAATGATTAATCTGAATCTCTGGAATAGTAAAAGAAAATACTGATTTTTTAAGAATTCAAGCAAACCCAGTGATGAATTAGTACTAAAAAACTTAAAAGGAAAATCTTGTATGCCCATAAGGCAGTTGTACTATGAAAATAAATGATTAATAGGCAACTTTTGTTAGACAATACTAGCTAAAGGACTATTTTTTAATCTATTCAAAGAGTTACATTAGTTAAAATCTTTATAAAGGTATAGATGGTGTCAAAAGTACAGATATCCAATATGACTCTCCACTAGAAGGTATTGTCTAAGGAAAGGGAGAAAGGGAAATTTCTCACACTGTCTTAGTCTCATTCTTAAGATCAGCAGCCCTGGAAAGGTGGTTATGGAATACTAAAAGTCTGTGACTGGAAACTTCTCCTATTCAAATGTCTATTAATGTAGAATCACTAGAGCGCTAACCAATGCTTTAAATATATTATTTAAAATACTAACATTTAAATTAAGGAAATAGAGAATTGAAATTGTTACTCAAGGGTCCCAAAATACATGACAAAAAAGAATAATGACAGAGTCATTATAATGCACTGGATTTTTAAATACTAATATGGATTATATAATTTGTGACTCTTTTTATTATACTCATAAAGTCCCACAGTTAAGATAAACTGAGGTTCACCCTATTAATATACAATTTATGAAGGTAAACGTTAAGCATATTGAAAACCTTGTCCCTGGATACCAACTGTTGGAATTAACTCAGAGCAGCCATCCAAACTCCAAAAATAAAATGTTCACACCACGTTCACCAAAAACAAGATGTTCACAAGGCAAACTGACCATTCGATTCACAGGGCAACTATCTAAATACAATGCAGCATTTCCAATGCATTTTCCATAAAAAGTGTGGAAACAATAAAGCATAGCCAAAAGCTTTTGTCAAAAGGTGACACGCCGGTCTCCCTAATACGGTTTCTTAAACGGGATCACCACTTCATTAACTCTAAAAGCAAGGAAAAGTACAAACGGTGGCCCCACAGTACAGAATTGCGCAAAACAGAAGGAGTGAGGCCATGACAAGGCAATTTTCGCAGGAACTGCCACGCACACAAGCCCTCCAAAAGCTAGCGTCGGTTACCAGATGCGTGGAGGTTAACAGGAAACCTTCATCCTGGGCGTCAAATTACCTATTTTTTTCTCCCTCGGGAACGGCTTGTTCCGCGTTTGCCGCAACGGAAATCATTCCCCTCCTCTCCCCTCTGCCGCCCCCATCGCATCTAAAAAAAGCAGTGCCCAGCCTCACATTGCCATCAGCAATGTCTCCCTCGCCAATGCCACCATCCCACACCCCCGTCATCCTTCCCACACTTGTCTACGCCGCACACCGGTACCTAGCAAGCCGTTCTAGTTGTGGCACACCAGGACGATACCATCGCCCACGACGCCATCCAACCAGCATCCTCACAGCCCAGCTAGCGACCTACAAAAACCTTCCCAAGTATTACTCCTCCAAAGTATCACACAACCCGATACCAGGACTCAGCAAGGTACTTATTTAAAGGCCAGTGCCCCCCCCCCCAGGTATTTAAAGGCCAGTGCTCCCCCAGACAAGCACAATCCAAAGCACATTGAAGATGTCTCCTCGAATGGTGACGAAACATTTGCAACCAAGTCACCAAGCTCGGGAGCTCAAACCAAAACGTAACTACCAACCCGAGCTACTAATATTCAAAGACATTTCATTACTCCTCCCTCCAGAGGTCTCCGCTTCAAGAAACCTACCTTCACCGGCTGTGCCACCCTACCTGTTGGTGTCGATACTGCCCTTAAACTACTAAGAAGTCCCAAAACTGTCAGTTTCAGAAACTGTCGTTTCTCCCACCATTGGGCTTTTCTCCTGCGCTCCAGCGAGCTTCCCATCTATTGAAAGCGCGCGCACACATAATGTCTGGATGTCCCAAAGGCGCTTTTTTTTCAAGGGGCAACTGGACTTTCTGGTTTTTCTTTGAAGACGTTTCGCTTCTTCAGCTTCTTGGATGAGAAGCGAAACGTCTTCAAAGAAAAACCAGAAAGTCCAGTTGCCTCTTGCAAAAAAGCGCCTTTGGGACAACCATGACCTGGATGACTGAGAATCTCCATAGACATACAACGTCTGGATGTTGGCGAAAGAAACAGACCCACCGCCGAACATCCTTCGGTTCCCCACCCCACATGTCATCCCTAAAGCTGGCTTATTTTAAAAAATCCCGATCCCTTATTATCACGAGTCCACCACCCAGACCCCCGGCGTCCATCTTTCAGGGGCTCCGGGGGCTCCGAGTCTCCCTTGCCACTCAAGTCTCCCTTTTTACGGGCAAAGGAACCCGAGGCGATGGCCACCACCTCGGTCTCTCAACCCTCAAGGGAGGCTTCCCGAACCCAACAACCTCCAATATTCCTTATCGCGAAGCAATTAGAGGTGCGCCACCCACCTACCCCCAACCCTCCCTCCTTCTTCACCTCACCTGCCGCGCCCGACGTCCGGGGGCTCAAAACGACTCGCGCTCCCCCACTACCCCCGGCAGCAACCGAAGGGACTACTACCGCCACTGCTGAGTACGATGCCTAGGCCCGGGCAACCGTCCGCTCAGCTACCGCGAGAAGCAGACTGCTCTATTCTGACGTTCGAACGCTCGCGATACTTCGACCAGAAAGGGGGAGTCAGGGGAAACCGAATCGAAATTTCCCCGGGGAATCAGCTGATCTCTGCCGGTTCAATAGCGCGCGACTCGGATCAAAGTCGCCGGAACGGGAGTTTTGTGGTCGCGCGGCAACGGCTTGTTTCTTCGCGCTGGGAATTACCCTAATCTGGGAATTACCAAAGAGAAAACCACACACACACACACACCTACCCTCTTAGGGCAAGCTGCTGTATATAAACAGAGCAAAGTAGCAAACCCCACACTCACCAGTCCTGTTGATGTTGCCTCATTGGATAATGTAATGTCTGCAAGTAAGCAACCAAGAGTTTTAAATTGTATTTTTTAATACTGCTTTCATAAGTTATGTGTAGGTAAGTTGTGTAGTATTTCACATGCCTTTGCAGCTACAATAGTTCCTAGTTCGTAAACCATTAAAAAAATGTTTTAAAAGACTTGAAATCCATGAAGTCTGGTCAGACTCAGGCATCCCAAGAAGAAACTCTTTGCTTCTGTCCTCAATTTTAACCTAATGCTGTTAAAATTTAAACCAAAACCACAGTAGAGTGCCTCAGGCAACCCTGTTCCAATCCTGTTCAATTTAGGTCTCAAGGCCAAGCAGAAGAGTTAAACCTCAGGACTGAATTTATAGAGCAAGGCCTCGCTCCATTAGATAATTAACAGTCTACGATTATTTGGGGGTGTTTGCAGCCTGATCCAGAAATTAAGTTTCTAGATTCAGATAACATTCTGAACCTTTAATGAAATGGTTACAGCATATATGGTGAATTAGTCCCTGAAATATCCAAGGGCTACAATAGCTATTTTGGGAGCAGCTACCTTATATTTTTGAAGCTTGTCAGGCTGTCCTTTTTTTGTTTCGTGTTGTTTTTCAAACTCTACAAAATGATACAAAGCAAGGGCCCCTTCTCAGGTTGGAGCTACTACATTTAAACTACAAGACTTTTTGGCCTCTTTCACTAACTAGCACATTTCATGGAGGACGAAAGAGAGGGGACAGAGTTGGTTTACCCTGTGTCTCTGTATTCAGAGGCTCTAGAACACGGGTATTAAAGTCGATCACGTCACCTTGATGTCACGTGACATGTCGCCTTTGCGGGGTGGGATGGGCATGGCCTGCGCGTGATGCATCTGGCCTGCGGACCGCCAGTTTGACACCCGTGCTCTAGAAAAATGTTAAATTAACACTTTGTTCTTCCTGTTCAAATGAAGGTGATATACAGGAAGTCCTTGACTTACAACAGTTTGTTTAGTGGCCATTCAGTTACAATGGTACCTGAAAAAAAAATTCACACTTAACGACTCTTGCAGCATCCCCATGGTCATGTGATCAAAATTCAGTCACTTGGCAACTGACTCATGTATGACAGTTTAGTGTCCCAGGGTCATGTGATCACCTTTTGTGACCTTCTGACAAGCAAAGTCAATGGAGAAGCCAGATTCACTTACCAACCGTGTTACTAACTTAACAACTGCAGTGGCAAGAAAGGTTGTAAAATGGGGCAAAACTCATTTAACCTTAGCAACAGAAATTTTGGGCTCAATTGTGGTCGTAAGTCGAGGACTACCTGTACTCAGGGTTACCTTTGTACAAACACATCCACAGGGTTTGTACAGGGTTAGCTTTGTACAAACACAGTCACAAACAAATCAGACAACTCCATTTGAACATTGGGTATTCTATGAACCCAAGACTTTTTTTCTAATAGAAACTGTCTTGTATTCTTCAGTAGAAAATTTGTCAATGAATTTAGTACATTCATAAATTAATAAATATAATTCTGTTTAGAAACTGGCCAACTTTGAATCTAAATTTGTAATTAAATTTAAGCAATTCTTAAAGAGAAAGGAAGTACCGTTTTTGATATACAGATTTTTCCACTGTATTGCTGCTGACCAGTTTCCTTCTGATTAAGCCAGCTACTTTCCTTTAAGTCCAGCCATTTGATGAGGACCCAGATTGTTGAAGGCAATATGCTGACTCTGTAAACTGCTTAGAGAGGGCTGTAAAGCACTGTGAAGTGATATATAAGTCTAAGTGCTATTGCTATTGCTACTTGCTGAAGTGGAAATAAAATATCTGAGAGAGATACTTTTATTTTTTAAAACTTTTATAGCTCCCTCTGGTGGCGTGAATTGTAAGATATAAATATTTCTGGCCGTTGTGTTTTATACTGGTAGTCTTCAATTTACAAACATTCATTCAGCAACCATTCAAAGTTATGATGATGCTGGAGAAAAGTGTTATGACTGGTCCGTAAATTAGAACCATTGCAGTACCCCCACAGTCATGTGATCAAAATTAGTGTACGTGACTGCCCACCCATACTTAGAACCACATGGAATCTCCAGCTCCCCTCATTTATCTCCACTTTTGGCTGTCCTACATAGCAGCACTTGGCAGCAGAGGGATTGAAATAGAGGCTTGGGACCCTTGGCAATCTCCGCCAGTGCTACTGCCCCCAGATCTCTATTTCAGCACCAGCACTGCTGCCGCCACTGAGAAATGCCCCCTCAAACCCCACCCCATAGCCAAGCACCACAGCACAAAGCCCCAGTTAACCCTGCTTCTCTGTGCTCCATAGGCCCTGCTATACCCAGCTGACTATCGGCAACTTCCTCTCACTGCAAGGCAGTGCTAACTGTGCCAGGCCGCCTTCCCGAGGCCACTAGCATCATTCTTCAAATCGCCCATGCCATTCTCCAAATAGTGCATCCCGTTCTTGCAATGCTTTGTAAAGCCTTTGAAAAGCTTCTGAGGTCTTCCAAAGTCTTGTGGGAAACAGGGTGCCTGCCTTTTTCCAAAGAGGGTGCCAGTTCTCACTAGACCTGGAGAAGATGGCCTCCCATGGCCAGCAACTGCCTCGCAAAGACCCAGGGAAAGCAAGCCTCATCAGCAGTGGGAGGAAGCGGATGGCAGAGATCAGCTGGGAGTGTGGGATAGTGAGAGTGGAGGGTTGGGTCGCATTTTTTAGCCAAAGCTTTGCACCGTGCTCTTGGCACTTCCCAGAACACGGAGGCTTTGTGCCACATTTGGCATTTCCTGGGTGTGGCAGCTTTGTGCTACTCTTTTGGTCCTTTCTGGAGACACAGCAGATTTATGCTGTGTGGCTGGGCTGTGGTTCAGGGGTTTCTTACAGCCTCAGAGCTGTAAATGGTGCACCAAGAAGCCCCTGAGTCCTAGCATATTCTTTCCTGGTCGCCTTGTGGTCACATACATACATGCATGCATCCGACCCACACCAACTTTTCCTGGCCTCCCCGAGTTTGTGTTGTACTGCAGCAAACCCTCCCACCAACTAGTGCATTGCCTGTTCGCAGCCTCCCCACCTCCCGCAGCACCTCCACTCCTTACCTGGGACTCCTTCAGTTCCTGCTTAACAACCCATGCTGGAGTTGATGATGATGACAAAAGGGAGTGCTAGGATTGCTGTTGCTAAGTGACATTGTCACATGACGTGTTTTATGACCACCTTCCTTAGCAATGGAAATTCCAGTCCAGTTGTGGTTATAAGTCAAAGAGTACCTATGATAGCTCTTTCTATAGTTGTGTTTGCATAGCACGCCCTACAGCCCACTCCTTGACACATTGTACAGGGTTTTTGTTCCAATGTTAAACACTCCCACTTTAGATCTTTTTACTAAATGCTACAAAGCTTGTTATAGATCACAGAATTTGGATAAATGGGGACCAAAATGGCAGCTATTTCTAGTTTGAATGGCACGGTGACTACATTCATATACCATGCGTACTCATGATTAATATTGTTTCACTGAGTCTAAGTTTCTCAGATTGCATAGACCAGGGGTCCCTTGACTGCGGCCCATTACTAGGACGTGAGCTGTTCAGAACCGGGCCGCAGCAGCAGCGGGCAAGCGCACATGTGCACGCATCCCCACTTGCGTGAGCAGTGGGTAAGCACATGTGCACTCCATTTATGCAAGCGGTGGGGGCATTTGCCTGTCACTCACACAAATGGAGGTGCGTGCACTTGTCGGCCGCTCATGCGGAACCATCCCCTCTCTCACCCCCACCCCCACCCCGCCAGTCCGCAAAGCCAGAAAGGTTGAAGAACTTTCGCATACACCAAATCATTAAATAACAAGCCATATTTAAAGAGCACCTTAGGCCAAAATCCTGGATTGTTTATGCTTCAGTGTGTCAGGCAAATAGCAATAGGATCTTTGTTAGTGAATTCAGCTAAATTATTTCATTATTTTGTATTAGAAGAAGAATCATATAAATAATGACAGAAATGCTGAAGAGTTTTGCTTTTTAACTACTACTGTCCAACAGCTTTTGGTCCATTTATTTGATAAGGCATTAGCAAGATACAGTTATAAAGGGATTAAATTGAATTTGTGTAAGGTAGATGTGAACATACAACAAAAGAATAAATAAAAGGTGCATTTTTAAAGTCTTGTTTCCATAAACACAAAATATCTCATATCTGAACCCTGTTCCCATGGAATACTACTGAATACAATGTAGATTTCTGCAGATTCAAGGATCTGTATTATAGTAATTCCTTGTTGTCTGATCAAGTCAGTTAAGGGTCAAAAGAATATTCTGACTCAGTTAAAAACTTTGCCAGAGGCTTTAAGAAGCCAGAACATCAGTTGCAGATACAGCATAATGATTATCAGATTATTCACTTCTAGATTAAAAATGGTGTATTTTTTATTATTTATTATTTATTAACCAACTTTTGCAGAATGTCTGAGATGCAAAATCTAAGAGAAAGGAATATAGAGACCATATTTGATAAATCAATATAGAGTATGATTCTGATGATTAAAAAGCTAGCCTAGTTCACCTGGAATAAATGCAGTGACCAGCATGTTTTATGGCTCATTGTGTGCTTGAGCCCATCTATACTGTCTTTATTCCAAAGTTAGTTCCACTAAGTTCTGTGACCAAGAAATTATGTGTAGGTTCAAACTAGGTTTCTACATAGATCTCTTTTTTTTTCTTGACAAAAATTGCTTTCTAGAGAAATATATTCAAAATTTCAGATTCACTTCAGATTCATGTAACTTGAAAGTTCTTTTATAGGGTTGTTCAATTGGTTTGTTTGAATGATGAGGGACTACTACCCAATCATGTCATTGTTGAAATAGCTTATATATTGTAAAAGTATGAAGAAATAGGCATGTACTACTGCATGTTACTCCATATCCAAGTGGTGTTTCAGATTTCAATATTATGAAATAACATGTTCCCATGAGATAAAATAGGTATTTGAGTTTGACCCTAACCCTTAAATTATTTTCATTGTGTTAGGATTTTAAAAAGTGATTAAGGCATGATTCTCCAAGGACAAGGTCCCAGTTGTTCCCTACTGCATATTTTTCTTGTATTGTCATCTTCTGGAGAGCAACCTAAATAGAATTGCCAGGATTTATGCATTCCTTTGTTACTATGATATGTTAATGTGCTAAATCTGGAAATGAAGCTTCCAAAGCAATAAAAAAATATCACCAGGGAAAGGTCTTTGTCATCTAGCCTTCGGAAACCCCAATAGCTAGTAATGTAGATTACTCAGTGTGATTTCACAATTCGTCTTGTAAGCTACATAGACAACTGAAGAAACAGTATAAGACACGGGATCCACTGACTATAGGCAATGGAAATAAAATGCACAAAATAAGTACATCCAATTTTCAACAAGTGACATTATGCAGATATCCTCTTAGACATCATTGTTTTATAAATAATAAATAATAAAATGCCCCAATTGCTCATTACTACTGAATTGGAAAGAAAGGCTATGATACTTTCACTGTGGTTTGGTTTTGAAGGTGATATCTTTATAACCTTTGTTCCAATCCTTTGATTTCTTCTGCATTTTTGGCTTCCCGTGATCAGGGCGCAGTCTCCAACTCCTCGTTTCCCGGGGCTTAGTTTCTTCCATAGCCTCAGGTTCATGATGCACAGTTTGCAGTTTCTCAAGGAGCCAGTTTTGCCGGTCTGCTGAATGTAGGTGTTCCCCCAAATCATGCATAATCTGGACTTCACTTACAGACCTCTTCCTGTAATGAAGAAAGAGAAGAAAAGACAGTAACCTCTTGGAATAGCAAAGAGACTAGACCTTTAGTTCTGCACAGTTACAATAATTGTGACCCCATGTAATTGGGGCGGGGGAGAGGTTATTCAGAAAATTGATAGGTTTGGTGGCAGAGGTGCTCTATTCAGATCTTAACAAAATGGAAAAAAATTCTGAGAAAATCACTTCAAAAATGGCAATTCTGCAAGCAGCATACTTAAAATACTAGCTGCCAGGGAGAAATAATGGAAGACAGAAATTTCATTTCTACATGAACTTTCACAGTGTATCCAATGGGTCACTATGGGATTCTGCATGCAATTTATTTATAATATTTATATAATTTCCCATTTAACGCTTTAACCAGTGAATACAAAGCAACGCAGAAACAACAGCAAATAAAAAGAACAATATATTTTCATGCACAAGTGGAGCACCCATAAATGCTTTGACATGAACATAAGTTTCATGAGTAGTTTGAAGTGGCTTATGGAATATAAAGAGTCCAGGGTACCTCTAAAGCAGGGGTGTCAAACTCAAGGCCTGGGGGCCGGATCCGGCCCACGGGGTACTTCGATCTGGCCTGTGGGGCCACCTTGGAAACAGCAAAGGACTGGCCCGTGGCCCGAGCTCTATTTTTGGCTGCCACGGCCTCCTGCAGCCCTCTACCAGCGAAAATGGAGCCTGGGAGGGGCACGTGTGGCCCCCTGGGCTCCGTTTTCGGCTGCGACGGCCTCCTGCAGCCCTCTGCCAGCGAAAACGGAGCCAAAGGACTGGCCTGTGGTGCCTCTGCCGGTGAAAACGGAGCATGGGAGGGCTGCGTGCGGCCCTCCCAGGCTGTGTTTTCAGCGTCGACGGCCTCCTGCTGCCCTCTGCCAGTGAAAACGGAGCTTGGGGGGGGCGCACGCGGGCCACCACAGATGCCCCTGACATGAGTGACATCAAACTGGCCACGCCCACTCTGGCCCCCCGAGGGTCAAACACAACCCTGATGCGGCCCTCAATGAAATTGAGTTTGACACCCCTGCTCTAAAGGAACCTACTTAAGAGCTTGGCAGTTCTGATGGAGATAGTGTTCTGCTCAGCCTACCCTTCCACCTTTTCATAAGAAAGGCATTTTAGCAAAGACACTGGGTGTTAGGACTGGCCAAGCAGATTTGATTCTAGCAACACAGTGTCCAATACTACACCTTAAAAGGCTTGAAAGGTGAAAAATAGCACAAGCTAAACTAATTACTGCAACTAAACACCAGAGATTAAACTTTCCTTTTGTTGCTTTTCGACACTTGTCAATCTCCCAGGAAAGGTATAGCTTAGTTATATACTTACATCACAGCTTTTCCATCAGAATTTATAAAGAAACAGATGGCATATAAAATGAATGCAGATTTAGTCATATCCCTGGTTGAAGTCATATTAACTGAAAGAAAAGTCAAAATACATTTTCATAGATAAAATTATTCTGAATCGTGTAATCAGAATAATCATAGAAATGATGGGGAAATTATTTATAAAAGGAAATTGTGTTTCTTCATGTAATATGAAGAAAGGAGAGAATTGGGGGTTAAATTAATCACAAATATTTGTCTAACATTTGCTATGCTTTAGATTCCCCTGCCTTAGTGCCTCTGTCTTTTTAAAAGATAACAATATATGGTATTTGTATTGCTGCCAAAATTTAGATTGACCCAGCCAGAGGTGGTTTCCTACCAGTTCGGACCAGCTCTATAGAACTGTTAGTAACGTGGCGGCCTGGGTCGCTAGAACCGGCAGCGACCCAGGCCTGCCATGCCCCCGAGCCAGTTTTCTCGGCGCCATAGGCACCGCCATCTTCTTTTTTTTGGTACTGCGCATGTGTACACGCATGTGAAGCGTGCACCTGTGCGGCGCGTCCCTGAGCAAACCGGCAGTACGAAAATCCGGAACCCACCCCTTGACCCAGCCAATATAAATGGTTCTCCATCATATTCCTTACCTTTCTTTAGCTCCAGTTATATCCACATTAAATAGAAATGAAGTGCTTTTAACTCGTTTAATAATTTCCACATCTCATACCACTCCATCCAAATAGATTTGGAAGTCAGCAAGTATGACAAGGACCACAGTCTTGAAAATCATCACTATTTCATTAACTCATTAATTCCATATCTGACAGCATATGGTTAAGATTAGAAAACTAGAAACCAGGAGACTGTTACCCCCTCATCCTCTTTTATGCATGGAAAATGACTGGAGTGACTTGGGACTAGTTGCTCTCAGTCCATGCCATCCCATAACAGCTATGGAAAAAATAGGAGGCAGAACATTACCTTGAGTTGTTCAGAATAAAGATGGGATATACAGTAAATCTATTAATAATATCACCTCTGCAATACTGTATACATACTGTATGTATGTGTGTATGTATTTTTATCAAAATGTTTAAATGATTAAAAACTACCAAGAAATAATATAGAAAAGAAAAGGCAACAAGTGCAAGACAGAAAAAAGTTGAAGAAAAATAGAAAAGAAAGAAAAAAGATATAAAAAAGAGGCATCCGATAGTCTTCACAGCAATTATGTATACAAATATATTTTAACTTTCTCTCCAAAGTTACATCATTTTGTTCCTCTTTCTATAATCTATCTTTTCTAATCATCAAAACTATAGATTGCAAATTCATTTTTTAATTTTTACACAAGAAGTCCATAAGAGGCTTCCAGTCACCAATAAAATACTGTGTACAGTTCTGTTGACTAAATTTGGAAAAGGATATGATAGCTGGAAAAAAACCCCAAGAGAAATAGACAACCAAAACTATCAGGCGGCTTGAATACCTTCCTTATGAGAAAAGCCTAGAACAGGGGTGTCAAACTTGCATCGTCATGGCGGCGTCATGTGACGTATCAGGACTTTTCCCCCCTTCGCTAAACCAGGCGTGGGTATGGCATGCGCGTGACGCATCCAGCCCGCGAGCTGCAAGTTTGACAGCCCTAGCCTAGAATGTCCCACCTAGTAAAAAGGAGTTTGAGGTGAAATATGAGCAAAGTGTGCAAAATTCTGCATGGCATAGAGAAAGAAGATAAGGATAATTTTTCCTTTGTTTTCTGAAATCATTAGGATCAAAGGTTGTCCCTAACCAGAAATAAATCTAAAAGGGACAAAAGAAAGTACTTCGCACAGTGTATAATTAACTCACAAGACCTGGTGGCCATTTGGTTCACTCTAAAAGGGGGTTGGATAAATCAATGGATAATATGACTATTATATCTTGATAAATCTTGATAATGCAATATTTCTTCCAAGGGTTTTTTTGGGGAGGGGGAGAAATGTGCCTTCATATATCAATTGCAGGGGAACAAAGGTAGGAGAAGGGTTCATCTCCATCTCCTCGGATCATGCACCCCAGAGACATCTGGTTGACCACTGTGAGGAGCAAAATGCTGAACTAGAATAGGCCTTGGCCTGATCAGCCAGGCAAATACACACATATTTAAGCAATAGCAAATGTCAATTCAAACAATTTTTCACTCGAGTCATGGGACTTTCTCTCCCCCAAATCCCTCTTATGTATATCCCAGTTTGCTCTACATTGGTGCAGATCTGCATCATACATACAAAAGGGAACTCATTCTGCATCTATTCATTAATTAAGAGATGACTAACCCACTAATTCCGATGAAATTATTAATATAGTGGAGGTCACATTGGCAAAATGCTTTTAATAAACCCTACTCTGCTGTAACAAACCATAACTATATCTTACCTCCCATTCTCTTTCCAACAACAGCCATCCAGTTGTTCTCAGGAAACATATAAAGTGTGGAATTAATAAGGCTCCCCATTATTTATTTGCTACGCCTCTATGTTGTTTTCATGGATAATTATTTCAGTCTTATTGAAAATTTGCAGATATCACATTTTGCTCTATTGAATTTCTTTCATAAGTTATGCATTGATTGAAGAACAATTTATTTATTTATTTTGGCAAAATCTTTTTATAAATAGAGCTTATTTTGGTTTTGGTAAAATTAGTATTCATAGACCCAAAGTGAATCTCTTGATTACATGACTTAAATGGATCATGTGGTTTTAAAACGTGGTGATGCAGTCAATATGGTTGCTTTAACAGCTGTGTTAATTCATCTCATGTTAACTGGACAGAACTGATTATCTGCCTCTTCATGTGCTTCCAGGTAGATAATTAAGAGTAAGACTTAAGAGAAGGTTTGAGATGTTTTAATCCAGTATGGATGAAAATGGGAGTGGGGGAAAACATCCAGAACAGGATGTTCAAAATCATATGCTGAATATTACATGCATGTTCTTGGATATATAGAAACATTTCCCATCTAACATTTAGACCTATTAATTTTAATCTTAAAAATTAACTCAATCCAATGAATGAACAATTTGACAGATTTTAACCTCTTATCTGTGAAGTAAATTAATCAAAGTCAAAACTAAAATCAGAGGCATAAAAGAACAGTAACTGTTGTTACTGAGTGCATCACTAAATGTCTATGGAAATTCTCAGTCATTCAGGTCATGGTTGTCCCAAAGGTGCTTTTTCAAGAGGCAACTGGACTTTCTGGTTTTTCTTTGAAGACGTTTCGCTTCTCATCCAAGAAGCATCTTCAGCTCTGAAGAAGCTGAAGATGCTTCTTGGATGAGAAGCGAAACGTCTTCAAAGAAAAACCAGAAAGTCCAGTTGCCTCTTGAAAAAGCACCTTTGGGTATTGTTACTGAGGTAACTTTGATTTCAAATGGGAAAAAAAATTAGGCATTCACTTAATTATTAAATGGCTATTGGCGGTAGAATGGCAGCATAAATCAGGTAGGATGATCAGATTTAGCCCATGGGGTGTAACTTGTCTGTCCTGGATAAACATTGTCACTGAATCAATGACTGGGCGTCATTAATTTGACTGGAGCAATCAAACCAATTTTGTCCCTAACATAAACCTCCCATCATTTAGAAATTCATTGTGCTGTAAATGATACTGCAACACCTTTTTTTCCTTTTCATAATCTTCCTATTTTAGCTGTAGGAGGCATTTCGTTTTATTTTTTTTTCCTCCGGAAAATGTGTAGGCATCAAAAATCTGTTCTTGAAAGCATTTATACCATCCTAAACCTATTATTATCACTGGAAATTTTATTGACAAAGCCATTTGAGTTTCTTGGGGGAGAACAGAAAAACTTATAAGGATTCAAGAAGTAAAATGTAACTTAAACTTAATTCTGAATCCAGTTATAAATTCCAGTGGTAATTTTGATTGTCAGTGAAATGTATAGCCTCAGTTAAAGTTTTTATGAAGGGGCTATAGCAATGCTAAATAAAATATTGATTTACAATTTCTGTATATACATTATTTTTACTACAACCTGCACATAAATATAATTCAGATATTTCATATTCCTATCTACATTTCTTTTATCCAATTTTATACACATACATGAAAATTAACTTTCAAAATAAAATATAGAGCATTCTTACCAGATAGCTTTTTAAATTGGTTCTTCCTTTAGGTAAATCTCAGCAAGCAGAAGTTGATTTGAAGACTGCTTAATTGGTCTAGAAGACTCCTTAAATGCAACTTTAAATAGAACTTCTCAGTAGCTAAGGAGCCCTTTTATTGTCTCCTTTTGTTGATGTCACTTTCGAACACACCCCTGACCTTGATGTACCACCCATCATGTGCTTTTGTTAATGGGGCATTGAAAGAACAGAGAAGAAAGGTTTAGGGCAAAATACAGTAACCTGGGAAACTTCACAAGAGTTTGACTTTTAGAGAATCTGAGTTTAAGGTTGGGAAAAATGCATATAAAGAAATTATGTCGATTAAACAATGATGATCAGCTTTAAATGTTAATGAATCCAGGGATGACTAAAAACCAACCTTTGTGTGTGGGGGTACCAATGTTCAAGAACACGAATGGACCGCTGCAGGAATCTTTATTCAGTGTCATTAAATTTAGTCTATTCAAATTGGAAAAATTAACATTGCCCGGGGAATTTTACAAATCAGAGATAAACCTTGAAGTCTTGTAAATCTAGCTCATTAATCACGATTGGGCATCACTTTAAGTACAAACATGGATATTGCTGTGACCGAAGACATCAAACCTCAGTTTCTGTATTCAAAGAAATAAATTATTAATAGATATATACTTTCTCTCAGACAAATACAGTATATACCCAGATGGAACTGTTTAAGATAGTAATTTCATTTCCAAACAAATGTTCTACATAAGGATATGTGGGATTTTAACTGAATTTTTCCTTGGAACAGATAGAATGTTTAAAACATTAAAAAGTACTTGCCATTTTAATTTTAATAAAGATTGTAGAGACTTTTAAAATGCATTCCTCAAAGACTAACTGCTGAGCCCTCCCCCACAAATAAAAATAAAAAATAAAATAGGTTTGTGCTTGCTTGTTTTCTCCCGCAACAGGTGGCTTGATTTACTTATTTGAGTCAGTGTCTCAATTCTGCAAGCAAATTCTTATGTTCAAAAGCTTTATTTGTCCAGTCAGACTCCTGCAAGTTTTAGATGGCATAGATTATTGTAGAGCTATACATACTGCTTCGTGAAAAAAATAAGATTTTTTTGGGAACATTTTGCTCATATGATGCTGTATCATTTGCTTACAAACTAGTCAATGCAGCAGGACAAGACTATCACCCACGATTTATTTGTAAGATTCACTGGATAAATAAATGAAGATACAGGCTTTAAACAGGTAACTGTTTACCTGTGAATGGTGCTAATAATTGTCCTATTATGCTAGAGGGAATATAAAAGACAATGCTTTCTCTTCATTCAACAGAAAAGCTTTTTCAAATTTTGTCCCTGTTTTATAGAATGCAAGTCACATATCAGGTACATTAATATTAAAGATAGAAAGGCAGATAGATGAACAGAATGCTCACTTTATTCAGAAGCAACCACCATTCCTTGCATTTCTGTATGAATGAGATGAGAGCCACAGATTTATTTATATCCCACCTTTATTATTTTTACAAATAACTCAAGGTGGTGAACATATCCACATACCTTTCTCCTTCTATTTTCCCCATAACAACAACCCAGTGAGGTGAGCTGAGAGGACTGGTTCAAGCTCACTCAGCTGGCTTTCATGAGTAATGCAGGACTAGAACTCATGGCTTTTGGTTTCTAGGCTGGTGCCTTAACCACTAAACCAAATTGTCTCTCAACAATTACTCCTAACCCCAACATCATGTGCACCCACATGCTCCCACCTATGATAGCTATGTGTTTATTTTCAAGCACTTGCAGTAAGGAAGACTTGTATATTTTATTCAGTATACAAAAGAATCTCCATCATTTAGAACCTCCTGCAGCTGCAGATTATGTTGATGCTGCAGGCCAACATTTCCTTCTTGCAGATACCTACAATGGACTCACATGTGTTAGATGGAGTAGCATCCTTGGTAATGCAGCCTCCAGTCCAGACATTCCCTTTTACACACTGATTCAGCGTGAATGTTTTATTTCCTAAAAGGACTCTTGTTTGGGAAAACATTTTAGGCCTAAATGCAGTCTCTTCCATTGGAGCAAAAACACATGTTTAGTAGATAAGAAAAATTGGGAAAAAAAACCATGGAGAATATATGATTAGAAAAGGTTCGTATTGAATGTGACAATCATTAATTAACTGCTGCCTAATCAGGGGACCTCCAGCATCATTATCTCTTGTCTTAAATTTCTGTGAGTGTCCAGAAAAAACACTTCGGTATTAAAAAAAAACAGCTGATAATGCATAGTATATCTTATCACTGCATCTCTTTGAGCCCGCTGTTTGTTTATCTATAATCTACAATAATATGTGAAAATGTACAATAGACGTAATGATGACATTGGCTTGATTCTTGAATGTACCAGCTCCGGGCATCAGGAATTTGTAAAAAGTAGTGATAGGGCATGAAGATGCTGGCTAACCTCTAGAGGAGAAAGAGCTGACAAGACTTTTTCCACTGAAGAGATGAGCAGCCTTGACTAACCTTCACACATGCAGCAGAGCAAAGCATGACAAAATGTTGCTGCCATTGCACTGTAAGAAAGATGCACAGACATGCAGCTATTCAATACCAAGTGACAGAAGAAGAAAAAAACCAATTGTGCTGATGTAGATTGTCTTCCTACTGTATCAAATACAGCTATTTTTTTTTCCAGTTTTCCAAAGCTTTGCTTATTAATTTGGGACACTTAGAAAATGATGATGCCTTTCAAAGACCAAAAAATCATGGCTTTCTAAGTATTGATGAATGGCGAGTCCCTTCATCACTCACCACTGAGCATTATAGCAGGGTATGATGGTAGTTCATCAATACAGGTGGTTCTCATTTAGCAACTGCAGTTTGTTTCTGAGAACTGGTGGTTAGAAACATGGTCGCTAAGTGAACCACATGACAAAGGAAGAATGAGAGATCCTGCAAAGATTGCTGGTTGCTCTTGTCTCACTTAAAAAAAAAAAAAAAGTTCTTGTGCAGCAATGCTAACGTTACTCTCACTTTGGCACACATTGTTCTCAGGCTCAGAAATTTATGGCATTCATTGACCAGAAAATGATTTTTTCAGTACTGTTTACTACTGTTTATTACTACTGTTGAATTTGCAAATGATCATTATCCAAGGCAGTTGCTAACAAGGATTACCAATCTCTCAGAAAGTCAGAAATTCTCATCGCTTTTCCTTGCTTATAATAGGACACTTATGAACACTTTCATTTGTTCATAGATATCCTATAAGTAGGATGATTACAGCTCATGGACGAGCTCTTTTGCTTTCTTCAAAGGCTTAAGTGTATTTACTAATATACTTAGTAGATTCACTACTATGCTGAAAATAGCAACTAGTAAATGGTGACACAGTGGATGGTTCTAGTGAGACAATAATGCTAAAAGTGTCTAAGGAATGTTTCTCTCCTGACACAATGAAATCTGAAGACAGCCAGTAAACCTTTAGATCTTCATTTGATTGACAAGATTTGTGGTTTCTTAAATACCATAGCAGCATGCCTAGTCAATGGCATAATCATCATGATACAGCCTCAGGTGTCTTTTGCACTACGCTAGGAGCTAAAAGAAGCCTCTTGATGAAGGATAAACACTGCACAAGTACCTTTGTACTAAAAGACTCCTAATAAGCATCTCAGTAAGTACCACAGCTAGACAATTCAAGTGTTCACTAAAGATGACTATACTTTTAAACTTTAAAATAAGATGTGTGTTAAGAGTGCTCCCAAACATCAGCTTAATGTTTATGCACTAAGGAAGAAGGCTAACTGAACAAATACTTTCTAAAGAAACATTCTATTGTTTCCTCTTTCAATTATTCTACCAAAATTAGGCCAGCCATTTCCTGAAGGATCTTTCCCCCAGTAAAAGAAACCTCTGTTACTCTGTTTCACTCTTTAAATTATTTTAGAGCTTCTTTCAATGGAGTTATTGGTCTTGCTTTTTTACCATGATTGTTGTTAATATTGTTATATTTTTGTTAGTCGTTAATCTCCCATCTCCGTGGCCATCTTTGCTTGCTGACCTGAAGAAATCTAGAGAGGTGTCCATTTAGCATATAATGAAAATATGGAAAGCGAGGGAACCTCACATTGCTGAAAACCTAATTGTAGTATGAAAGCAAGACTTCTTACCGTGTTTCCCCGAAAATAAGACCCTGTCTTATATTTTTTTGAACCCTGAAATAAGCGCTTGGCCTTATTGCCATGCACTCAAAAGCCCGATTGAGCTTATTATCAGGGGATGTCTTATTTTGGGGGAAACAGGGTACATATACCTTACCCCAAATTTTTAGGCATCCTACAAGTGCAATGATCTTTCACCCTTATGCTTCAAAATTATACCAGAATGTATTTCATCAAAAAAGAAACAGTGACAATTTCAGTTCCCTACAAGTGGAGAATAAGGTCAAAATATAAATTAATATCTCTGCACAAATGTGACAATGTAGTTTCCTATCCATGGGCTCTGTAACTTCAGCCCATCTCCCATATGGCAATTACTCAGGTGTCTATCTCGAACATACTGCAATATTCTTGCAGCATGAGGAATAACTGTTGTATAGCTATTTCT
Organism: Thermophis baileyi; assembly: GCA_003457575.1. Classification (NCBI taxonomy): domain Eukaryota; kingdom Metazoa; phylum Chordata; class Lepidosauria; order Squamata; family Dipsadidae; genus Thermophis; species Thermophis baileyi. The sequence goes on from QLTV01000972.1 coordinate 7,281,533, forward strand.
GAATATTTGATTTCCTCCTTTATATTGCAATCTTGAATCTTTTTATTTATTATCACTTGGCCTCAGTGGAGGCTTGTAGTTAAGGAAGGTATAAACTCTGCAAGAAGAGCTAAGAATCACATTTACTTCACTGGAAACATAAAAATCTAATATTCCCACAACAAAATCCAAGGATTATACTTTTTATCTGATGCCTTATTAATTCTAGCTGTGAATCTCTGGTAAATCAGTAGGATGTGATTTATCATGTTTTGTCTCACTGATTTCAATAGGAACAAAGTGCAATGAATTGTATTTGAATCCAACTCATAACTACCTCATTCCAGATCCTGCATACTCCAAATTATTTGTGCTGGTTATGTACACATGCCATGGATAGGCCATATTTTGAAGACTAGTTGGTATATGAATCACTCTGCCTTTTGTATGCTATTTCATGCCTTCTCTTCAAGAGCTACATACAGCATTACGTAGTGGTTCTGAAGCCCTGGTTATGTCATCATAACAATGAGAGGAATCCCAGGCAGGATGGAGTTGCCTAGAAGAATGCAGTTAAAGTTATGAAGATAAACGTCATCTTATGTGTCTCAGAGACATACCTTAGTGATCAGTAGCAGGAAAGCCATTGTGCAGTCACAAAACCATTGCTGAGATGCTGTAAATATGTGACACAATCCAAAGACACACATACATTAAGGGTCTTATTTCCAATTGTATTTATTTGCATGCTAGAGTATTTCTCATTTATCTTCAAGACTCCAAGAAGACATGCTGTCAGGTACAAAGATAACTGTTCATTAGCTCAACTTATGCTAATAAATACTTATGCCATACAACAAGTGACTGGCTCACAAGAGCAAGTGAAGAGTTCATAAGTTATATTTTATCCTATTCTACTGAATTAAAAAAAAAAAAGTAAGGCCAGAGTTTACATGCCTGATTAGTTCAGCCTGCCTCTGTGGTAAGGCACAGTGAGAATACTGCCTCTAGTAGCAGATGCTGGGGAATATCAAGTGGCTATGTGAAGTTAGAAGAGAATTATGTCTGCCATTCAATTTACTCTGCATCCTGAGGAATGTTGCAGATAGCTTCTCAACCCACACATTGTAGATCTTTGGGCTAATCGGCGTGCAACAAAAAATAATGGAAGAAGAAGATGCTTCCATTTTTTAGGAACTTCCTTTCCGGAGAAGATAATATCATCCTTTGATTCATGGTTCCACCAGAAACTCCATACTGCAACATTGACAAAGGCTTTTTGTGACAGCTCCTTCACAAGTGGTGAAAGTGACCACATTACAGATTGTATTCCTTAACCAAAGTTTCACTTGGCTTCAGTGAGTTATTAGAAAGAAATTGTTTCAGCAGGAATAGCTTCAGCTCTCAAAACTCACTTAGATCTACCTAAGATACTGTTTCTCAATGCCCTCTGTCCAAAGATCTTCAACCATAAATTCAGCAGTTTGTATGATATCAACTCCCAGTTAACCATGATTTATTCAATTTTTAACCCAATCTTCTGGGTGTGTATAATGCACTGATACATCAATTGTCCACATTGGATGAATCTGCATAACCCACTCAGATAACCAGCTTTAGCTTAGGTTCTTTTGAAATCCAGGCCATATCCAACATAAATATTGCATTATCCCCAAATGCTTTGATTTTGGTACCTAGGTCTGCTTTACCTACATAACTATCTCACCTGCCCAGATGTGACTGATTTACTTTCATTGAACCTTTTTAGCCTAGATCTGACACCATTGCCTTTTCCATGAGTCTCAAAAACCATAAAAATATTACCTAGGTGATGACTCAGTTTCTTAGTTATACTTCAACAATTACACTTTAATAATTAGCAGTGTGTTTGCATGCTTGCTGGATTTATCATTCCTAGAGGAGATCAAGGCAGTTTCTTCGTTTCCATTTTTCTTCTCTCTGTAATTAATGAAAAAGTCACTCAGTGCCTTTGAGGGAAAATAACAGTCTTTTCCTCAGAGATACATTCCCTATTATAGAGAGAACTAACCTTATTTCAAATATTTATAAAGGCCTTAATGGTTTAATTATTGATGGTTTTATTCTTTAGCTTCCTTTTAATTTTTAATTAATTCTTCTAGCTTTATAATAGTAATGTAAATGGTCATGAGATGATAGTGGTTAGAAGCATAATAACCATAACAAAAAAAAAGAGATGTCTCCTAACCATATGAATTTTATCTAAAGCAATAGTAGGAATACTTGGAAACCCAGCCATTCCACTTGGATTTGCTATGCTCTGTTCTTAGAGGGCTTTTTCCCCCCTCTGCCTTTCTGGAGTTCGTGATATGCCGAAATATAATAGGCTAGAATGGTGCAATGGGTGGGAAAGATACAACCTTTTATTCTATGTTGTTGTTATTCAAAGGTACCCAGGCATCATAGAAAAACAAAAACAGCAAGCTATTCTTCAGTTGTTCTGTTACTCTATTACTTTATTTTCTTACAAATGCTAGCTAGATGAGTCTCCAGATTTATTGACCTTCAGCTCCCTAAATTCCCAATTGCCAAGGCCTGTTGATTCAGAATTAGGAGTATTAATAATTCTGAAGACACCAGGCTACGAAAGGCTGTGGGACCTGATATCCCTGTCTTACGCACTTGAGCTGTTTTCATAGTGGAAGACACAATTAACAGGGCTGTAGATCTTGTATCACAATAGATTTTTCAGGATAGAGAATTTGCATTCACATAAGGGTGATGGTCTTTTTCTAATCCCCCCCCCCCCGTTAAGGTTTCTGTTATTTTTCTTGAAAAAACATTGGGGACAAACTCCTCTCCAAGAGTGATTCCTTTTTCTCTCTCATCTCCCCCCCCCCGCCCCCCATCTCTCTCCAATTCTCATGCGTATCCTATTCTATCTCTGTTTAAGCCTTTTGCAAAGGACTCCAAGTCTTTTTTTTTTCCACTTAAAAACTTAAATATTCTTTTTGGATCTACTTGGGTTGTTCAGACATCTAACAAATGAAGTTGTGTGCTTGTGCACAGTACATGGGAAGGGGGGAAAAAGACTCCACAGAATGGTATCATGAGTTTTGGTCACCAACTTGCATTTCTTGATGCTTTTTTTGGTAGTGAACATAGGAGACTATCTAATGCAGTGATGCCCAAGCTTTTGGGCGCCAGGGACCGGTTCTGTGGAGAGTAGTTTTTCCATGGACCGGGGAAGGGGAGTGGTTTTGTGCGTTGCCTGGATCCCACACATGCATGGATAGGGTTTTGCTTGCTTGCATGGTCCGGTTCCTGGTGGGCCACAGACCAGGGTCAGTCCGTGGCCCGGAGGTTGGGGACCTCTGATTTAATGGATAATTGTGGAGTTGAAATGCATATGTGTCAACTAGTGGTGTTAGTATGTCCATTCCCATGAAGCTATTCTTCTGCTTTTACTTTATTGTTGGAGTTCAAAAGAAAGGGATGATATGTCACAGCAGGACCATCAAACTGACATCTTCATCAAAATAAGGAACTGAAAAAGTTACTGAATATTGTTAAGGATGTAGTCATGATTGTTGAGTGATTTTGTGTGTTTTCTTGAGATAAAATGTTCTATTTTTCAATTGCCTGGCTTTCACAGTTTTCCTATACAGTAAATAGTATTTCAGTTTGAACAATACAGGATCACTAGATAATTGTTTTGTAACAGTGGCTAAAAATGGCTGAATTTGCCATTTCAGGAACGCTATGTTTTGAACAAAAAGTGTGAATTGGTATGATTCCCTTGGAGAATGCCTCTGTGCTTATTATCATACACTGTTGTCACATCAATCTACAGAACATCTAGGCAGAAATTATCAGTTCATCTGCAGGCTTTGCAGAAAGCATGGGACCTTGAAATGTCTTCCAAACTACAGTTCTTGGATAACGTCTTGCTAGCCTTCATGTGAAAATCTGCTTCTTATCAACAATATCGATCTAGGACAAACCATGAAGCTATCATTTGAAGGTGACTAATAGATCACCTTGACTATATCAAAACAACTTCTGCATTTTGGGGGTGTGGGTTGCTCTCTGTTCTCCAGAAATCTCAGAACCTGGAACAGATGTGAGGGTCTATAAACGAACAAGGTCATTATTGAGAAGCTCAATACATGTGAAAATACCCCACATGCTCCAGAATATATATGAGAAAACAGACAAATAATATCTATGAAAGATAGATAGGCAGATGATTAGATAGATAGATAGATAGATAGATAGATAGATAGATAGATAGATAGATAGATAGATAGATAGATAGATAGA
>QLTV01000972.1:7285833-7301554 GCA_003457575.1 Thermophis baileyi
ATATATATACAAAACACAGATAGAAGATAGATAGATAGATAGATAGATAGATAGATAGATAGATAGATAGATAGATAGATAGATAGATAGATAGTAGATGATAGATAGATAGTAGATGATAGATAGATAGATGACAGACAGACAGATCACTTTTTAAAATATATTATTTCATTCACCTGTATTTCTGTTTTTATATCTCACTGGGCTGTTTTTCATATATTCCCTTTTAAAAACCTTTACCACCACCTCCTCCTCCTCCTCCTCCTCCTCCTCCTCCTCCTCCTCCTCCTCCTCTTCCTTCTTCTTCTTCTTCTTCTTTTTAACTTTTGACAGTTGTGAAGGTACCCCAGATTACTAACACCATCTTCTATTTTGGAATCAGACTAGGAAAGACTGGCTTAGTTTATGTAGTCTACAATAGCCCCAGAAAATGATATAGTAATCGGTTTGCAGGTATTGCCAGTAGTATCCGTAGGATCGGATCCCAGTAGTGGATGTTAATGTTTGATGTTCTGCACTTAAGGGAACTCCGTTCACAACTATTCTGCATATCCAGCTGTGAGATACAACTAATCAGAACTTTTTCCATCAGGAAATCCTTAATCACATTCACTCATCACAATTTTATTGTTCCTGTTGTGAAATGGACTGTCCTTTGATGTAGCAAATCTGTCCAAAGACAGATTATCAGGAGGTCAGGGAAAATATGTCACAGTGCTAATAATTGTGCTAATTACAGTAGTTTATTACCTTGTTTTAGTTTATGTGTAGACCTTCCCAATCCCAAGGTTTGAAAAGTCTCTTTAAACTCAGCTTTTCAACATAAACACTTCTCAGCATAACTTTCATGCTTCACATTGCTTAAGCAGGATACATTGACAGCTGTTATTGCTGATGTGGATCCTGCCTTCATTTTGTCATGTAATAAAACCCTGTTCTGTATTAGCTCACTAAATCAGTATGATTATTACTTTGTCACCAGCATTCCTTAACCTTGTAGACTATTCAGTGACAGTAAAACACAGGTGGTTCAAGGACTGTACCCAAGACTTTGAATAGTCTAGCGCAGTGATGGCGAACCTTTTTCCCCTTGGGTGCCGAAAGTGTGCGCGCGCGCACTTTCGCACATGCGTGAGTGCCCACACCCATAATGCAATGCCCCTCCCGCACGTCCTGCCCCCTGCACATGTGTGCACGACCCTCCCCCCCGCGCATGCATGCGCGACCCCCCTGTTTTGGCCTCACATCCCAAAACAGCAGTGGGGGGGGGAGCCTCCCATCCCCAAACAGAGCTGGGAGGGGGGAAAAGCCTCCTTTCTCCAAACGGAGCTGGGCGGACGGAGCTGGGAGGGGGATGGGAAGCCGCCTTTCCCCAAACGGAGCTGTGAGGGGGGGAAAGCCTCCTTTCCCCAAACGGAGCTGGGAGGGGGGGAAAGCCTTGCATGCCAAAACAGTGCTGGGGTGGAATCTCCAGAGATCTGGGAAGGCACGGGCCGCAGAAAGTGAGGAGAAAGCATGCCCGTGTCTGACCCGAAAATCAGCTGGCCGGCGGGAGGCACACGCACATGCGCAGTGGAGCTGAGCTGGTCAACAGCTCGCGTGCCTGCAGAGAGGGCTCCGCGTGCCACCTGTGTCATGTGTGCCATAGGTTCACCATCACGGGTCTAGCGTGTTACTGTCTATTTGTTTAGATTCTAACACTTTAGGGTGGAAATACATTACTCCATTGTTTTTGGCCCTTGCTTTTTAATAAAATATTTGTGAACTATTTATGGTTTGGTTCACTGCCCCAGTTTTGATTGGAGACAGTAGCAGGTAATATGGCTGTATGTGTGAATAATGTATAACTACATGGGAACCGTATGGCTGAGTTCATACCTGGCACTAAGCAACAATATGCTTTCTTGGTTAGACTAATATGCTGTGACAACCCAAGCCATTGAGGTTTAATATGTTCTTCAAAATTACTTATAGTACATGGTTAGACAGACCATGATTTAGCACAGTATGTAAACCAGGGCCGGACTTCAGCCTTCTTGAATATTGTATCAGTATTATTCATCTCCAAATGTTCCCTTGATTGTCTCAGTTATTTTAAACCTACCTTTCCTCCAGATTCCCTACTTTCTCTTTCCTATATTGATGTTTGTTTCAATTTACTTTGCTGTATTTTATTTTTATCATTTTCTGGTATTGAGGTTTTTAACTATATCTATCTATCTATCTATCTATCTATCTATCTATCTATCTATCTATCTATCTATCTATCTATCTATCTATCTATCTATCTATCATCTATCTATCATTCATCTATATCTATCTATATCTATCTATCTTTCTATCTTTCCCTCTCTCTATTATCTATCAATCATCTATCTATCATCTATCATCTATCTCTATATCTATCTATCTATCTATCTATCTATCTATCTATCTATCTATCTATCTATCATCTATCTATCTATATCTATCATTGATCTAATTCTTTACTTGCATAAATTTACTTGTACAGCACATTCTTAGGATGTTTTATTATCATATCAGTATTAGCAGAATCCTAGCAATTTAAAAAAAATATATGTTGAATGAAAAAAGGTCCAAGGCTTATCAGAAAGCATTGATCAAATATAATGCTCCATTTCAACAAACACGAATGGTACTGTACCATTAAGTAAAATGAGGGAATCACGTTCATGTAGGCAGCAGCTGAATTCTTCTACACTCATATACTATAGTCTTTTCAGGCCCAGACCCTGGTAGGAAGAATATTGATTGTTTGAATATAAACATAGAGGAATAACCAGCCAAAGCCACAAATTCTTCAAAGCCCTGCAGCCCATTCATTGTTTTGTCAGCATGTATAGTATGTTGCCTTCAGATGCAAGAGAGAAGATTGTCTGTCTTATTGCACCTAAAATTCAACTGCTATTCCTATTGCCTTCTGCACAGAAGGTGAGCATCATCCTCATTTTTTTACTTAAAAAAATTACATACTTTTATGTGCAATTTCATTGGATAATATCTTTATAATTTCAGCAGGTGGCAGCACCTGGCTGTCCTTCTCTGGGCTAGCAAAATAAGCAGAGTCACATCTGATTTGAATGGAGACTATCAGAGAATACCAAGACTATAGGCTAAATTATGAAACTGAAAAAGATCCTGGAAATAGGAAATTACTTTGGTTCTGTAGTAAGCAAATTACCGTACACAAGTGTATTCATGAAACCACCAAGTGCAAAACTCAACCTGGAGAGATTTGATTTAACTTTTCAGTGGGCTCATTTACTTTTGCTGTTTGCCACAATGCAAAGGTACCTCACTAATTGTTTGCTGAGGACATGTCATCACAATGAAGCCATCATCCCATTACCCAGGCCACTGCTGAAACAGTGTCAAGTAGGCTGAAGCCTGTCTTGGGTCTTCTGTCTTGAAAGTCACACACGTGCCCTCCTATGTGGGCAGATGCCCTCTAAGAAACATCTCCCCATTCAGGACCTATTCATTCTTGACTATATTGTTTCTTGCATTAATACAGAAACTTCTGAAGTGTTCTATCTGCACTGCATTCAACTTACCAGAACATGCCTGTTGTGCAAGCCAGAAATGTAAGTGATTAGATAGTTACCTTGAGAAAAACAATGTGCTCCCCTTACCTTGCAACGTGTGAACTTGTAAACATGTGTAGATGTTCCTGATTGTTGTGATATATTCAGATATCTATAGGACATTTCTTATCTTTGAGAAGATGGCACCAATACTGAAAAGTTGATTTATAGAACCAAAGATGCCTCGTTAAAAATATTATATGTGAGGATAGGGATGGCCAGTTAAAATGTTTCTGGAATTTACAGAAGAGGTTATTCTTAACTTCTGGAATGGTTTGTAGAAGAACAGATCCCAAAGTGAAACCCCAGGAATCAACCTATAGCACAAAAGGGTGGAAGAAGTGAAAAAAGTGAATGCATGTTTGAATAGAAGAAATCTTGTTGAGATTGGTGATCCTACTTGAAGGGAACTCCCTGCTTCATAAGAACGATTAATGATGCAATCAGTGCAGAAAAATTAGGCATAAATTTATGATGAATTTTAGCAAAGTCCCTCAAATGTGTTGCATTTCTGTGACTGCCAATGATGGCTACCAGAATAGATCCTTAATTCTTTTGGGTTTTTTCCTTCCCAAGGAAAATGATAGCCCAACATATTAATGTAATATAATGATAGAAGAGAATATTTGTACCTCAGGGTTGAACTGTAAGGTCCTTGGAGTTCTCTGAGCTTGCAGATACTGTATTTCACTACCCAACTAGGTAACTAATGCAATTAGTGCTATTAAGCAGAGTTTTCTAGCTTAACCCAGTGTCAAGCCCAAGTCCAGAGATAAGACAGCAAGATCCAATTGAGTCCAATCGTTTATTTGCTTATATCTAAAGGACAGAGTCTTGTCAAACTAAAGCTATAACTTCTAATCCACTAGATCAGGGGTGCAATCTCCATTTTTGGCTGGGACGGCCTCCTGCATGCGGCCCTCCCAAGCTCCGTTTTTGCTGGCAGAGGGTTGCAAGAGGCCGTCTCAGCCGAAAATGGAGATTGGGAGCCCGTTTTCACTGGCAGAGCACTCGGACCATCACAGGTGCCCCCAACACGAGTGATGTCGAGCTGGCCATGCCCACCCCTGGCCATGCTCTCCCTGGCCCCCCCCAGGCAAACACAACCCCGATGCGTCTCTCAATGAAATTGAGTTTGACACCCCTGCACTAGATGCATCCTGAGAGATACTAGGATGTGGCTACCCTGAATCTTTTCCGCTCCTCCTCCTCCTCCATCCAGTTTGGGACTTCATAGTCTCTTAATCCGGGCCTCTTTCTGGGAAAGCTCTTTGACAACAATCTTCCCCTCCCTTTGCTCCTGCACATTCAATCACACCCAATGGCTCTGTTAATAGAGGCTTTGGAAAACTGCTCAGACTTGCTCAGTAGGAAGGAGAGGGTCTCAGAATCAATCAACAATTTATCTGAATAAACAATCAACTTGTAAAAGAAAATCCAGAACAATATGAATCACAAATTGGCCAACCTCTGGGACATTTCTACACATTCAAATTTTCCATAGCAAATATCCAAGGTAAATAAATATTTGTGTTCCTCTTTCCTGTGAATCAGACAGTAAGCAGATCTGAAATCCAGTCAGGTAAATGCTATCCTTTCTCTTCCTTCTTTTATTTTAAAAAGGAAAATAAGACAGAGGGAAACACAGTTATAAGTTTTATGAATGAGACAGATTCATAAAAGTTGCAAAATATACAGAGAGTATGTGAAAAAGCAGAATGATATAACATAAATGAAAAAAAATGTAAAAGGTTTAATTGAATAAAATTCTTACTTTCATCTTTAGATATCAACGTTAAAACAAATACGAAAACATTGACAGTTTAACGCTAGCATTTTCAAAACAATTATATTTTAAGTATGCTTAAAAACAATTTTTAGATTATCTAAGAGAGAGATCTAGATAGCAAAAATAATCATAATGAATACATAATCATAATTATTTAAAGAGAACTCAGGACTTGGTATGGCAGTAACCCATACACATGATTGTACTCCATAACCATTTCCGGATTAAATTGAAACTAAAATAGGATAGTTTTTCATATATGAGTTTCTCTCAGATATTGATGACAACTTCTATAGTTTCAGCTACCCCTAACAAAGGGATTAACTGTGATTTCCAGTTAAAAGGATGAAGTATCCTGGCAGTAGTTAACAGTGCAGTTTGTAGGTATTTTAACATAAAGTAACTGATAAAAAAGAAAGTCAGCATTTAGGAATTTTTATCCTATAGCAGATCATGTAATAGAATAGATGAGCTTTATGACGCTTCCACTAGATAGGGTAAAACATTCCAACTTGATTTTACATACCCAACAATTTCCTAAATATGTATTGTCCCTATTAATATTCACCCCTGGAGCAGTGTATTGAGAGTACAGCTTGTACCAATTTCCTCATCATATATTACTCATAGTGAATGTTTCTTATCCATCAATACACCTATTATTGCATATCAATTGCCCTATTTAACTTCTGCACCCTTCTGATAATGTAATCTTTAACTTTGCCATAGCAAATGTTTTGCATTTTGTCTTATAAGATTTCTATTTTGTGTTATAACAATATCAAAACCCTATCCCTGGAGGCTGTGAGGATCTGGGCAGGGGGAAACCAGTTCCAATTTACTTCTACCAAGACCTAGTGGCTGTAGTTGCCATGACCACCTAAGTTCAGGGATCTTCTCCCATTCAGGAATAGTGCACAATCTGGAAGTCCTCTGGGATTCACAACTCTTGCTAAAAGAACAGGTGGCCCCAGAGTGTCTTTGCCTAGCTACATCAGACAAAGACGACTCCTGCATTTGGTAGCCCTCCAGATATTCATCATGTCACCTCACATCTCAACTACTGTAGTGTGTGCTATATGGGATTGCCATTGAAGACCACTCATAAGCTACTGCTCCAGAATGAATCAATATGAGCAGTGGTGGAGTTGCCTTGGTATGTCCACATGATTTCCCCCTTTTGCAACCCACATTGGTGGCTTGGATGCTTCTGGGTAAAATTCCAGGTGCTGGTTATCGTCTATAAAGACTTACATGGTATGGAACCTTGTTATTTGAGGGAATATCTACCTTCTTTCTGGACTATGTGAGTTGACAAAGCTAACAGTCTGGGTCCTCTCAATCAAGCATTATCTTTTGGGACTCTGGAACTTTCAGGACTTCTCTGTTGCAACACTTATGCCTCCTCCCCTTTTTATACCCAATTGTATTAGGGAGGTATCTGAGCCACATATATTTTTGCTTGTTTTGGACTTGTTTTTCTATGTATTGCTTTGGTAAAGCATCTGGCTTAATTCTGTCAAGGTCATCTTCCTTACTCTTTACATCTAGTGTGCAAGGCATGTCTTAAGTCAATTCATCTCCCAAAGCTCATCTGAGAGTGCAATCCAAACTAAGGTTGCCATCAGCATTCCCAACAACAACTGAGGTTTTAGATGAACTATGCATGAGAGCTACACCAGGTTCTCTCTGGAGCCCCACCAGATCCATCAGATACCTGGCATGAACTGGTCAAATACAGGTAGGTCCCTTCTCCTTGTGGTTTGGGAACTGCCACAGAAAACTCCATCGCTAACAAGAAGTAATCTATCCATGATAAGGAACTGATGACAACATCTCCCAATCCAGATCACATTTTCACTGCCCCAAGATAAAAATTAGATCTAATGTGTGACTCTCACTGAATCAGGCCATCAATAATTTGGATCAAGTCCATGATTGCCCTGAAAGCCATGAACTCCTGAATATCTCCAATTGTGGGCCAAGCAAAGACCAGCGCTACAAATGGGGAACTCCGCTGCCAGCCTGTAATGGTATGTGGGAATGACCTTAGGAGACCGGGAGAAGGATGCAACCAAAGAAACAGTCCTATGAAAGGCAATTTAGCCCACATCAGGAAGAGGGGCAAGGCAAAAAGCTCAGAAGAGACCTCCCTAGTTTCTTGTGCTTTAAAGAGAGTTGGAAGGGGTGGGGGGAGAAATGTAGTTTCAGACTTGCAAGATTCTGTTAATGCAACCTTAAATAGCTCATCTGGCTGTACTTCCTGTGATCTACCACACAAGGCTGCCTTTTATTCAGAGGTGGGTTGCTGCCAGTTCGGACCGGTTCATTAGAACCGGTAGCGGAAATTTACCACCGCTCGCCGAACCGGCAGCGAAGACTGGTGGTCCACGCTCCTGAACCAGTCCTCCGGTTGCCGCCGCTTGAAAAAAACCCTGCGCAAAACGTGCACTTCTGTCGCGATCAGAACCAATAGGGAAGGTAAGTGGAACCCAGCCCTGCTTTTACTTCACCATTCCCCTGGCTGTGTCTCTTCTCTCTGTCTCCCAGGATCATTCCCACATACCTTTACACAGCCTGGTCATGGAATCAAACAACTCCCTAAAAAGCAGGGATATTGGTACACAAACAGCAATACCAGGCTTCGTAAATAGGAATTCACATCTGATTATCTGTAGAGCAGTGCCCTGGATGACTATGGTTACACCATCACCTCTGCTCTGGAATCTTGGCTATTACCACATCCAAAATCCACATTTCCACCTCCCTCCACTCAAAGCCTATCCCTGTAGTGATGCCAGGCATGATCTTCCTGCATGATGACATATGAGGTTTCTATCATCCCTGTGAAGCCTGCCATTTTTACACTTTTCACTCCTCTGGGACTTATAGCGTTAACAATATCTTTAATAGCTTTGATTTCTCCAATTTTACCCCGAACAGCCATAATGCTTTTCTTGGCAACTCTTTGCCTGTTTTAGGTGTTGGAACTTTCTTGCATGCCATCCAACAGACAGTAAATAAATTCTGGTAATCAAAACACAGTGTACACTGTAATTATCTGTTCCTGGATCCAGTAATAGGAATTAACTTGGTAAACAAAACCATTATCAGGACATGAATGGGAGTGAGTGAGAGAGTAAAGAGAGAATCTCACTGATTGCCACTATCCATCTGTCTACCTGATTCGTGTGGCATCTTGACAAGAAGTCAATTTTTATGGTCTGAGCAGGTAATGAATATTTAGCACTTCTCAAATGTATAAGGTCCAACCACCAGTTGTTTAGGTCAAAAATATGTTTTCAACTCTGTATGCAAATTTGGTGGACCACAATGGTCTTTCAAGTGCTCCACCTAGTGTTCTGCAAGGGCAGCTCTGCAAGGGGATGAGGCTTTGGGGGGAGGGAGAGCAAACTTTGTGGAGAAGGCCCCACATATGGGCCTGCAAGCCATACTGGATGCAATGGCAGGTTGGAAATGATCCAAAGAGATGCAAAAAAAAAAATTATTATTATTTTTGCTCTAGTGGTCAAATGGATTTTTGTACCCCAACAAGTAGCCTGATCCACAGACTGATATTCCAGGAAAAAAGAGAGCTAGAATAGTCTGTGCTCATGCATTATTCACAAAACCCGTGGATCTCTCTCTCTCAACAAAGTATTAATGATCCAAGTGCTAACTTAGACATAAAGCAAACAAGCAAGCAAGCAGTCCCCCTTAGATAATCACTCAGGTAGAAGCCCTTAGACCTTGATCTAGCCAGGAAGTCCAAGAATAAAATAAAACCCTAAAACACACTTCTGACAGATCCCTATAGTACATGATGGCCAATGGCCTGCAGTTGTTTTTCACAGTTATCTCTTAAACTTAAATTCTCATCAAACATATATAGTCCACAGGGTCACACATGAAGTGACCCCAGGGAGGAGGAGAGAGGTCAACACAGAAAGAATGTATCATCTTTTTCAGCTTCTTACCACCCCCGTTGTGCTCTAACGTGGGTAAGAATATTATATATATATTTGTATGGAATTCAATGGTAAATTAAGGCTTGGGATTGATTTATTTATTTAAAACATTTGTATTGTTACCCATCCTGAAACCAACTCTTTCCAATTATACAAATATTTTAAACAAATAAATATTTAGATATTCTTATATGGTATCAAGATTTGCTAGTTGCTATACTATATATTATTTGCTTGTTTTATTTTCCTGGAGTATTTGTGATACATACAGCTCAAGTTTTCGTTTGTCTTATCATTTTTTTTTTCTGTATGGGCCTTAAGTGGTCCATACTTTGAGACAAGTAGAAAGCAAAGCCTATCATATCCCACAGAAAGTCTTCTACCATGAAACATGAGTAGAAGATCTGTTGTGTGACTTATCCACAGAATATCCTGGCCTTCAGTAAGTAAAGAACAGAAGAAGGGCATTATTAGACCTTAACTAGATACTGGCATCAAGTTTCCTTTATTAACCACTAGATGGCGATCATTCCTAGTTTAAACTGTTTTCAAAGGTCTCTAAAGTTAATTATGCTACCTACCGTGTTTCCCTGAAAATAAGACCCTGTCTTATATTTTTTTGAACCCTGAAATAAGCGCTTGGCCTTATTGCCATGCACTCAAAAGCCCGATTGGGCTTATTATCAGGGGATGTCTTATTTTGGGGGAAACAGGGTCCTAGTCCCATTGTCAGTTAAATTTGGATCACTGAATGAAGAGAATCAACTGCTCAATTTAACAAAAAATAGGCAAATGACACTTTATTGAAAAGACATCAATGGAGATATTTCCCCAATGCTAATGCCAGTGTAAAAGCCAAAATAAATTGATCTTTTAAAATAAATTGATCTCAACTGCCAGAATGCCTACTTCACATCTGACTAAATCAACCAAATTCACTGATTATATAAAACAGGAAGACTTTGATGGTTAGATTAAAAAAATCACAGAAACTATATTCTGATATTCATTTTGGACAGAAATATTTATATACGGAAACGGCCTGAAACAACCACCTTTCAATCATCCAAGTGAATTTAATTCACCGGCTATTTGAAACTCAAGGTCCTTGATGCAATAATATGACAAATGTCATATTATTGTAGTTATTATTGTAGTTCTCAATAATATGACAAATGTCATATTATTGAGAACTACATTCCAACTGATCCCCATTCTGGGCAGAATCCCATTTTATTCCAGAAAATGACCAGTAAACTTTTATTTCCAATCAGTCAAACTGACCTTGTGGTTTAGTTTCAATACAATTTGAAACTTTTCTAGTAATATTCCTCTCCCAGTCAGGAAAGTCAAGAAACTCACCAATTACATCAATTAAGGACCTTGACTGAATAAAACACAAGCCTTCGAAAGAAGCCATGTTCTACTTCCTGTGTGCTCCCTTTCAAGCGGAATTTTCTTTAAGACCATAGCATATGAGAGAAGACCATCATAGTTTTATCTCTCCTCATGGACTGATTCAATTTATACCAGCAAATTCAATTTTTATTAAAACAAAAGAGCCCAATTTCAGCTCAACAATCCAGAAAAGATCAGCCAAGCCACAGATTTAGAAAGAGTTGTTATAAATAGTTCCACTCTTAACTAAATTGCAGATGAAGACCATTTTCTACTTGCCCTTGTTTTAGATATGCTCAGACGGCCCCTTCCCCCACTTCCTGGATTCATATGTTATTACTTTCATATCAGTCTCAGCTCATCACTGAAAGAGGCTTAAGATGCCTGTAGCTGTACCAGTGTTAAAATAGTAATTCCTTCCTTTTTCTAGCAGTGCCCAAGGACAGCCTCAAAGTATATGACTGCATTCTTACTTTGGAAAGAAGCCAGGCAAATGGCAAATGCTATGACTAGGAGCAGAAATAAAAGAGGCCAGATAAGGATAAACAGCAGGGAGGACAACAGGTTTCATACTCTTCCAAGGATTTTAGAAGTAGTAGAACTTGTTCAAACGGGTTTATCTTTTTAGTTCAAGATGGCCTCCTTCCCTTTAAGATTTTTGTATGTTTCAAAAATATCCAAAAATGTATTTCAAACTTCAAGCAAGTGTAGTACCTTCTCTAATTATTAAGGCAACCTGCTCATTTTTGGCTTCTGGGCACATCTGAAAAAACTGGGAGTGTGGCTTTAAGAGTAGATTCCTTAAAACAGTGGCATTTAAAGCAGGAAGGATGAAAAGTTGAGCTAATTTTGCAAAGTCTGAAATATTTTTCCCTCCCTGAATCATTTAAAAAAAAAAATGCACAAACAACTTTCCAGGCCTTGCCTAGCACTTATGAATCTTGCCTAGCATTGTCTCTCTTCCTTTTTGGTGCTGAATTGCCTTCTCCATGGTCAGAATCTTGTACTTCTCATGTTGCATCTGAGTTAGGTCCATCAGTATCAGATCCCCAAAGATTTATCTGCTTGGTTCAATTGCCTGCCGGTTGCCTTCAAAGTTTGGTTCCATATATATTTTGACCGAACAAGAAAATTAGAACGTTTGGGGCAGAGGTGGGATTCAGTAGGTTCTGACCAGTTCTGGAGAACCGGTAGCGGAAATTTTGAGTAGTTCGGAGAACCGGTAAACACCACCTCTGACTGGCCCCGCCCCCATCTATTCTCTGCCTCCTGAGTCCCAGCTGATCAGGAGGAAATGGGGATTTTGCAGTATCCTTCCCCTGGAGTGGGGAGGGAATGGAGATTTTACAGTATCCTTCCCCTGGAGTGGGGAGGGAATGGAGATTTTACAGTATCCTTCCCCTGGAGTGGGGTGGGAATGGAGATTTTACAATATCTTTTCCCTGCCATGCCCGCCAAGCCAAGCCACACCACACCACGCCACACCCACCAAACCATGCCCATAGAACTAGTAGTAAAAATTTTTGAATCCCACCACTGGTTTGGGGATATAACAACTTAAGACATGTTTTAATAGGGGAAAAAATTAACGATGCTATTGGGAATCTTTCTAGTCAAATCCTTGACTCCTTGTCTTGTATGGGTCCTTCACACCTAGTTCATTGTCCTCTCCTCCAAGTCAAGTGTACTGGTGGGCAGTGGTGAATGCTATGACTAGGAGCAGAAATGAAAGAAGCCATCTAAGGATAAACAGATGTGAGGATAGCAAGTTTGTACTGGAATAGTTTTCTACTGACTTATGCCTAGACCAGTGGTTCCCAACATGGGGCCCATGCCCCACAGAGGGGCAATTTGATTTTTAATGGGGGCAATTGGAACCTTGTTTAAACCAAGTTAATGGCCTTTTAGGCTTCCTCCGCGTGAGTAGGAGTTCACTTTTTGAATAGTAAGAATTATATGTCATGGGGGGGGGGCATCAGGATTTTAGAGATGCTTAGGTGGGGCATGGCCAAAAAAAGGTTGGGAACCACTGGCCTAGACAGACAGTACTGTGCCCATTCACCTGGACAAATTTGTCATAATTTCCCCCTTTTAATATAGCATTGTACCATGTACATAGAACTTATTTCCATGTTACCCAAGAACATTGTGTAATCAATTCCCCAAATTGATACTCTCCAGATCTTACAGAATTCTAGCCATTTTCTCCCAAGAATACCAAGACGAAACTATAAGAGATTTCTTTTTTAAGTGAACATCATAGGTCTTCTAGGGTGTGAAATGTAAACACAATCACTATGTTCATCATTTCTTTTTATGAAGGAGCTGCAAGAAATTCATTAGACTGACCTTGAAGGCACTCCACCCACAGCTTAAATAGAGAAAAAGCCTCTATTTGTTTGAAAGAAAGTGCTCACACATATATTTGAGGCTCCATTTCACACAAATTAAACCAGAAATGTAAGGAAATGGTCCCTGAGTAGCACAAGAATATATATAGAACCCTCTTTCACAAATAGAAATATTTTCTTTATTAAAGGTGTGTCAAAGATACATATCTAAGTTTCTAAACTTGCTTCAGCTAGTGCCTATGATCTAAACTTCAACGTTACTATGTGGCTTATGTGTACCCTTCAATATTTCCAGTTGCAACACAGAAAGAGGGATTAGTTGTTGTTTTTCCAAGTGTCATGGAAGTTTTTTTTATTTGTGCTAAAAATAATACAGAAAAATATTTCCAACTCCAATATGATACATGGGATTGGGGGTGGGGGGTTGTTGTTATTTACTTGTCAATGTATTTTAAAAACACAATAAAGAAAACATAGAAACAAAAGAAAAAACACAAAGAAAATAGAAAAAAGGTTTACTGGGAACCTAAATTTAGAGCATATACAGCAATGTCAAAATAGTATAGATTTATAACTTTTACCGTTGTGTGTATATGTTTACTTCTGTCATGTTCTCATCACATGCTTAATAATAATAACTTTTACTTAAGAAAAAAGGAATAAATAACTGGAACTGTTCATAGATTTGGAATAATGGCATATACTTTGAGGTGGAGAAAGTTAAAATTGCCCTGGGTAGGAAGAACAGCAAAAGTAAATGGGGATCATCTTTTTAATTCAAGTGGTACTGTTGTAAGGAATATCCTTCTGAGTTCAGTTCCAAGTGGGGAAAAAGACACTGGATTCATGGAAGTTGCTTGGAAAGAAGGTTTAATGGTGGGCAGGAGCACATGGCAGGGGCTCCTGAACAGAAAAGGTGGATCACATGCTTCCAGATGTTGGGTGAAGAGAAAAGGGAAGAAAAGATGCTGAGTCTCTTGGTTTTATGACCTCTGTTGGGCCCCACCTCTTAGTTTCCTGTTCCTGTGTATGTAATGCACTGCGATTGGCTGTCAGACTCCCAGGGCATGCTGGGGCAACTCTTGTGGGCTGTCCTGAGTCCCAGGCTTGGCTGATGTAATCTTCCCAGGTCCCAGGCTAATCCTTTTGTTGTGTAAAATAGGCTGGTCCAGGCTATTAACAAAGGGGGGGGGGATGAGTGAGCTGGGCCATTCCTTGATGGCCCATTGACAAAGGTGGGGGCTACTAAG
Source organism: Thermophis baileyi (assembly GCA_003457575.1). NCBI lineage: Eukaryota > Metazoa > Chordata > Lepidosauria > Squamata > Dipsadidae > Thermophis > Thermophis baileyi. The sequence continues at coordinate 7,300,195 of QLTV01000972.1, forward strand.
AGTGAGTCTGTTTCCTTTCTAAAAGCATGTTTCTCAATTTCTCTAGGGATATTCTATATAATATTCTGCCTTTTTAATTTTTTTCCTAGGATATTTCATTTTCCTAGGAGAGGGGTGGGTGCTAACTTCCTACAGTACCAATAAGAATTGAAGATGTTAAATGAATGGCAGAGAAAACTACTTTTTTATGTATAAATAAAAGACCAAGGAAAGCTTAAGATTTTACAATACTCGAATGAACAAGGTGAATTGCCAATACTCTGTTTCAACCTCTATTATCAAACCATCTGTCAAACTTGCATTACAGACTGGTTCATATCATTTTATGGATGGATTGCTTCTATTGAGAGAACAGGACATGCAGATGGTTTGCATAAATGGCTTTGTCTGAATACGTACAGACATGCACAAGCTATAAGGGATTATTCAACCATAAATAGCATATTAAGAATATTGGATAAAAATATTTAAAAGGTAAGTCTAGATTTATTGCTTATTGCTTCAATATTAAATCTTTATTTTCATGAAAGTGAATGTATAAAAAAAAATGACCAATGGAAAAATTATAATGAAGACTGAAGTAGAGGATTCTAATACAGAGAGCTTTCTTTCTGAAGCAAGGTTCTATGAGGTGATGTGAAGGCACAACTGATTGTATGAAGATATTACCTGTTAATACTATAATGTACTCTCCCCCCCCTTTAATTTTACCTGCAAATTTTATCAAATTTAGTAAAGAGGTGTGGAAGTTGAAGGATAAAGGATGCATGTATAAGCATTCTTGAAAGATTAACAAAATAACAGAGTTGAAAGGGGCCTTGAAGGTCTTCTAGTTCAACACCCCCCCCCCCGCGCTCAAGCAGGCAACCCTATAACATTTCAGACAAATGGTTGTCCAGTCCCTCCTTCTTCTTTTTTTAATAAGTTTTTTATTTATTTTTTCATCTTTATACATCTCATGTTGTGAATGTTTGTTTTCTGGGTTAGCACATCCATACACATAATCTTAACATTTTTTTTAATAATTACAATTCCTTTTCATTTTGATTATAACATATCACTTCTATTATCATACTTCCATTTCTAAGCCTTCTAGTACTTCTATCACCTTGCTTATCATCTTAATATCTATCTTTTACTCTTTTTCCCCTCTTATATTATCCCTATTTTAATTCCCTTTTTTCCCCTCTCTTTTCCTTTTTCTTCTCCTTTTATTCTAGTAGTCAAAGACATGGTCTTCCCTTTTTTCCCTTGTATGCTGTTTCCTTTTATCTATCATAATTAATGTTCATAGTTATTTTTCACTTTGTACAATTCTAATATTATTATTTTATATATCTATATATTATCTAATATCTAT
>QLTV01000972.1:7304506-7337744 GCA_003457575.1 Thermophis baileyi
GGAGGGGGGCATGTGGGGGCAGGGGGCATGTGCAGGGGGCGATCATGTGCACATTGTATTATGGATGTGCGCATGTACATGTGCTGCTGCGCGCGTGCTTTCAGCATGTGATGACAAAAAGGTTAGCCATCACTGGGCTAGACCCTCTCAGATCCAGATGGAAGATTCCACCGAAGGTTGTGGAGAATAAAAGGGCTAAGATCCTGTGACACTTCCAGATCCAGAGGGACAGGCTGTCATGCCCCCGTCGGAGTCTGAATCTGTGGGGGAAGATGAGCTGGAACAAGAGCCAACAGGGATCGAGAGGGCAGCTCCATTGGCCTTGGAGGAAACTGGGGAAGAGCAGAGTCAGTCCGGGCAAGGCTTTTCAGGATTAGAAAGGCTTGCAGACAGGGAGGAGCAGGAGAGGCAGAACTCAGGCGAAGAGCAAGGACCACCCCCTCCTGATCCTAGAGCACAGAGAGAAGAGAGGAGAGACCAACGCAGACTGAGCTGGCTATGAGGGAGGAGAGTGCCCTGCCTCCCTTCACAAGGCACACCTGGGGACTGAGATGTAAGGAGGTGCTGGTGGGAGGGGCATTTGTCAGGAACAAGCGTTGACTCTGTGGAGCCTGTGTACACTTGCCGATGCCTGGAGATTACTGTGCTCTGTCTTGTGGGGCTTGCCTGGTTTGCCTGCTTCGCTGAACTTCTTGCTCTGATTACTGTTTGGCTAAACCTGGCTTATTGGACTGCTGGCCCTGGTTACTGTTTGGCTAACCTGGCTTACTGGACTGCTGGCCCTGGTTACTGTTTGGCTAACCTTGCTTACTGAACTGCTGGCCCTGGTTACTGTTTGGCTAACCTTGCTTACTGGACTACTCGCAGCCAGAGGCTGCTGAAGGTGCGTATGAGAGCTTTGCTCCAGGACTTGTAGTAAACGTGGGGACGTTTGGGGGCAAATTTGGAGCAATAAAGGGGAGTTAGACTTGTCCTCTGGCTGGGTCATCACACAGGCAGGTACTGACCAATCAATCAGACATTACGGTAATAGACAATAATCAGAAGACAGTGATGGTGGTAGATGTAGGGGTGCCAAGTGACAGCAACATCAAGAAGATGAGTATGAGAAGATGGAGACGTACCAGGCCTGAAGCAGGAACTGGAGAGGATGTGGAAAGTAAAGACTAAAGTGGCCACAGTGATGGTAGGAGCATTCAGGGCTATGACTCCTAAGCTGGGAGAGTGGCTCCAACAGATCCCAGGAACAAAGTCAGAACTCTGAAACTCTCAGGCCTCTGATATCAAAACTCTTTCTCTAAGATTTCATCATAATTCCTTTCTTTCTATAACCTAGTCTTTCTAATCATCAAAACTATTACGTCACAAAATGATTTGCTTTCTTACGCAAAAAGTCCAGAAAGGATTTCCAGTCATTGATGAACGTCAATGATAACCTTTCATTAATTAAAGAAGACAGTTCCCCCGCCCCCGCCTCTCAGCAAGTTCTGTCAGTTTCACCAATCATTCCTCCACGGTGGGTAACGCGGAATATATTTATCTTTGTGCGTATAGTAAGCTCACCACAGATTACTCTCATGTATTGAAATAATTTTCCATGGCTCATAGTTGATTATATCAAATGCCGCCGAAAGATCGAATAGGACAAGCAAGACTGCATTTTTGCTATCTAAATTTGAATGAAAGTTATCCAAAACTAGTAAACGCAGTTTACATCCACACATGCTCCAACCAAAAGGGATTAAGTTAATCCACTTCAACCATGTTTTTTTGCAGCTATAGTCCAACAATCTCTTGGATACTGGGCCTAATGCTGTGGGATCATTGACTTCTTCAGTTGAAGGAACATCACGGCTTTCTTTAAAGACGAAGGCAGCAATAGTAGAAAATATCATATACGTAGCTCAAGGTTGAACTGTGGGGTGCTTGGGGTTCTCTAAATTTGGTTATTTTCCTGCATATGTCTTATTGCTAGGCTAGGTAACATCATCAGTGCACTGAAAGCAGGGAAATACTAATGTTTTGCCTCATTTTTCATCATAGTGTAAGTTGAAATGGGCTTGAGTTTTGTTTTCATTCTTTGCCTACTTTAATCATTGCTCTAGGCATCATTTCTACTGCTTCATCTACTGGAGCTTCTTATCTGCAGTAAGAGATCACCTCTCTGTTCCAGACATTAGTGAACTTCAAGTTGAACTCATCGCTGTATTAAAGAGAAACTCTTATCAGTGTCTGCTGGATTACCATTAGACCTTAGGTGTGAAGATCTTAAGGGTCCCATCCATCAGAGGTCAGTGGTGGTGGTAATAATAATAATAATAATGATAATGATAATGATAATGATAATGATAATAATAATAATAAGGAATATAAGGAAATATATATGTTTATATATAAGGATATAAGGATATAAGAATATAAGGAAAAACAGCTGGATGACAGATTAAATAGATGGAAAACCAAAGCTTTGCAGGGAGAACACTTGAAAAACATTGAAGGAAAATGTGATGACAACCTTACATGGGCATGGCTTAAGATGGGAACCATCAAGAAAGAAACGGAAGGTTTAATACTCGCTGCTTAAGAACAAGCACTACAAACTAATGCCATGAAAGCAAAGATACAAAAATCCACTGACAATCCAAACTGCCGACTTTGCAACGACAAAGTTGAAACTGTTTCACACTTAATATGTGAGGGCAGCAAAATCGTGCAAACTGATTACAAAGTTAGACATGATCGAGTTGCTAAATTAGTCCACTGGTCATTATGTAAAAAATACGACATACCTGTATCCGAAAAGTCATGGGAGCACAAAGTGGAAAACGTTACTGAAAATGAGACGGTGAAGATCTTGTGGGACTTTCGAATACAGACAAATCATCATTTGGAACACAACACGCCAGATATCACGGTTGTCAAAGGCTGAAGAGTACAGTTTATTGATATTGCTGTACCAGGAGATGCCAGAGTCGAAGAAAAAGAACTGGAAAAAATTATGAAATATCGCGACCTGGCCATCGAAACTACATGGCTATGGATGAAACATGTAACAGTGATACCCATTGTCATCAGGGCACTTGGTACTATGTCCAAGAATTTCACAAAACACATCAAGAAATTGCAGCTTGCTGCAATAACACCAGCGGAACTGCAAAAAACTGTGCTACTCGGAACATCGTATATTTTAAGAAGATACTTGGTTGATACCTAGGACGCTGGCAGCAACCTGTATCAACCATTAGATAATAATAATAATAATAATAATAATAATAATAATAATAATAATAATAGTAGTAGTAGTAGTAGAAATAATAATACCTTATGGATTAGGGATTAGGCCAAATCAGAGTACAAAATATAAAATACAGAATAAAAGACAATGTGTTACAAAATAGAATGGCATAACTAAATGAAAATGCAAATCATATTTCTCTGCTTATGCAATCATATCTGCATCCAATTTCTCAATTGCACTATTTTGTTCAGATAAAGGGACGTAATTTGGGAGTGCTGGCCACACATGACCTGCATTGCTTACGAGTCTGTTTTTGGGTACAATTCAAGGTGCTGGTTCTGACCTTTGCGGTCCTTCAGGGCATGGGACTGGATTATTTGAGGGACTGTCTCTTCCCAATTACATCTACCCATCCCACCAGATCCAGCAGAGAGGGCATGCTGCGAGTTTCCTGAGAGACTTCCAATGATGACCTGGTGAGCTAGATGTCCCTAAAGGAGCAGGGATGGTGACATCATAACAGAGAATGGTGGTCACAGCATGGAACCTGGTGAAATCTTTCTGGAGAAAGGAGATTGCAAATTTGCCCACATGAACTCTGGGCAACTGTGTTTCATGAGCTGACTGTCAGAACCACCCAGGCTTTATTGCTTAATCACATTTGGAATTAATTTTTACTGCTTTTTTTGTGTTTTGGAACAGCGAGATTTATGGCATTCACAGGGGGAGTTTCCTTCAATCCTTAACAAACAAAAGTTTTAGCTACAAGTTTAAGGACTTAGAAAAAAATCCTTCGGGGGGGGGAATTAATGGAAAAAAGAGGGATTAAAGATTTGTTTTGGAAAGTTACAAATGGACTTAAGGGTCCAGATGGACTTGAAATAAGATTTCAAAATTAATTCAAAGAATCCTTCCTATGGAACAGAGCTATTTTGAATTCAAAGGGAAAAAAATCATGATAGGATGGGACTTTAAAGGCTGGACACTAGCAGCCAGAAGGCAATAAAAGCAGCGCACTTAAATTTGATTTGTTAACACAAAATGGACCAAAATATTTTAACATTGGATTTATTAAAGGATATTTGTGAACAATAGAATCAAAAGTTAATTTTTAGAATGTACATACATGCACCATGGGTAAATGATGCTATGAAAGAGGAACAAGTTCTACCAGACAGGACTGAAACAGATTTAACTCTGGATTTCAAAGTGACAGTCTACAAGATCTGAGAAAAACCCTGATAATCTTTGAAGATCTGCTTCAGTTAAGGATTGCTTTATTAAAATTTGGCCTCAACTGTTAATCCGTAATAACAAAGGGTTTCCTAAGAGTTTAAGCTTGGTCTGTACAAATCGCTTCCTGGATAATAATATTGGAAATGTTTGCATTTCTTCTTTAGATGACTGTTGTATTTCTATATAAACTCCAAGCTGATATTCTGGATATACAAATGAAACCAGCTGTTGCCTTAATAATTAAAAGGGACATAAATAATTAACCAGAATAACTTGGATAATGTTTGTTTTTAATAATAATTTTATTAAAGATTACATTGTGTAGATAAAACTAATACAAGCTACATAAAAGAATAAGAAAGTAAAATAAAAAGTGCAGAGAAAAAAAAAAGTGCTGCCTTGGGGTGGGTGAGCTCCTATCCTTTGCTCCAGCACCTGCTGGGAACATGAAAGGAGTCTTCAACTGGGCAGCAACTGCCTTGCAAAGGGGCATGGCAGGCATGGCAGTGAGAGCAAGAAGGCAGCAAAGGTCAACTAGAGTGGCAGGGGTAGCGGACTACAGGAGGCCAAAAGGGGATGAATGGGGAGGAGATTGGGGAGAATTGAAGTTCTCTGCAGTTGTTAGTGTTAGTGGCAGGTTTCTAAGCACTTGAATTGTGATCGTGTGACCATGGGGACACTGCAATGGCCATAACTTTGTCATCCTTACGATTTACATTGACTGGTTCCTACTATGATTTGATTGCTTATTTGTACCCGGACTATCATTAAGTGTTGTACCTTATGATTCTTGATGAACGTATCTTTTTTGTGGCGCAGTGGTTAGAGTGCAGTACTGCAGGCTACTTCTGCTGATCACCGGCTGCCAGCAGTTTGGCAGATCGAATCTCACCAGGCTCAAGGTTGACTCAGCCTTCCATCCTTCCAAGGTCGGTAAAATGAGGACCCAGATTGTTGGGGGCAATATGCTGACTCTGTAAACCGCTTAGAGAGGGCTGTAAAGCACTGTGAAGCGGTATATAAATCTAAGTGCTATTGCTATTGCTATTGCTATCACTATAACTTTAAACAGTTGCTGAACGAATGTTCATAAATCAAGGACTACCTGTAGCTGTTTTCACCTCAATCAGGTAAACTTAAATATAACAAATGAATTCTAATTCCAATATCACATTTCTTATCTATAAACAAAACCTTTAAAACAGTGGTTCTCAACCTTCCTAATGCCGCGACCCCCGCCCCGCCGCCACGACCCCCTCCCCGTGCATGCGCATTGCCAGTCACCAAGATGGTGGGCTAGCGCATGCTTAGGCGACCCCTGTGAAAGGGTCGTTCGACCCCCAAAGGGGTCGCGACCCACAGGTTGAGAACCGCTGCTTTAAAATGTCATCATCTGATCCGGATCTGTAGAAATCCATAAAAAATTACCAGAAATAGCAAACTATCTATTTTAACCTTGATCAAATAAAGTGACTTGATATACCATCCCCTAACTCCCAATAATCTTGATCTTTTGTCTCTTCAAATAATGTCCTAGGTTATCCAAGTCACTCTTTTGATTTAATGCTTGCATGTCATTTAAATCAATTTCAGTCTTATTCTGTAAGATTTGTTCCTTTTCTGTAACATCATCTAGTCTATGAACAATTGTAGATATCCTTAAAATTGACTGATTGATTTCCTTCTGATACCCTCTAGTGTCCAAACTTCAAATTCCCTTATTGTATTTTTCCCCAACTGTGAAAACATGTAGTTTTCCATGAAAATATTAAACTTAATTTCAAAATCTTATTTCAAGCCCATTTGCACATTTAATCACTTTGAAAGTTTTTAAAATCAACACACTAAACACTCTTTTGCTACACCCCCCCCCCCATTTTTATAAATCCTTAAACTCATACTTAAAACATTTCTTAAAGGATTGAAGGAAACTGATAGTTAATATGATAAGATTTACCATCGAGAGGGTTCTCAACATTTGTAAAACAGTAAAAAATTAGTTTTAAAGTGTTTAAGTAACGAGGACTGGTCAAACCTTGAGTCCATATAAGATACATTAAGAACTATGAGCATGGTCCCAGCTGCTTGCAATCTTGACTGTACAATCTTGGTTCCTGCTGTCCAGAGTGTATGTGGGCAATCTCACAATATTTCCTTCTCTGGAGTTTTCAGCAACCTGGATCCTGCAGTTTTCAACCAGTGTCATCAGACTCTTCCAGGAATATCAGTTTGCAATATCTTTAGCAGAAGACTCCTTGGCTAATTTTCTCATGTTGGATTTTGAAAGAAATCTGTTGGAAATTTTGAAAGACTTGATCAAAGAAAAAAACCAAACAAAGTTCTGAGACATTATTTGAAAGGATGAAAGGCTAAGATTGTTAAAAGAAAAGGGAAGATATAAAATTGGCTTTTTTGATCAAGGTTAAACTAGATGTTATTGTTTCTGATAACCCCTTATGGGATTTTTGCTGATCAGGACTAAGTGGCAAGATTTTAAAAGATTTTTTTATAGATAGGTATGAAGAGACTGTTTGCTGTATTTTGTAGTATTTTAAGATAATGATTTGTTAAAGTTGTTTATACCTGTTATGATAAAGGAGGAATTCGTTTTCTTATATATATATATCTATATTTTATTGGATATATTATTTTTCCGTTTTCTATTTTTTTCCTTTTCTTTCTCCACTATCTTGTTTTTAGTTGATTATTTTTTGTAGTTTGTATTATTTTTATTTGTATAATTTTAAGTAGACCCATGACCCATTAAGTTTTCATTTCAAAAATATTTGTTTACCTAACACTCGTGCATCTGTGTACAGCCTTCCGAGGCCTCATTTCCCTTGCATTCTTGCACATCATCATGCAACACCTACGCATCCTCCCTAACTTGCGTAGTGTTTCTTGCTCACTCACTGATCTGCATGGCACCTCTTGTGTAACCTCCCGACCCACGTGGCACCTCTTGTGACCCCATGTAAGCACGCAACATAGGTTGGGAAGGTTGTGTGGGGTGAACGCAGGTCTGGCACCTCTTTCGCATGCAGGTGGGAATGCAATATGGATCAGGAAGAGCATGAAGTTGCAGCATGGGTCAGAGAGGCTGAGCAGGCTGAGCATGGGGAGCAAGTGAGGTGCAGAGTGGATCAGGGAAGGCATGCAGGAGTGCAGCACGGGTTGAGAGGGTTGCAAGAGGTGGGGTTGGTTGGGTTGCAAGAGTGTCCAGCATACATGAAAGGCTGGGGACATTGCACAGGTGGGGGAGACTTAACTGAGCAACCTGTGACCTTCCCTTCTGGCTTCTCCATTGCCAACGCTCCACTCCCTGCCAGTTTCCCACAAGCATAGACTTTGCTTGTGGGAAGCTGCTAGAAACATTATCAATCACAAATGAATTTATACTTCTGTCAGCTTTGCCATCGACTTTTAGACTTAGAATAACTTTATTGTTACTTTAAATGTACACTAATCGGCATACATTAAAATGAAATTTTGTTGCATACAGCTTTCAAAGGGTCACCAGCTCCAATATACACTACACAAACATGACAAAATAAATACAAAATTAATTAGTTACAAGATTTTTGGGAACCTGTCAAGGATGATTGGAAACGGCAACAAAACTGTAATCTTAAGATGCACCGTTTCGCCCAAGTAAACTTAATCAAATTATCTTAAAAAAAAGAACCCCGGCAACTTGGCACTTGGGAGTTCTCCATAAAAATTGCCCACTAACATAACAAACCTAGAAATAAGGAGAAATTTTCTGACAGTGAGAACAACCAACCAATGGAACAGCTTGCCTTCAGAAGTTGTGGGAGCTTCATCACTGGAAGCTTTCAAGAAGAGACTGGACTGCCATCTGTCAGAAATGGTGTAGGGCAGGGGTGTCAAACTCAAGGCCCGGGGGCCAAATCCGGCCGGGGGGGGGTGCTTAGATCTGGCCCGCGGGGTCACCCTGGAAACAGTGAAGTACTGGCCCGTGGTGCCTCTGCCAGCGAAAACAGAGGTCTGTTTTCACTGGCAGAGGGTTGCAGGGCCGTCGCAACCGAAAACGGAGCTCGCGAGGGCTGCGGCGGCTCTCCCGAGCTCCATTTTCGCTGGCAGAGGGTTGCAGGAGGCTAGCTGAAAACGGAGCTCAGGAGCCCGTTTTCGCTGGCAGAGCGCTCGGGCTGCCACAGGCACCCCCAATACAAGTGATGTTGAGCGGGCCATGCCCCCCCTGCCCCCCCCAGGTCAAATACAGCCCTGATGCAGCCCTCAATGAAATCGAGTTTGACACTTCTGGTGTAGGGTCTCCTGCTTGGGGGTGGTGGTGGTTGGATTAGAAGACCTACAAGGTCCCTTCCAACTCTGTTAATCTCTTAAAAATAAGATTTCATGCAGACTGCGAAAGGCCTCAAGAAAGACGAACTGTCTACCTCCCAGCCCATGCAACACACACCCCCCCCCGAAGTTTTTTTAAAAAAAGCAAGGAGTCCAATGTACAGGTCCCGAAAAGTAACCCAGCTGACTAGTTTCACGGCGCAGGGAACAATCCACTCACGGGGGCCTTCTGTGCTCGCAACCGCCCCCCCCTTAACTCGTTCGTGCGAAAGAACCGTTTTTAACTTTTTTTTGTTTTTTGTTTTTTTACAAAAAACGGAAGTCAGGAGTATGGAAAAATCCAATCAAAAACAATACATCGAAAACAGAGCTCAACGGAAAACATTAAGGCGGCGGAATGCACCGCCGAGGCCGGGGCGAAGCCTCGATGGTTTTTATTGGCCAGGGGCTATTAATGCATAGACGAGAGTGGCGGCGGCGGCGGCAAGCAGCGCTAAGATAACGGCGAGGCGAGGCAGGCGCAGCAGAACGCGTCGTTCCCCTTCTGCTCCCTCTCCCTCTATTGGTCAAACTCGCTCTGCAACTGGAGGCAAGCGAGCTCCACCCCCAATAAATGGACCTGCGGGACCCTGGCCCAATCAACGAGCCTGACAGTCGGCGCGCCGAAGAGTGGCGTAGACGGCCACCTATGGACCTGCCGTAATGCTTATGCGAGGGCGGCCCTCCCGCCGAGGCTTTTTTTTTTTTCCCCCAGCACCGCTGTAGGATAGAGCGGCAGTTGCAGCGGCGCCGGTAGAGGCGATAAGTAAAACCTCTGGGTAAGCGGCTTCCTTGGCGGCGGGGTTTGGGCGGGTGGGGTCCGTCTTCGGGGACAGATGAGGATACAGAAGGGGAAGGGGGGTTGATGGTGAGGAGTCGATGGCGAGGAGAGGCGGCTGGCGAGACTTAGCGGAATCTGCCGCCGCTGCTGCTGCTGCTCTCCGTCATGCTGGGGAGGGGGGGGCGGCGGCGGGAAGGGGAGGCTGTGGAGCCCCCAGTCGTGAGCCGACGGTTGAAGGGAGAACGCAGCGCTTCCGGCCTAAACGCCGGTGCTCCAGACTCACGAGTGGGGCTTGGGGAGGGGGTTGTCTCGGGAAAGGGAACGTTGAATGCGAGCGGGTTTCTCGAGGGCTGGTGGGACCTGGTGGCCCGCCTTCCTTTCCTCTTAAGGGGGATGAAGAAGGGAGAGCGTGTCGGAGTTGGGAGATGGGGAGGCGGCGGACGCCTCTCGGGCAGAGGGGCGGGCGGGGGTTAATTTTTACTTTGTTCTGTATATACATATTCCCGTGGAGATAGCTCTTTGGGTAATAATGTTAGACTATAAATTATTTAAACGTAAAATGGCTCCAAAGTATTTGTGTGTGTGTGTGTGTGAGACACCTCCCCCCCCCATCAGACCGTTATATTCTTCCTCATAGCAAGGATAAGAATGAGGACAGAAGTGAAAAAAATTGTGGTTTTGATTGGGCAAGTTGCCTTGAAAAAAAGTGTATAAGAAGGAAGAGACTGGGTATAGGATATTGCTACTAGGAGAATTGTATAACTTTGAGGCCTTCTTGTCAACATCCTTGTTTTTTCTGCCAGCATTAATTAATAGAGATTTTCCGGTCTCCCCCTTTCAGGAGCTTTTGTTTCACATTTGCAGATAATGTCATTTTCTTATAATGAACATTGTTTCATCATCCTCATCTCTCTTGTTTCCTGCGGGTGGAGCCAGGTCCAGTACACGCTCTCAGGTGTACAAAGCAACTCTAAACTTGTTCTAGACTGTTTAATGTCTTACCATAGCATTTCAATGATGATTAACAATTGTGAAAATAAAGTTGTGGGATGCCAGAACGAGGATGTATCTCTTAAGACAGAAATAAACATGCTACTAACTTCGTCTGCTAAGTAAGATCTTTTAGAAAGGAAATACTTTGAATAATATTGTGTGCTTCTACTAAAAATCTGCTTTGGGATGGGTTTTTTTTGTAGTTAGTCCAAATCTTTTGAAATTATTTAATATGCTATGAATCATCAGTTTGTTAAAATAAATGTATGGTGTTCATACCAAAAAGAAAGCATTAAAGATTGTTGATGCTTTGCTTAGCAAGAAGACTTTGCAGATACAGTAAATGTATGTTATGCAAGAAAGAAGTATCGTGTTGGAATGAATATGAAAAAAGCAGAAGACCTTGTAAAAAAAATCTGATAAAAGAAAATAATTGACTAAATTAGTCTAAAACTGTTTTTTATTTATGAAGGAGAGAAAGGTTTCCTCTTACTCTGTAGTAACATAGAAAACTTAAAGTTAAAATGAAATGAAATACTACTCAGTTACTAAAGTAGTTGAGCATTGGTAAAAAGAGACTAGAAAGAGCGTGCTTTCACTTATTATTTGTAGGTCCAGGTCCAAATTTTGCTTGCATTCATTAGCTTTTTTCCCTTATCTGTGTCTGTGGTATGTGTCTGTTTTCTAATTTTAATTGTAGTTTATACTATATTTTAGTAATTGAACATCAAGTGGATATTTCTGCATTTCTGATTTTTTTAAAAGAGTTAATACAAAATAGCTACATTAATGTTTTCTCATCCAAATAAATGCATTGGGAAAGTAATTGTAATGACTTCCTCATTATTCTTTGGGACACTCAGAACTCTTAACCTTGCTTGATAGATTTCATATATCAAAGGAAAGGCATTACACTTCACATTTTTTCCATTAATATATTTTAGCAATCTTCTCAAATGCACACATTAATACAGTATATACTTGTGTACTTGTTCTTAGTGTTGCAAGTTTACTAATTATTGTAAACAGATTTTTGTATCAACAGTGAACAAATAGGCACACTATTACATCTTATTTATTTCCTGTAGTGGTTTTGCAGGTGTGTATACCACAAATCAACCTGTTCATGTATTTTGGGCTGTGGCTTTCCAAAATGTTTGGCAAATTCCCAACTAATGCTGGCCTAATCCAAAATTATATGGCATACAGTTCAAGGATCTGGAGTCTGTCCCAAAGTGTTGTAATAGTATGACTGCTGATGGCTCCTATATTAGAACCTAATTGTGAGAAGTTTAAAAACAAACCTAATGGCATACTTTTGCCCACTTTTGACAGTTTATATAAAAATGAATGTATTGATTTATCAAAGAAGCAGTAGATCAAATAATTTTGATAGTTCTCAGATCTCTTTGATGAATATCAAGATAATTCTTGCAGTTATGGGCTGCTTAATCAGGAAAAAGACTGCCACTAATGGTGGTACAGGTAGTCCTCGTTTAGGACCGCAATTGAGACTAGCAACTTGGTTATTAAGCAGAGCGTTTGCTAAGTGAAAATTATGTGTCTGCAACTGTGCCTATGATTTCACTTCAGTTTTCCTCTGCTTCTTACTACTGAACTTGGTTTTTTTCTCTTTTTCTTTGAGGACATCTTGGTACGCATGATTGAGCAAGTGAAATAAATACTACAAAGGTTGATAATGTGAGGACTGTTTAGTAAGTTGTTTTTTTTAAGCACCATCCTAATTTTGAACAGTCACTAAGAGAGGACTATCTCTATACTCTCTTATATAGAGAGTGTGGATTACCTCTAGAAAGAGGTGCTAAAGATTTGCTGCCTTATGAGAAATTTGACTGTCACATATATAAATGTCTTGATTCCCTTGAGATAATTTGTGTTGCATTTCTAATTGTCCAAACTAGTGGGAATCATTTCCAAGATATCTGGAATATAATTATCCTTGGTTTAGGTGATCCTTTAACTAAATTTGTCAATTCTGTGACAAATGGAAAGATGTAGAATAAGAATTATTGGTAGTGCTAGCAGATTATTGCACCATCTCAGATTTTCCTATCTGAAAAGACCAGAAATAATGTGTACTAGAATAATCTAGACCCATCTTGGTATATTGAGCCAGAAGGTGTAACATGTATATGAGTAGAACTGCGGAGTATTTTAATCTGAGGCAAGGAACTTTCCTGAACATACATGGTAGCTACCATACCATGGCTTTCTTTAAATATATTACTAAGAGGTACAGACAATGGATTTAAAACATGTTTGCCTGCTTCAAATCCATTTACTGCACAGCTTTGTATATGAAAATTCCTGAGTGCATTTAATATTTGTCATATTTAGGAACCACCCATCTCTCACAGATGGACTCTGGGCAGTATACAGTAAAATATTAAAAACTTTTAAAAAGTGTATAAAATTGAAAATTTAAAAACAATGAAGAGATGTTAAGAATTAAGAGGCAGCGGGACGACTTTGCAGGTTGGGTTGCAACCAAACCCCATGGCTGCATGTTCATCTACATGCCCCAAGCAAGGGCACAGAGCCATGTTATTACGACTTTACCGAACAAGGCAAACCAGCCTAGAACAATTCTTGATGCGTTATAACAGTTGTTGCCAGGCTACCGGTAATAGAGTAGCTAGTTTATTTTATTTGCACTGGCCATTTCCAAAGAAACTGTATTTGTACTTGGGTTACATAAATGTGCCAAGGGGTATTCTCCCCCCCCCCCAAGTATTAACTTTGCACAAAATCTATACTAAACAGATCTTATTTTAGAGAGAATATTACAATGAACCTAAATCTCCACTTACCTTTCCCCCTTTTATACACTTGGGCAGATAGATGATAGATAGATAGATAGATAGATAGATAGATAGATAGATAGATAGATAGATAGATAGATAGATAGACCGACAGAATAGGAGAATAGATAGATAGATATATAGATAGATAGATGGGTAGATAGATAGATAGATACATAGATACATAGATACATAGATACATAGATAACTAAATAAATACTTTATTGTCATTGTACGTATATGCACAGTATACCCATACAGCGAAATTCACATAACGCCCAAAGACCAGGCCCAACACACACAATCCCAAAACACGCCCCCACCCACCACAAATTCCCCACCCTGAACCACCCAAACATCCACACCACAGACCAAGTAATGCTGTCCAACAGCTCACTGATGGTGGCCCTTTAGTTCATTGTTGAGTGCAATTATAGCTCTGGGATAAAAACTGTTCAGAAAACGTGTAGTCCGAGTTTTAATTGTTCTGTATCTTCTGCCAGAAGGCAACAGTCCAAAAAGATTGTAAGCAGGATGGGAAGAGTCTCTGAGAATGTTGTGCAACTTCTTCAAACAGCGAGATGCGAAGATATCGTCCTGGGCTGGTAGCTGGAGCCCAATGATATTCTGGGCAGTTTTAATGATTCTCTGTAGAGTTTTTTTATCCGCTGCAGAGTTGCTCCCATGCCATGCAAGAATGCCATATGTAGGACACACTCAATGGTGCTGCAATAGTAGGACATCAGTAGATGCTGAGATAGATCATTCTCAGGAAGTACAGCCTCTTCTGTGCCTTCTTCACAAGCATGTTAACATTCATAGTCCATGAGAGATCCTCCGAGATATAAATGCCCAGAAGTTTAAAACTACCAACCCTCTCCACCTCCTCGCCATTTATGTGTAATGGTAAATGTACATCTCTCTTCCTCCTGAAGTCAATTATAAGTTCTTTAGTTTTTTTGGTGTTAAGTGTAAGATTATTTTCTTTACACCACAATATCAGCTCTTGTACTTCCTTTCTATAAGCAGACTCATTGTTCTCAGTTGCCATGCAAGATGAAGGTGTATCTATTAAATTTAATGTTAATACTTTATTCTTTGAATCAAAGTGCTAAAAGATATTGTATGCAACTCACAATACTATACACCAGTGGTTCTCAACCTTTCTAATGCCGCGACCCCCCACGACCCCCTCCCTGCCGCCGCGACCCCCTTCCCGCCCCCTCCCCACGCGCGATGAGGTGACAGAGGGGGCGTGGCACAAGGGGTGAAATGCTCCCGGTTTGGCCGTACCTGCGGATCGCCGGACAGCCGGTAGCCACGGAAGTGGGAGACCGCCCACCCGCCCGGACGCCGCCATTTGAGTTCTTTTACCCTCTGCGCATGCGCAAAGCGTTCTGCGCATGCGCAGAGGGTAAAAGAACTCAAATGGCAGCGTCCGGGCGGGTGGGCGAAGTCTCCCACTTCCGTGGCTACCGGCTGTCAGGCACGGCTGAACCGGGAGCATTTCCAAGATGGCCTAGCGCGCGCAGCGACCCCTGTGAAAAGGTCATTCGACCCCCAAAGGGGTCGCGACCCACAGGTTGAGAACCGCTGCTATACACCATTTTACCTGAAACAATTTTGCACGCTATTAATGAAGTTGCTGCAAAACGTTTCATCAGTTATTTCCACCCAAGTAATGCTTATATATCATTTGCTAAGCAAGCTTGGAAATGCCTTAGAGATTTGTTTGTGTCTAGGCCACATGTTTCTGTTTTACAAAGTTTCAAAATTATTGTATTCTGAGCTCACTTGAGAGATTGATTCTAGGTCTTAAGATATGTTTATGGCCCAAAATATGATGATCATGGAGCTGAAATGAAGAGTAATTTCTGCTAGGTATGTAAATTTTCTTCAGCTTTTTGTCTTAAGAATTCTGAAATTAGATCTGAGATATTGAATGAAATTATTTCCGGGAAAACACAGATAGGATTACAACTTCAAAATTAAAAATGCCTTAATTATGCAAAAGGAGCATTATGAATTAATATATCCAGGACTGGAAGACAAGGGATGCCTTAAAAATGTCTTAATTATGCGAAAGGAGCATTATGACTGAATATATCCAGGACTAGAAGACAAGGGAACAATTCAGTATTTCTATTTAATTTACTTTTTTTGTCATTTTCTCTCGAGAAGAGAAAAAAATAAAATCCACAAAAATTTCTTGGAGAGCTGTCAACAATTTAATGATTGTTTGAAAATTATTTATTGTTATGGGAATATACATTGCCATATTTAAGTACTGACAGTTCACAATGCATTTGTGTTTTATTTTTTAAAAGTTACATAATAAATGGCTGAATCCATGATTTGGTTGAGGTTTTGAACTGCCTAAAATGATTCATAGAAAATTCCTGAGCAGTGACTGAATCTTCTTTTGCATATTTTTGTCTTATTTAAGTAATTAGAAAGATGGAGGAAATATATGACGAAAATCTTGAATAGGAAGATATTGAGGAAGAGAATAATTCACTTTATGAGGTTTTTGGAGGAAGGGTGACTGGTTCCAGTCCAGCTTAATTGAGAAAATAAGGGAACAGAGCAACCTTTCTTTATTTTCTTACCTATTTTTGCACACACTCACACTGAAGTATCTTTGAAATCTGGCACTATCGGGGGGTGGGGGGGTGGGATTGTGCTCTTATTCAAACTAGCTCTGCCAAATTGGCACATGCCCTCTTAATGGGTATTTTCATATTTTTTTATTGGAGGGAAAGAATTCCCAGGAGGAAATCCTCAGTGAATGGCAGTCAGATTTGTCAGCCCTCATTAGAGGTCCCCCCCCCAGTGACTGGTCTCCCTTGTTTGGATCAATAGCAATAAAAAAAAGAGCAATTCTTTTTAGGATAGTACTAATTCTAGTACATTTTAACCCACTTCCAACAGCCATTCTTGAAGGAGAATTCAGAAAAATCCCTTAAAGTGAAGGGGACATTGAAAGAATTGATGCATTTGCCCATTTTATAAAAATGCATGGCTACATTTTTTATATCTTTCCTAATTACATTTTCAGGTCGTTTGGGTTTATTGCACAGGCAGTTTTTTGTAAAAAAAAAACAAACCAAACACTAATCATATTGATTATTTGATTATTCTTTATTTATGCCTTGAATGTTTCGATTGTTATCTTTAAAAAAATCTAATTCTGGTCACCAGACTTAATAAAGGACAGATTGACTGACCATTTTCTTCATCAAGCTCATGGTGAAGAGCCACTCTTTCTCCTGGTAAGAATATAGCAGTGCACATGTGGAAAGTATTAGCAACACCTATGTAAACAGTCAAGATGGAAAGGCCTTTAGAGAGAGAGGCCATACAAATAACAACATAGGAAGAGAAACACCTACATGCTATATCAGCAGAGGAAATAAATAGATTGCTGAGCACCACAGTAATAACTTGAAATATCAGCACTTGTCTTCCAGATAATGGCCCTTATATCCAGAGTTTGTTGTGAGATTTCAGCAAGGAAGAAGATCCTCAATCTGGCTACTCGTGACAGGACAGGAAACAAGTGTGGTATTTTGTCTTCCAATTACAATACAACCGTGCCTAGGAAATTCAAGAGGGATTCTTTTGTTAGACGTATTTTTCACTGTATGTTGAAATATCTACATGTACAAAATAATTCAGTCTATGTATAATGGTTAAAATGAAGCACATAATGTTTTTCATGGCAGTTTAGGATACAGCAGTACTTTTAAATTTGATTTAATATCCTGTTTATAACTGGAAATATTTCTTCATGTTGGATGAGTTGTTCTTATTACAAAGCCTTTATACAAATTCATTTCCTTTTTAAATGATTTTTGTAAATGATTTTAGTTTTTCTGAGATAGTTGAAACCATTCATATTTCCAAATGGTTTATTTGTAGCAAATAATGCTCAGGTTGTGTTACATTTGCACAGCTTTTGGTTTAATTGCTTTAAAAAGTATTCCATCCTGAATTGAACACTGGGAAATGGTCAAACGTGTTCCACACTTCTGGAAAATCAATTAGTAAGGTACAGTTATAAATGGGCAGCCTGCTTTAAAGTTATGGCAAGAAAAACATATATATATATATATAGACTATAGTATACTGTATGTAAATTGAAACTCTTATTTGTTGTGTTATTAATTTAAACAATTTATAAGGCTTCCATCTTCCAAAACTGATCCTGAATGTTGTATAAGGATTAAAAGCAAGACAATTGATGTCCCACCTATGGATGTCTAAATTATAAGATTTTAAATCTTAAGTTTTTAATCTTGGGTTTTTTTTAGTCTGGCCATATCAATATAGGTAATATTGCCCTTCAGATTTTCTGATTTGTAGCAAAGGCAAGGCAGCCAATAACTTGTTCTTCAATAAAGATTTACCGTATATTTTACATAAAAAGAGAAGCCAATGCTCTTGCTTCCATTATCTTGTTCGTGATTAAAGGACCTAGATTCTGGTGAGGATAATAAGCCCAGTGGATTCTTCAAAAGCAGAAGTATAGTGTTTTTGTTTTCAGAGTGTAAGTCTAGAAACATATTGTATTCCTGAGTTATCAGTTCTGAGCTGCAGGTGGAGACATAATGTTTGCTCTGTTTGCAACAGGAACTTGATATGTTGCCTACAGCAGTAAAATGTGTCTAATCCCTCTATTGCACTCTTATACCTTGGAGGCAAGGACTTGATTTTAGCTAATTAGAACATTGCTGTATTAAAATTATTGAATTATACTGCTGATTTGCATTGTCTGGGTGGTAGAATATTTGGAACAATTTTCTTGAAAATCTGCTAACCAATTTTTTTGGTATATTTTTTTGATATATTTTTCCTCTATTTGATGTATCGATAATACCATCTGTTGCAAGCACACAATGTCACCATTAACACAACAGCAAAATATATTGTATTCTCACAATATGTTGCACTTTGAAAAGCCCCAAGTTCTTTAATATGATTGAAACAAAACAGCTTAGATAGAAATCCAAATTTCCTCTATAGTGATTATCTCTTCTTCAGGTTTTCTACCCCTTTTCCTTTTTATAAAACTTGGGTTCTGAAAAGAAAACTGAACTAGTAAAGCTGATATTTCAACAAATCAGAGATGAAATGGTACATGAGCTCTAACAGAGCAGCTATTGTGCATATGACAATGGTGTTTAGATAGCTTTAGACAATAGCACCTTTTATTGAGATAACATATTGGCTCTAGTACTGGAACTGTTGCTCTGTGTTTCACAGAAAGATATTTTTTTAAAATCATTTTGTGATCAAATATTTCTCTCAAATGGCAAGGCATCTCTCCCTGAACTGCTCACTTACAATAATTGGTACATTTTTATCAGAAATAATCTTCAATGAAGGGCATATGAATATGTATTTCATCTAAAAAATAGTTTTGAATCAATCCTTTCTATAGTTAGATTTTAGAGAAGCAGCCTATTTAAAGGCAAAATAGTAAAATGAGAACAGTTGTATCAAGAATAAAATTGAGTTTAACTTTGGCTTATTAAAACATTTTTGGTGCACTTTCAACTATTCAGGATTATAGTACACAGCGTTATTGTAGTTTGCAGCTTTCACACTACTATTGGTGACTTGTTTATTTACAATATTTTTATCTTGCTTGTCTGTAAAGCTCTCAAGTTATTCAATAAATTCTGTAGACAAAGACAAACATGGTTTTTGTACAGCCAATCATGTCCATGAATAAATCAGAATCTGATTAACTTTTGCATAAATAGTTCAGAAAATTGTTAAAGAAAAGAATTGGAACAGTTGATACCATTTTAACCATAATACAGAACTGGCTGTATTATGTAGATCTTCAACATTTTTATGCTGGTCTCACATTTGGTCTCATCCGCCTCCTCGCTCGTTGCTCCCGCTGCACCCCCCCCCCCAGGTATGGCGAGCCCCGGGCCATTTGGAATTTGGAGACTCACAAAATGGCTGTGGTAGAGGTGGCCAGGCAGAAAACACTCATTTATTGAAGAGCAAACTTATACAGTTGTTTCTCCGTAGAATAGAACTCTTCTAGAACCATACCATGTTGCCCCGAAAATAAGACCTTCCTGGATAATAAACCCTCCCTCGAAAATAAACCCTCCTCCGAAAATAAGCCCTCCCGCGAAAATAAGCCCTCCCCAAAAAATATTTAAATGCATGCGCAGCCAGTCCCCACCATTTCCTGTGGATAGGGTTAAGGAGACAGAGCTTGAAATCAGGTAAGACGGCCCCGTCTTGCTCCACGCATTCCAAAATAATAAGACCTCCCTGAAAATAAGGCCAAGCGCTTATTTCAGGGTTCAAAAAATATAAGATAGGGTCTTATTTTTGGGGAAACACGGTATAACTAGCTCTCCTCTAGAATAAAATATCCCTAACCCTAACCCCCCAAAAATTCTCAGACTGGCTAATACCTTGGGTAAGATCCTCTTACCCTCTTCACACATAAATTCATGCTTGCATTCCTTTACAATACTATTTTGCTAGCAGTTGCTTGGATTATATGTGTTGCCTATCTCTAATTAAAAGCAATAATTTGATTACAGAATTATGGTAACAGCATATTAGATCCATTGGTGTGTTTTAGGTTGACATTATTCATATTATATTGGAATAGACCAATATAATTATACAGCATGAAATCTACTCTGATTCTATTACCATTTCAGAGTAGTAGTTTTTAAGCTTTTTGTCAGATATCTGACTGACTTCATTAAATACCCTGAAATCATGTACAATATTCATTCTGATAATGATATTACATTCTGTGCGCTGCTTGGAGAGTCCAAGCATGGGTTAATTCTGTCTGATTGGCCAGAGACTGAGTTGTAAAATTCCTTGGCCACGCCTCTTCCGCCCAGCTGAGCCTCCAGTTTTTCAACTCAGTCGGCCTAGAGAGACGTGAATTTCCATGCTTGAACTTAACAAACGCAGGAAACAGCTCAGAAGAATTAGCAATGGCACAAAATTAAAAGGAGCTAAAAGGCTTCCTCTTTGAAGCGCCACGGCGGCGCAGCTTGCTTTTTCTTAGTGCCGGCAACCAGAAGCACCGTCAGAGCTCTCCCCCGCGTTGCGGGGGGTGGGGGCACGGCTATACAGCAGCTAGACTGCTCCACATGGATTTGCAGAGAACTCAGCGGGGCTCCGCTTCTCCTTAATTGCGTCTATTAACCGAGGCTTCAGTTTCAAAGACTGGAAGGATCCACGTGAGCGCTTAGAAACTGTGTTGCCAGTTTCGCGCTATTTACTGCAGCACTTGTAACCGTTTTGCCGGTTTCGCGCCATTTTCTACTGGCCAAGTGCACTCACAAGCCGTGTTGTCGGTTTGGCGCCTATCTGCTGTCTTGGCTTCGCAGTGAGTATTATTATTCCCTGGGTTTAGCTTGCCAACCCCTTTGGGATCATTATTGAGCATTGATATTGTTCTTTTGCAGGGGGATCCTTCTCAGGCTTGGGATTTGCCCCAGTAGTAGTGAGGCTACCACAGCAATTCTTAGCTGTTTGAGCCTTTCGAAATGGTGGATCGCTCCAGACCTCATAGCAGCAATTCTGCTGAGTCTTCACCCAGACAGCAAGGAACAGAAGCCTTTGAGCCTAGCAAGGCAGATCTTCTTGAAAAGGGCCATCCACGAGATCTAAGGCTAAAGATTCGAGGAAAACCTCATCAGCCTCTGACAAGGATGCCAAGAGAAGGCAAAGAGCTTTGGGAAAAGCAGTTTTTGAAGGCCCAAAAACAGGCAGAGTCTGCCAAGGCCCCTAGTTTTCCTGTGGGAAGGTCTGAATCCATTAATCCTTTGGAATGGGAACTACCTTCTCAGGGCCTAGAGGAGGACCAATCTAATATTACCACCGGACCGCAGCCTTTTGTACCTACTTCCTACCAGGAAGAATTAGGCTCCTTCCCATGCCAAGCTCCTGTTAGCTTGAACCCCACTAGCAGGCCTTCAGTGCCATCAGCTACCTTTACTCCTACAGCGGCGGGGCTCTGCCCTGAGGAGGATTTGGCCCCTGGCATCTCTCATGAGCTGCGCAGCATTATTGCTCAAACTATTTCACAGAGCATAGAGGCTGCTTTACACCAGAGGGGTCTTTCGGGCCCAATTCCATCGGGTCCTTCCCATTCAGCGAGCGTGCATCAGCAATTGCACATCAATAGAGAATGTGTTCAAGAACAGCATTCCTCACCTCATTCCCTCCACAGTGATGTTTCCATGGTGGGGGATGACGAGGTGCTTGACTGAATTTTCTGAGGATGAGGGTCTCGCCCCAGACAAGCCTCTGTTTACAGGGCTGTTTCGTCCCAACTTGTTTAAGACCTTGTTGTTCAAGGCCAAGACCACGGCCAATATGGGGGTGGTCAGTGGTTTGTCTGATCCATCTACAACCTCTCAGGACCCAAGTGCGCTCCTTTTTACGGAGCCGGTCACTGCTCAGGAGGTGATTCCTTCTCCCAAGCTTTTTGTGGACGTTATACAAAGGCAGTGGAACCAGCCTGGCTCCATTACTGCCCCCAGTGGGATGGACAGGAAGTTGTACACTGTGGATCAGGACCTGGAGGAGCTTCTCAAATTACCATCTGTGGATGCTCCTCTGGCCTCTTTGGCTACAACGGCTATTCTACCTTCCGACACAGCGGAAGGCTTAAAAACCGAAGACAGGAGAGCAGAGCTGGCTGCTCGCAAGACGCACCAGGCGGCTGCCTGGGCAATTTGATCTGCTACAGCAGCATCTTTTTTCTCTAGAACATCTGTTCTATGGCTCTGCCAAATGCAGGCCTGTGCATCTCCTGAGGACACCAGGATGCATCAGGACATAAGTAAATTGATTGCAGCTGCCGAATTTTCGGCTGACGCGACCCTCAACACGGCCAAGTTCGCCTCGAGGGCCCTAGCGTCCAATGTCACCTCCAAGCGCCTTTTATGGCTGTACCATTGGCAAGCTGATATGAAAACCAAATGGAAGCTAGCGTCAGCTCCTTTTAAAGGAGGCGATCTTTGGGGGGGGGGTTGGACCCTATACTGGTGGAAGGTAGGGATAAGAGAAAATCTCTCCCTCACTTCTACAGGAGGGCGGAGAGAAGGACCAACCCTTATTATCATAGGCAGTCCTTTCGGACCTCTGAGGCAGGGTTTAACTTCCCGGCCTATCAAAGACCATATTCCCAGAGCCTTGACCGCTCTCAGGACAGGTCATCCTTCCAAGACAGCTAGACAGCCACAAACCAGGAGGCCATTCAGGGGAGCCAGCAACAGGCCCTTCCGTCGTACTAAGTGCCACTCAGTCCGAGGTCCCCATTGACGGTCGCCTAAAAGGGTTCGCCAGCCAATGGCAAAGGACCACTACCGATGCTTGGGCATTACAAACAGTGAGGCTCGGGCTCACTCTAGAGTTCTGCTCAAACCCCCCAAGAAGGTTCATCCGATGTTCCATTCCCAGGGAGACCACAAAGAGGTCTCTGATGGAAGCCGAGATTCAGCACCTGCTGGACATTCAGGCAATCGAGCCGGTGCCAGTGGGGCAGCGGGGTTTTGGCTTTTATTCGATCCTCTTTCTGGTACCAAAGAGCTCGGGGGTGGGGTGGGGTGGAGAGCCATCCTGGATTTAAAGAAGCTCAATGTATACATAAAGTAAAAATGCTTCAAAATGCAATCCCTGCATTCCATCCTGGGTTGCATAAGACAGGGAGATCTCCTAACATCTATAGATCTCAAGGAAGCGTACCTCCATGTTCCAATTCGGCCATCCCACCGAAGGTTTCTCAGGTTCACGTACGCAGGGCTGCACTTCCAGTACAAGGCCCTACCATTCGGCCTTTCATCAGCCCCCAGAACCTTCACCTAATTATTAGATGTGGTGGCGGGTAATCTCCAGGCAAGACCCGTCAGACTGCAATGTTATCTGGACGACATATTAATCCAGTCGTCCTCGCAGATTCAGGCGGCGCAGGACCTGCAGGTCACTGTCCAGACCCTCCAGGAACACGGGTTCTCCGTAAACATGGAGAAGAGCCATTTTCAACCTACTACCAGTTTGAACCATTTGGGAGCAGTAATAAATACCGAGACCTGTCAGGTCTTTCTCTCCTAGGAACGCAGGGCCAGCATAAGGGACATGGTGGTTCAAATCAAGTCCCTGCGGCTAGTGCCACTGATCCTTCTTTCCCAGTTGTTAGGGAAGATGATCTGCCTGGCAATCGTGCCTTGGGCGCGATTACATGCCCGGGCCCTGCAATGGCTCCTGCTGCCAAGCCAACAAGCAGGAACCAGCAATTCCAACACTCGTATCAGGGTTCCGCAGAGAGTACTTCGATCACTGGACTGGTGGACATCAGCAGCATTGGAACCAAGGAACCTACCCATATGGTAGTAACCTCGGACGCCAGCCTTTTCGGCTGGGGGGCCCACTTGAGTTCCCTGGTGACCCAGGGATGGTGGTCCTTGGTAGAACGTCGCAACAATATCAACTGGTTGGAGTTGAGAGCGGCGCATCTGGCACTGCACCATTTTAAGGAGGCGCTCTCAGGTGATCACGTTCTATTGTTGATGGACAATGTAGCAACCAAAGCGCACATAAATCAGCAGGGAGGAACCTGTTCCAAGAACCTGATGCGCGAGGCATCAGGGTCTATGGGCAGAGAGGCATTTGTTATCCCTGCGGGCAGAGCACATATCCGTGATCTCCAACACACAGGAGGACTGGTTGAACAGGACAACCATAGATCAGTCCGAATGGCGTCTGCATCCAGAATTATTTTGACAACTAACAGACATTCGGCCACCCTTGTGTGGACCTATTTGCCAGCCCATTGAACACTCAACTTCCGAGATTCTTTACAAGGTTTCGGACACCCGGTGCGGAGGGGACCAATGCCCTCCGCTGCCCTTGGCCTCCCAGGTTTTTATACGCCTTTCCTCCGATCCCCCTCATTCCGAGAGTCATCAGAAAGATCCTGTTGGTAGAGGCGGAAGTTCTCCTAGTGGCGCCTCACTGGCCCAGGCACCCGTGGTTTGCGGACCTGGTGAGCTTATCCATATCTCGTCCCTGGAAGATTCCTCGGGACAGGATCTCCCTCAGCCAGGGGGCTGTGCAACACCCAGAGCCCCAATGGCTTCAGTTGATATGGCCCACAATGCGACCGGGTTTGACTCCCTGATCTATACTATAGGTAATCCTTGATTTATGACAGGTTGCTTAATGGACCATTCAAAGTTCTGACAGACCTACATGGGGGTACTTACAACCCAGATTCAAAATTGCAATGGTTGCCTCTCCCATCATATAGCCACACTGGCCACATTTACAGCTGTGGTCATGTGACAGTGTTTTATGATGGTTTTGTTGAAACCCTGTGTTTACTTTCAGTTTTCAGTAAAATACTTCATAGCAAACCATGGGTTTACTTAACGACCGTGGCATTCACTTAACTGCCAGAAAATGTCATAAAATCAAGTCAGACATGTGACTGACCCATTTTACGCCTGTCACCAGTTACGATCATGATAAACAAGACTCCATTACAGTCGTAACTCAAGGACTGTAGAGCTTTTGCAGTGAAGTAGTATATGGGTTATTTAATGAGCTAGGACATCAGATATATGTAATATTGACTCGTACTAGTACTGTATAACTTTAGTATTTGCATTGATAATTTTGTTTCAGTAGCAGATAATAGCTATAAGGAGTGGCCAATACTTGGTAGGAGAGGGGGAAAATTCAGGAAAATAGGTTAAAAACTGCAGGCAGAAACAAATAGAATGAAATTTATCATTTCATGAGAAGTATAAAGTTATGGATTTAGGTAAGAAAAAGCATGTACAAATCTGGCTCAGGAGCACATCTGAAAAGGATTTGGATGTATTAGATCTTAAATTAATGCAATAATAATGTCAAACACAGGAAATCAGGAGTCAAGGTGGTTCAAATGAACACAGGTTTATTGCATGCTGACACTCAACAAGAATGGTCTACTAATGGTCAGATAGGTAGATAAGAATCAATGGAAATCAGGGTGGGCTGGATTTAGATCTCTTGTGGGCGCAAAGATACTTGAGACTGATAACACGCTTGACTCCTCCCTCGGTCTCAGCCTTGTCATCTCCTTCATCCAGTACATAAATGTGGTGTGTGCATACTAAACCTCTATATTAAGATTCTTGTTTTCTGATTATATGTGGTTGCATGTTTATGTGTGACAATGGATGGGGATTTATTAATTGATAAGATGGCATCAAGTTGTTTTCAACTCTTAGCAACTACATAAATCATTATGATCTGATAACCTGGTCCTTCAACTCTTGCTATTGTAATTGAGTCTATCCACTTGCTGCTGGTCATCCTTTTCTTTTTGCTTTGCTAGCATAAGAGAGCTAGATCTTCACATAATGTGTTCAAGGAAGGATAATTTGAGCTTGATCATTTGTGCCTCAAGTGAGAACTGTGGGCTGATTTGTCCAATGTTTCATTGGTTTGTTTTTTTGGCTGTGCACAGTATTCTCAGAAGTCTTCTCCAACACCAAGTTCAAAGCTGTCAGTACTTTGAGATATCCTGCTTTTTCAAAGTCCAACTTGACTGCTTGTTCCTTTAGTATTGATGATTGATCTTAAAAGGTAGAAGCTATACCTCTTAATCTTCATTGCCAATTCTAAGGCTGGTTACTATACCAGTTCTTATTTGGTGGGCTCTATATTAATTTTTTGGGGACGCGGTAGCTCAGTGGCTAAGACGCTGAGCTTGTCGATCGAAAGGTCGGCAGTTCTCCCTCATAATGGATATAGCATCCAGGAATGGGTTAATCCGTCTGCTCCGTGATTGGACTGAGTGAGCCTGTCAAGTTGTTTAAGTGCCTCCCTTGTTGCTATGCTTGGCAGTTTTGTTCACTCAGTCGCTCTGGACGGTTGTGCCACCATTCCTCCGGGTGTTATTCCAGCTTTATTCTATTCTGAGTTTTTGGACTTGACTGATTGATTCTTTCCTGTTTTCTGAGCCGGTGTGGTGAGTTAGAGACAGTTTGTTTGCCGGGCGGCTAGCCGAGCCGCAGCTCGGGCTGCCTCAGGCAGCAGGGCACGCTCCTTGCTCCGGGCTGCTGGTTGCAGCTGGGCAAGTGTTTCACTCTAGTGCTGTGATCGGAGTGCTCCCGAACTTTTGCCCGCGTCCCGTTCATCGGGCTGAGAAGCGTTGGCATACCCTTGATGTACGTCGGGCGTTGCGGATATATATTAACAGCTGTTTTTCGCAAGTCAGAATCTCTCTTTCTGTCGTTCCAACCTGCATCACTTGGACGTAAGATATCGCCGTCTACGGTTGGTCGCTGGATCCGTTTCGCGATTTCCAAGGCGTATGAATTGCAATTGCGGAAGCCGCCGGCTACTATCATGGCCCACTCTACGAGGAGCGCCTCTACGTCGGCTGCGTGGGCAACCCAGGCGTCGCTGGAAGAGGTTTGCCGGGCGGCGACCTGGTCTTCGCCTTCGCCGTTTGTACGGCATTATAAGATTGATGTGTTCGCTTTGGCCGAGGCAGCCTTTGGCAGGAGAGTGCTCCAGCAGGTCGTACGGGACTGAAGTCTCCAACATCTGGCGGACTAGGTGGCCCCCCCGTTTGGACAGCCAGCTTTGGTATGTCCCATTCCTGGATGCTATATCCATTATGAGGGAGAAGGGGCGTTGGTCTTACCTGATACGCCTCTTCTCCGAAATATGGATATAGCATCCAGCCCCACCCGGTTGTAGTCCTTGGACTGTTGGTGGCGTTAGGCCAGAGGAATGTTCTTGTTTTTTCGGTGGCACAACAGAGTCTGTCGTCTTCGCTCCTTCTTTCCAAACTGCCAAGCATAGCAACAAGGGAGGCACTTAAACAACTTGACAGGCTCACTCAGTCCAATCACGGAGCAGACGGATTAACCCATTCCTGGATGCTATATCCATATTTCGGAGAAGAGGCGTATCAGGTAAGACCAACGCCTATTGCTGCGTAATGGAGTGAGCTCCCGTTACTTGTCCCAGCTTCTGCCAACCTAGCAGTTCGAAAGCATGTAAAAAATGCAAGTAGAAAAATTAGGGACCACTTTGGTGGGAAGGTAACAGCGTTCCATGCACCTTTGGTGTTTAGACATGCCGGCCACATGACCACGGAGACGTCTTCGGACAGCACTGGCTCTTCGGCTTTGAAACGGAGATGAGCATCGCCCCCTAGAGTCGGGAACGACTAGCACATATTTGCGAGGGGAACCTTTACCTTTACCTATATTTAATTTTAGTCCCATTTTTTCAGTTAGCAGTGTCCTGCAGACATGTGTTCACCACCACAAAGATGGCAACCTTACCTGCCAACTTTCCACAAGCAAAGACAATGGGGAAGCTGGCAGGGAAGATTGCAAGTTGTTCCTGTAAGTCAGAAATGTCAAACTGGCGGCCCACAGGCCAGATGCGTCACACGCAGGCCACGCCCACCCCAGCTCCCTGAATGGAAAAAATGTTGCAAAATGTCACGTGATGGCAACGTAACGCCGCAAGTTTGACACCTGTGCTGTAAGTCAACCCTATCACTTTTTCTCCTGGGGAGCCTGGCTAAAAAGTACAAGTTTCCATGGATCTCATAGTCCATAATATGCACCCACCCACAGCATCCTGCCCAGTGTGCCCTCCTGCAGCTTGTACCACAGCAGCCACTAGCACATCCTCTCACACCCAGCAGCAGCCACCTCCTGCTGGAACCTAAAATTCTTGACTTATTCATGAATACATTTAACAATAGAAGTGGCAAAAATTTATAGGCTGGTCTCCTTCATTTTGGTTTCCTAACCTATATAATCCAACTACATTTTCCTCATTAATATTTCTGACATTGGCATCCCAGTCTCTAATCACAAACAGAGCATCTTTCTTGCATGTCCTGTTAATTTCGCATTGAACTCAATCGTAAAACTCATCAACCTCCTCTTCTGCATTGTGGTTAGAGCATAAACTTGAACCACTGATATATTAAATGGTTGTCCGTGGTCTATAATAATAATCTTGGGTCATTGATTGCATTGTAGCCAACTAATGTCCTTGCTATCCTCTTCCTGACTATAAAAGCAACGCTGTTTCTTCTTTGCTTTTCATATCCTGAGTAATAAATAATGTGATCTTCTGACAAAGTCTTTGATCTTAGACCACCTCAATTTGCTGATGCCTAATATGTTAATCTGTAGTTTTTACATTTCATCTTTCACTGTGTAGAGCTTTCCCATATTCGTGCCTCTTACATTCTATATCCGTACTGTAATTCTAACTTTGCAGCTTCAGATTTACTTTTCCTGTATGGCAATATTAACTAGACATCCCAAAGGTTTTAATTTAGCCACTTCGTAAACACAATACTTCAAAGGGTTTTCAGCTCTTGCTCAGTAGCATGTTGAGTGCCACCCAACCTGAGGGGCCCATCATCTGGCGCTATGTTGTCAGTCATTTATATTTCCTGCCTTAGGGTTTTCTTTGTAAAAATACAAGAGTGGCATACACAATAAGGCATGGCTTTCTCCCATGCAGTATGAATTGATGTTTTTGTCATTGCACTGAAGTGATCATCTTCCTCCAGCATCTTTGTATATTGCTGCTGCCCATTATAGGTATCTGTTTAGTTTGGCTGGGCAGATGGGATGACTTTTATTTCTGGGGTGAGCCTGCTAACAATATATACATTTAGCATGGATTCCAGATGTTCTTCAGTCATCTTTTCCTGGAACACTCTCCACCACGATAAAGCAGCACAACAGGAATGGAAGGATTTAACATAATTACATATAAAACAAAAATAATATATAATAATTGAATACAAAGTATTCACTTTTTTAACCCACAAAATGAATTGATATTGCAATGTTTAATTACATTTCATTGATTCTTAATTGCAACAGACCTGAAATAATAATTTGGTCATTTATACAGGTAATCCTCAACTTCATATTACCCAGTGAAAAGATTCTGATTGTTGGCTTAGTGACATATAATTCTTCTGTGTGAAAGCTATATGCCGATAGTCCTCAACTTATAGCCACATTTGAACACAGAAGTTTGATTATACAATGTTGCCATCATAATCACATATGATCAGATTCAATGTTATGATGATTTTTATGATGGTCATTAAGCGAGTCACCACAGTTAAGTGAATAACACTGTCATTAAGTGAATCATATGGTTGTAAGTCTGAAATGTATAAAACCATGAGGGGTTTAAGCAAGTTAAGGAAAAAGAAAGATAGAAGATTGAGGGCAAAAGAAGAAGGGGACGACAAAGAATGAGGTGGCTGGATGGAGTCACTGAAGCAGTAGGCGTGAGCTTAAATGGGCTCCAGGGGATGGTAGAGAACAGGAAGGCCTGGAGGAACGTTGTCCATGGGGTCGCGATGGGTCGGACACAACTTCGTGACTAACAACAACAACAACAAGGAAAGAGATCCCTGTGCTACACTTCTCCCAATGTCAGAATTTAAAGTATCATTATTTTTCACCCAGTTCATAAATTTCCTTAATAGACTGGAGTTTCTACTAAGAGTTGCCTGATACGTAAATAGGAAGAAGACTTACTGGTTTTAACAAAATCCCACTCCTTTGTGGGAGTGCTAGCTTAATTAAAGTGATAGTGATGAGACACATGAGGACCTATTTTTAGTCTCAATTAACAGGAGCTGCATTTTGCAAGGATTCCAGCAACTTTTCTCCTGCAAATATACAGTGCAAAGCTCTTTGATAATACAAGTAGAATGTTCAAGTAAGCTTAGTACCAGAAATAACAGATTAAGACTCTCAGATGGAGCTCAGCTAAGATTGACCTTTACCTGATCACAAACACGCATTGTTTAAAATTGAAGTTTTTGTTAAGAACTTTTGTTAAGAGCTTAGATCTCACTGAATTCTGAATTGTGTCTGTCACTGTTAATATTTCTTAATAGCTCATTCTCTTGACCAATACATTTTGTCAGGAATTTCTTACTGTCATTGGTGGTAAGATTTCCTCTCCTTTGCTGTATTCTCCTGCTGCTTTAAAGTTGTATCTATGAGCAAGACATTTATAAAACCCTGGTATCTTGGTAGTAGGCTGTAAGAGAGGTGCAGCAAGGTAAAAATGGAGATATGCCTGTGCTATGCTTCTCCTACTTCCATCTCTGACCAATCATAAATGCTAGCTGCAAAACGAAAAGCTACTTCCAAATGTAAAGATGACACCTAGATTCCTACGTTTGCTTTTACAAAAGGGGATGGAAGCCTACAACAAAGGCATGAAGGAGCAGCAAGAAAGGCAAATCACTGAGACTGAAAAAATAGTGGGTGAAGGAAAAGGCAAAGGGAATGAAATGGTGAAGACATACAGGCAGTCCTCGACTTAAGAACAATTCATTGGTTGTTCAAAGTTACAGCGGTTTGGCAGCTGACGGTTGCAGTGTCCTGTGATCCCCTTTTGCAACCTTCTTCCCCAAGTCAATGGGGAAGCCAGATTCATTTAACTGTGTTACTATAACTTAACAACTGCAGCAGTTCACTTATCAACTGTAGCAACAAAGATTGTTAAACGGGGCAAAATTCACTTAGTAAGTTTAGACAAAACTCACAAGTGTCTCAATTAGCAACAGAAATGGGCTCAATTGGCATCATACATTGAGGACTATCTGTACACTGTTGGAAACTAAGGAAATGAAGTGGCAAGGTATTGGGGGAGGAGAAGGAGAATGGGAGAGGACAAATTAGAGCAGGGGTGTCCAACTCAATTTCATTGAGGGCCGCATCAGGGCTGTGGTTGACCTCAGGCGTCCGGGTGGGTGTGGCCGACTGGGTGGCCGTGGCCATCTTGACGCCACTCCCAAACTGCTGCCATGTTTCCTCTTTGCATTGGGTAGATGGGACTGAAGCTACACTGGCCTGATCTTTCCTCTTCGCACTGGGTAGACCGGGCCGTAGCTACGCTGGCCTGATCTTTCCTCTTCACACTGGGTAGACCGGGCCAAAGCTACGCTGTCCGACCACATCGTGGGCCGAATCCAGCTCGCGGGACTTGAGTTTGACACCCTGAATTAGAGTGAAAAGAAAGATAAGCCAAGGGAAAGAGCCCATTTAGAATAAGTGGATCTTGATTGGAGAAAGAACTGCTACTTGCTGAATAAACATACTTTAATTTCACAGAAAAGGTTCAGTTGCTATACTGAAAAGAAATAGAAAGCAAATCTGTTGCCCTTTATCCATTGCTATACTTACTTGAGGACTATAAACAGTTCCTTACTACACAAAGCTTTTACCTATAAGCAGATTGTGGTTGCTTTGAAACTTTTTTTCAAAAGAAGATTGCATTAGTACTTTGTCCAGAGAGTCTCAGTAGTATGTCTCCAGTTACCATGAGGGTTTTATATCTGAAACAGCACACACACATATTTGCAAATGTAGCAAGACAATTTTGAGTGACTGTCATGGGTGGCTATATTGCTGATGAATCAAATGGGATTAGATATTTTCTACCAACACCGTAATATTGTGTTTCTTCCTGCTATATGCTAAATCAAGTCCAATTCTAAGCATTAAGCCACATTCATGTAATGCTAGTTGATGGGTAAACTAGCCAGTTGTTGTTTTTTGATTAGTTATCATTTTGGGTGATACCTTAGCCAATTTTGCTAGCAATTACATATATTAAGTAATTTTTTAAAAAAAATTAATGGGGTTTTTTTTAGCTTATGTCCTCTTGTATTTCTTAATTTAATTTCAGTATTTTATGCAATGCTTTTTTCAGATAATAGGTAAGGATTTTAAGGGTTGTTATTTTAATTTACATTTATACTTTTTCAGTTTAGGCTTTCCCATTTTATATAGATACATAATCTTTGTAATATTTAAAGAAAACAGAAAGCAGAAAGTCTGATTTCTTTCACTTATATTAGGGAGGATTTGATATACTTTAGTAATGAAATTTGATATCTAATCCTGTGAAAACTGAGCACATAAAATACAATTGATGGACAGCATGGATGCAGGTCATAACTTACTATTAAATTCTCTTCAGATCATAATGGTATCTATCCCAGAATACTATGAAGGCAAGAATGTCCTCCTCACTGGTGTTACCGGTTTCATGGGAAAAGTTCTTCTAGAAAAGCTACTACGATCCTGTCCAAAGATCAAGGCAATATATGTTTTGGTGAGATATAAATCAGGAAAGACATCTAAAGAAAGAGTAGAAGAAATGATCAACTGCAAGGTATGATTTCAGAAGACATGTTTAGTAAAAATGTTTAGGATTTTTGAAGTGTGTTTTGACTAAAAATAAGAGAATACGTATGTTGGAGTAATGTTTTACTACATGACTATATAGTAACATTTTTTTATCATTAACATAAACCTACAGAAGGTTGAGTTTATTTAGAGGCTATCTTGCTTTCTTGCCAAAAACTTCTGTCATTCTTGAATGTCAAACATTTCTTTTTAACCTACTGGTGTCAGACTATGAACACATTCTGGTGGAGGAGAGGCAATATGCAGGAACAGTGAATAAATGATTCACTGTTCCTGCACAAAAATCTCCATGAAGATCTGAAAACAAAAGGACATGTCAAAGATGGAAAGACAGAGGCGGGTGATCAAAGAAGAATACATATAGGTGCCCTGAAAAATGTCAGGAAGTTAAAAGTTCAGAATGAGTTGAGCTTGAATGTGAAAAACAATAAAAGACTTATTTATATGTCTTCAAATAAATGGAAAAACAATATAAGGCAGCGGTTCTCAACCTGTGGGTCGCGACCCCTTTGGG